>JAHRHZ010000145.1:91876964-91891851 GCA_024137785.1 Ginglymostoma cirratum | reverse complement strand
TCAGAGGAGCAGGAAGGCTGACGTTTCGGGTCTAGACCCTTCTTCATCTAGGCCAGAAACGTCAGCCTTCCTGCTCCTCTAATGCTGCTTGGCCTGCTGTGTTCATCCAGCTCTACACCTTGTTGTCTCAGATTCTCCAGCATCTGCAGTTCCTACCATCTCTGAAACAATTTTAACCCATTTTTAAGCTATTATGTCATTCTTAGGCTGGACCTCCATCTGCTCTGTGGAATAATCCCACACTCCACTAGATGAACCTGTTACATTTTGTTGTGTAGCTCAATGGCAGGGGAGCCCCAGATAATGGACTGAAGCCTTGGCACGGGCCTCAGGACCACGATTTAGCGATACAGAGCCAGACAATGATCCAGCTGGACAGGGTCCAAATGGCATATGCTGCATCGGTCACAACCCAGTTTTGAGAAACGTGTAGATCAGGCTCCCATTCTAACGGCGAGGACACCTTTTACCTCAAATCTCCTCCTGATTTTTATAAGAAAATGCGAACTTGTCACCAGACACTGCACCAGACCATTATCCTTGGAGGGGTGCAGTGCCAAATGGAGCAGGGCTAAAAGGGTTAAATTACAAGGACAGGTTCTCCCAGCTGAGAGGGTTAAGTGCTGACTTAATTGAGATATTTATGATAATTAATTATGCAGTCAATTGAATGGAGACAATGGGCCTGTGTGCTGCAGGGATGATGTTCCTACTTTTGGGCTAGCTGGCCTGGGTTCAAGACCCACCTGCACCAGAGATGTGTTGTAACCCTTCTGAACAGGTGGATTTAAAAAGTATTCTATGAGCCCACCTCCACCCATCTGGGAAGGACAGTTCCACAGACTCAACCACCTGAGATGAAGAATAAATCTGCCTACACCTCAATCAAGAGGCTCGAGTTCAAGTTCTACCTTCTCCAGAGGTGGGTCATGACTTCACTGAACAGGCTGATTAATCGGCTTGTACTGGGGAAGGTGGTTAACTGTTATGAATCTAAGGCAGATTAAGATAATGGCTATCCCTGATCTGATCCAAATCAATAACAGAAGGAGCTAAATGGCCTCCTCCAGCTCCTATTGCTAAGTCTGTGCACATGTGACATGAAAGGGCAGAGGCCACTGATCCCTCTTGACCTCAACGATAAAGTGAGGTGGTAGCATAGGGGCATTGTCACTGGACCAATAATCCAGAACCCCAGACTAAATTTCTAGTGACGTGGGTTTGAATCCCACCATACAGGATGGCTAAATTGGAATTCAACAAAATATCTGGAATTTAAAGCTAGTCTAACAAATTACCATTAAACCGTTGCTAATTGTCATAAAAGCCCAACTGGTTCAAATGACGTCCTTTGGGGAAGAAAATCTACCATCCTTGCTTGGTCTTGCCTACATGTGACTCCAAACGCACAGCAATGTGACTGACTCTCGACTGCCCTCTGAAACGACCCTAGGAAGTGACTCAGATCATGGCAATTAGAAACAGGTAATAAATGTTGACTTTGCCAGCGATGCCCACATCATATGAATAAATAAACAAAATAAAACTCAGTCTGGCTTCAGGTATCTTACGTTTCACACGGAGCTGTGACGATGATTTGGAGTCACTGATAACGAAGGTGATGACACTGGAATCTTCCGCTGTGACATTAACAAAGACCAGAATGTGGGTTTTCCCGAAGGACTTGATGATTGTTTTGTGGGATTCGGTCAGCAGCTCCCCATCCTTGTACCAGGACACCTCCACATTCTCCTCATCGAGGTCTACACAGAAGGCTGCATTCTCTCCCTCCAGTACATCTAGTTTCCTTGGTAATCGCTTCACAATTTTCCCTTTAGAGGGTTGGGAAGGAATGAATAATTTCAGACATTCAAATCAAATCTTGACTCCAACAATTTTACTTTCATTCAGTTCATTTGAGACCGAGTAAACACTACCCAATAACGCAGCACTTCCTCAGTGCTGGCCCTCTACAGTGCAGCACTCCCTCAGTGCTGACGCTGGCAGTGTGACATCTCAGCACTGACCTCGGATGTACAGTATTCCCTCAGCACTGAACCTCCAACAGTGTAGCGCTTCTTCAGAACTGACCCTCGAACAATGCAAACTGACCCTTTGACAGATCTTTGTGCTGCAGTCTCTGGAATGCGATTCGAACCCATGACCTTCTGACTCAGACGGCAGACAATGACTCAATAACTTTAGCTGATCTAAAATAGAGCTGACATGGCTATTCACGAGGCTGGGAGATGGGGAATGTTGGCTCTGCTTTTAGGTTCTTTAAAAGAAAATGTGAGTATTTCCAAGGGGCTAATGACCATCGTCAATCTTGACCGTGGGGACTCTGTCTGTGTACTAGACAGTGTTTGGGAGAATAAGTGGTCATTCAATAGGTGGGGACGAATTGCCCAGCCTCGCCCACTGTCCATTCCATTAACATGTATACCTGGGGTGGGGCAGCACTCACTCCATGGGTTCTAAACCAATTACCTTTTACTGCCACCTCAGCAATGCTCCTGCCGCCATTTTTCATCTCACAGAGGTAAACCCCATCATCATCCATGGTTACATCCTTGATGGTAAGGCGATGCACTGCCCCTTGCTGTTCGATGATGTACTTGGCACTGGAGTGTAACTTGCGATCTTCAAGATACCAGACAGCTGGGATTGAGTCTCCCGGGACCTCACACTCCAGGATTGCCTGCTCCCTCTCGTTCACCTCGACATCCTGCAACTGGCTCTTAAATTTGATGCGAGGTTCTGGGGAGGAGACATGAAATGAATAACTAACCAGGTCTCTGTTGCAACTTAGATTTTTAAAAAAAAACAAGCACTTTATAAGCAACAACGACCAAGGCCAGCAATTATTGTCCATCCCTAGTTGCCATTGAGTATGTGGTGGTGAACTGCTTTCTTGAACAACTACAATCCACGAACTATAGGTAGACCGACAACACTGTCAGGAAGTAAGTTCCAGGATTTTGACCCAGCAACACTGAAGGAATGGAAATGTATTTCCAAGTCAGGATGGTGAGCGGCTTGGAGGGAAACTTACTGGTGGTAGTGTTCCCATGTATCTGCTGCTGTTAGTTCTCTAGAAACAAAGTAGGAGCAGGAGGAGGTCATTCAGCCCTTTGAACCTGCTCCATCATTCAATATGACCATGGCTAAATATCTAACGCAGTATCCTGTTCCCACATTCTCCTTATTTCCTTCAACCTCTTTAGTCCTAAGAACTATATCTAACTCCTCCATGAAAACTTTGAACGTTTTGGCCTCAACCGCTTTCGGTTGGAGAGAATTCCACAAGCTCAGCACTCTCTGGATGAAAACATCTCTACTCATCTCAGTCCTCAAAAGGGCCTGTCCCATATCCTTAGATCTAACCCATGGTTCTAGACTCCCTAGTCATCATGAACGTCCTTCCTGTGTTTACCTTGCTGGAATTTTATGTTTTTTATAAGATCCTCTCTCATTCTTCCAAATTCCAGTGAATACAATCCTAACCAATCCAGTCTCTCTTTAGACATCAGTTCTGTCTTCCTTGGAATCAGTCTGGTAAAACTTTGTTGCACTCCCTTAATAGCCACAACACAATGTCAGGAAGCGCTTCTTCAGACAATGACCTCATTACAGCCTTGCTTCAAAAGTAGAAAAAAAAAAGAGCTGAACTCAAGTTCAGAAGAGACAGTGACTGCCCTTGACATCAAGGCAGCATTTAATCAAGTGTGGCATCAAGGATCCCTAAAAAAGTTGGAATCAATTGGGGAAAAGCCTTCAATAATTGGAATTATACCTGGCACAAAGGAATATGGGGGAAAAATAGAAATTGTTGGAAAAGGTCAGCAGGTCTGGCAGCATCTGTGGAAAGAAATCAGAGTTAACATTTCAGGTCGAGTGACCCTTCCTCAGATGGTCATGGTTGTTGGAGGTCAGTCATCTCAGCTCCAGGATCTCTTTGCAGGAGTTCCTCAAGGTAGTGTCCTAGGCTCAACTATCTTCAGCTGCTTCATCAATGACCTTCCTTCCATTGTAAGGTCAGAAGAGGGGATGTTTGCCAATGAT
Organism: Ginglymostoma cirratum; assembly: GCA_024137785.1. Taxonomy (NCBI): domain Eukaryota; kingdom Metazoa; phylum Chordata; class Chondrichthyes; order Orectolobiformes; family Ginglymostomatidae; genus Ginglymostoma; species Ginglymostoma cirratum. The sequence continues at coordinate 91,887,786 of JAHRHZ010000145.1, read as the reverse complement.
TGCATAATGTTTAGCACCATTCGCAACTCTTCAAATATTGAAGCAGTCAAATGCAGCAAGACCTCTACAGTATCCAGTCCTGAGCTACTAAGTGTCAAGTGGTATTACACAAGTGCCTGGCATTCAATTGCATTATGATCATTGAATCCTGACTAAAAACATTCTGGAGATTGCAACTGACTCTTGAATGGCACAGTGGCACAAGGATTAGCCCTACTGACTCACAGCGCCAGGAACCCCAGTTTACTTCTAGCCTTGGGTGACTGTGAGTTTCTGCTGGGCGCTCCAGTTTCCTCCCACCGTCCAAGCATGTGCAGGCTAGCTGGATTAGCTATAGTATATGCGGGGTTATGGGGATAGAATAGTGGTTGGGTCTGGATGGGATGTTCTTTGGAAACTCAGTGCAGTCTCCATGGGCAAATGGCCTCTATCTGCACTGTAAGGACTCTATGAATCTGTGGTTGGATCTATACCCCTGGGACTGCAGCAATTCAAGAAGGCTGCTCATCAGCACCTTCTTAATTAGGGATGGGCAGAAAATGAACGTAAGAACATACAAATTCAGCCCCTCAAGCCTGCTTCACCATTCAATAAGGCCACTGCTGGTCTATTGTGTTTTGAGTTTCACATTCTACCCCAATAAGCCTCGAGCCTCCTGCCTGGCAAGACTCTATATAAAAATAAATGAAAGAACTGCAGAAGCTGGAAATCAGACACACAAACAGGAATGGCTGGAAAAAAACTCAGCAGGTCTGGCAGCATCTGTGGACAGAAAGTAGAACTAACGTTTCAATCCAGTGACCCTTCTTTGGAAATTTTTCTACCTCTGTCTTAAAAATGTTCAATGAACTTACCCTCAGAAGGCAATGAAGGAAAACAGACTTAAGATAGAGATCTGTGTTTGAATTTCCACTCCTGTCATGCTTATTGAGATCCAGCATAGATCCTGCGGGACCCCACTCCTCACATCTGCCATTTACTCAGTCTCAGTCTTCTGCCAGCCAGCCAGCCATTCTTCCAATCATGTTAACATAATACCCCGTACACCATGAGCTTTTGTTTTCCACAATAACCTTTGCTATGGCATCTTATCAAATGACCCTCTGGAAGTCTAAATGTAGCACGTCTACATGGCATCCTTTAACCACAGCACAAGTTACCCCTTCAAAAGAACCCGAAAGAACTGCAGATGCTGTAAATCAGGAACAAAAACTGAAGTTGCTGGAAAAGCTCAGCAGGTCTGGCAACATCTGTGAAAAAAAAGTCAGAGTTAATTTTTCGGGTCCGGTGACCCTTCCACACCTCTGATAAGATGCCACATCATTCCTGAAGAAGAGTCGCCGGACCCGAAAAGTTAACTCTGATTTTTTTCTTCACAGATGTTGCCAGACCTGCTGAGCTTTACCAGCAACTTCTGTTTTTGTTGCCCCTTCAAAATGTTGGTCTGGCTAGCGACACCCATGAAAGGATTTTCTTTTTTAAATGTGTAGACTCCATATCATCATAAAATAGATGCTTTTGCTTTGTTTTCTCACTCCTGCCACTCTTACTGAGAAATGTTTCCATGCATTCTAATCTTACCTTTGACGTTGAGCAGCACTGAGCTAAGGGTCTGACCAGCCGCATTGGAGGCTGCACAAGCATAGAGGCCATTATCCTGCTGCTTGCAGTACAGCACCTTGAGGATGAAGTAGCCCTCCCTGTCCTCGTAGAGGAGGTGACGTCTGCCAGGGACGATCAGCCTGCCGTCCTTCCTCCAGAAAATCTCTGGCTTGGGCTTCCCGGTGACATAACAGCGGAACTTCGCGTGCTTGCCCTCCGTCACCGAGAAGACTTTGACTTTGCAGGCCCTCGGTGGCTCTTCGGTACTCTGGCGGGCGACGCCGGAGACTGACTGCGACTCGCGATGAGCGACGCGAGGCCTTTTCCCGCGCCGCGCCTCGCGCCGGATCCGTTGGGCACCTGACCCTTCGCTGACCCCAAGACCGTTGGTGGCAGTTGTGGGTGGGGCTGGCTCGCTGGGGGCGTCGCCTGGGTCCACGAGGAGGACGGCCGCCGACATGGCCTCGCCGAAAAGATTTCGCGCCTTGCAGAGGTATACCCCCGCGTCGGGCATGCGGGCGTTGAAGACCTTCAGGTGATGCCACCCTTCACCGTCGCAGCCCTCGCTGAAATGCCCGCTCTCGAAGATCTCGCTCAGCTTCTTGCCGTCCTTCTCCCAGGTCACCGCCGGCAGCGGGGAGCCGGCCAGCCGCCCGGTGAAGATCACGTCGTGGCCGCGGACCACTCTGGCCGAGGTGGGTTTGACCACGAAGGCCGGCCGGTTCTCCGGGTCACCTTCACGCTCCTCCACCTTGAGGGTGGCGGCCGCGTAGGTCTCCCCCACCCCGTTCTTGGCCTTGCAGACGTACTGCCCACTGTCTTCCACCCTGGCCCTCGACACCACCAGGTTATAGACATTGCCGTCCTCCAGGAACCGGTAGCGACCGCGAGGGGAGATCTGTGTCTTGTCCCTCTCCCAGATCACCGTTGGACGAGGGTCCCCAGTGATCTGGCACTTGAGAACGGCGTCTGCCCCATTGGGCACCGTGAACGTCCTGGGATACGATAAAAATCTCGGAGCGCCACCAAAGACGTCCATTGAAGAATACTCAGGGATCGAATGAGTCTTTTCTGGTCAGGCACCTAGAAACGAGGAATGCAAAATAATCTGAGTACCATTTAGCAAGAGGAGCGGGCGTGTCAGGTAGGGAGAACGTATTTTGTCGCTGTGTTCAGTAGATTATTGTTAGTAATAACAAATCCGATGGGGAATTCAGGAGAAATTTCCTCACCTAGGCAATGTGGTCTCAAAGAGTGGTAGAGGCTTTTTAAATGAAAGGTAGAGCAACATAAACATAGACCTGGTTTGCTGGTCATTAACTCAACTCCATCTTGTCAGTTTGGTTCCATGACCCTTCAAGAACAACAACCATCAATTCCAGTTTCTGGAAAGTTCCAAATGGCACCAACATCAACCATTTTGGTACAGGACTTTGGATAGTCCACAGCTGGAGTACTATGTGCAGTTCTGGTCACCATACTGTAGGAAAAACATGATTGCAATGGAGGGAGTGCAGAGGAAATTCACCGGGATGTTGCCTGTGATGAAGCATTTCAGCTGTAAAGAGATTGAATACCCGAAACGTCAAGCTTTCCTGCTCCTATGATGCTGCTTGGCCTGCTGTGTTCATCCAGCTCCACACCTTGTTATCTTGGATAAGTTCAAGTTGTTTTCTTTAAAGTAAAGAACGTTGAGGTGGGGGTGGGACAGTTCCTGACAAAGGAGTCATAGGAGTTATGATGGGCAAGGACAGGATTAGTAGAAAGCTGCTGTTCCCCTTAGTCTAGGGGTCAGTAACAAAGTGATGTCATTTTAAAGTGAAAGGCAGGAGGTTTAGAGGGGATTTGAGGTAACCTGAATCACCCAGAGGAGGTGTGGGGATCTGGAATGCACTGCCTGGAGGGTAGTTGAGGTGGTAAAGCTCAGAACCTTTAAAAAGTACTTGGATGAACTCTTAAAGTGTCATAACATTCATATGGGCCTAATGCGAGAAAGTGGGACTAGTGTAGATTTGGTATATTTTGGCAGTACAGACTTGATGGGCCAAACAGCCTCTTTTATATTGTATGATTCTATGAACAACTTTTAAGACAAGACTATTCTAGTAACTATTGTGTGATGAACTGCTTTGGTTTTCATTTATTAAGGGGGTGTGGGTGTTATTGACTAGGCCAGCATTTATTGCCCAGAGGGCAGTTAAGAGTCAATCACATTGCCATGGGTCTGGAGTCACATGTTGGCCAGATCAAGTAAGGATGGCAATTTCCTTCCCTAAAGGACATTAGTGAACCAGACTGATTTTTCCAACAATCGACAATGGATTCATGGTCATCATTTGACTCTAAATTCCAGAATTTCATTGGATTCAAATTGCACCATGTCTCACAGTGGGATTTGAACCTTGGTCCTCAGAACATCACCTGGGTCTCTGGATTAATTGTCTAGTGATGATACCGCCAGGCCATCACCCCCACCCACAAATGCTTTCCAATAACATGACTAACAACTTAGATTTATATATCATCGTTAATATTATAAACATCTAAAGTGATACACAGGAGTCTGTATGACCATGATTAACTTCCGGCCACATGTCCCCTCTAAGAACCTCTATTTTCATCTTTGTAATTGCCCCTTGACTCTATCCTCATTTTAGCTGATTGGCTGCTGATACCTTCTCTCATGCTGACATTCCCTCCTCCATTTAGAGTCTCCCTAAAGCATACATAGACTTCTTAAAGGGATAGCCAGGATAGATGCAGGAAATTTGTTTCCCCGGCCCATGGGAGTGCCAGTGAGGACCTACAAGTGGGGGACATAGTCTCAGAATAAGAGATTGGCAATTTTTAGTATGCAGAGCTTGCTGTATAAGTGCAGGGTTTTTTAAACACTGTTTAGCTCTGAAAACTTTAACCACCTCAGGCACTACAGAATTATGCTAACAGCACCGATGTTGTGCAGACAAGAATCCATTTAGGATCTCGAAACTGGTGTTCCATTGGTATGTAGGCATCATTGATATCAGAGTGAAACCTGTTAACAGTGACTGCTGATCATATTGCTCCAACCATAATCTTTCCTTTCCTCTTCTTTAATTGAAGCAAATTTTCAGGAAGTGCTGTCACTCATTCCACTCAGGCACTGTCAGTCGGGCATTATAGAACATAGAACAGTACAGCACTGTACAGGCCCTTCGGCCCACGATGTTGTGCCGACCTAATGTCATACTAAGATCATTCTACCCTGAGTATCCTACATTTTACTATCTTCCATTGCAATGAAAATGGTCTCTAGGACAAACTTCGTAACTGCTAGTGCTGTCAACAAAGGCCACACATTAAACACCCTGATACCTTCTCATTACACACCCGATACCCCACAATGCACACTGGAAATTCTCTTATATAACAGATACCACCACATCACACGCCCTTCTGCTCATTCAATACACACCTGATACCTACTTATTATACACCCTGATAGCCCTTTATTACACATTTTGACATGCACTCATTAGATACCCTGATATGCACTTATTACACATCTGTTACCTCCTCATTTCACACTCAAAATCCCTTTATGCATTCATTATACTCTAATACCCCCATGTTACACACTCTGACACCCCCACATTACATGCTCTGATATGCACTCATTACGCACTGAAACGCACGCATGACACATCTTGATTCCCCATCATTACCAACCTGATAGCCCCTCATTACACATCCTAATGTCCCCCTCACTACACATGCTGACATACCCTCATTACATATGCTGATTTTCCCAATTACCGATAGCCACAGGTAAGGTCCCGGAAAAGGGTAGCGAATGTTGTGCCCTTATTCAAAAAGGGCTGCAAAGAAAAACCTGGAAATTAAGACCATAAGACATAGGAGCAGAAGTTAAGCCGTTCAGCCCATCAAGTCTGCTCTGCCATTCAATCGTGGCTGATATAAACCAGTAAGTTTAACATCTGTGATAACAAGGTGTAGAGCTGGATGAACACAGGAGGCCAAGCAGCATCAGAGGAGAAGGAAAGCTGACATTTTGGGTCTAGACCCTTCTTCAGAAATACTCCTGTGATGCTGCTTGGCCTGCTGTGTCCATCCAGCTCTATACCTTGTTATCTCAGATTTTCCAGCATCAGCAGTTCCTACTATCTCTGAATCAAGTTTAACATCTGTGGTGGGTAAGTTACTTGAGAAGATTCTGAGCGATAAGATAATACATGCATTTAGAAAGACAGGGTTTGATTTGGAGAAGTCAGCATGGCTTCATGCATGGGAGACCATGCCTCACAAATTTTTTTAGAGTTCTTTGATGATGTGACCGGGAAGGTTGATGAGGGCAGGGCAGTATACATAGTTTACATGGATTTCAGTAAGGCCTTTGATAAGGTTCCACATGGTAGGCTGCTCTGGAAGGTTAGATCACATGGAATGCAGGGAGAGCTGGCAAATTGGATACACAATCGACTTGATGGTAGGAAACTTGTCGGTAGGATGCTTGTCGGACCGGAGGCCTGTGACTAGTAGTGTGCCTTGTGGGTCAGTGCTGGGCCCATTGCTCTTTGTTATGTGTATCAGTGATTTGGATGAGAACGTACAAGGCATGATTAGGAAGATTGCGGATGACACTGAAATAGGTGGTATTGTGGACAGTAAGAAAGGTATCAGGATCTTAATCAGCTGGAGAAGTGGGCTGAGAAATGGCAAATGGTGTTTAATATAAGTAAGTGTGAGGTGTTGCAGTTTGGAAAGTCAAATCGAGGTCGGAGTTTTATAGTGAATGGTAGGCCCTTAAGGAGTGTAGTGGAACAGAGGGACCTTAGAGTGCAGGTGCATGGTTCTCTGAAAGTAGAGTCACGGGTAGACAGGGCAGTGAAGATGATGTTTGGCACACTGGCCTTCATCAGTCAGGGCATTGGGTACACAAGTTGGGAAGTTATGTTGCAGTCGTACAGGACGTTGGTGAGGCCGCTCTTGGAGTATTGTGTTCAGTTTTGGTCACCTTACTGTGGGAAGGATGTTATTAAACTGGAAAGAGTGCAAAAAAAAGGATGTTGCCAGGATTCAAGGGACTGAGTTATACGGAGAGGCTGGACAAGCTTGGACTTTTTCTTTACAGCATAGGAGACTGAGGGGGGGATCTTATAGAAGTGTATAAGATTTGGTGAGGCATGTAAAGGGTGAATGCATTCAGTCTTTTTCCCAGGGTTGGGGAATTGAGGACTAGAGGGCATCATTTCAAAGTAAGAGGAGAAAGAATACATGAGAACCTGATGAGCAACTTTTTTTATACAGAGGGTGATACGCATATGGAATGAGCTGCCGGTGGAAGTGGTTGAGGTGGGTGCGTTAACAACATTTAAAAGACATTTGGACAAATACATGGATAGGAAAGGTTGAGAATGATATGGCCCAAATGCAGGGAAATGGGGTTAGCATGGATGGACATCTTGGTCGGCATGGAGCCATTCGTGTCTCAGTACTGTAGGACTCTGATGCTACACACCCTGATAGATATTCACTTCGATGCACACACTGATATCTGCTCATGGGAAGAAAGGAACAGCAGCAATTTGCCCCTCAAATCTATTCCCACACAGAACCAGATTGTGACTGATAGGCAACCTACTCCACTTTTGCCCTTTCCCCGCATCCATTAAAACGTTTGGAGAATAAAAATCTATAAACCTTTATCAACCCCCTGTAGAAAATGGAAAAGAAAGAAATTCCCCACAGGTCTGCTGGACAGCATTTCACACTTCCAGTTTTTTTTTTTACTGTGACAAACTAACTAAAATGAACATAAATTGGAAACTTTTTAGTTGTAATAGTTTAGATGGAGCGGATTTTGTCCAGTGCATTCAGGAAGGATTCCTGACACAGTATGTAGATAGACCAACACGAGGAGAGGCCACTTTGGATTTGGTGCTTGGCAATGATGCTTGGTTTCACAGGTCGATGCAACATCGAGGGCCAAAGGGCCTGTACTGCGCTGTTATGTTCTATGTTCTATGAACCAGGCCAAGTGTCAGACCTGTTGGTAGAAGAGCATTTTGGCGGTAGCGATCATAACTCTGTTACTTTTACAATAGTCATGGAAAAGAATAGGTACATACACAAGGGTAAGGTTTATAATTGGGGGAAGGGTAATTATAATTCTGTTAGGCAAGAACTGGGTAACATAAAATGGGAACAGATGCTGTCAGGGAACAGCACTATCGAAATGTGGAGATTGTTTAAGAAATATATGCTGTGTGTGCTCGATATGTTTGTCCCTAGCAGGCAGAGAAGATGCGGTCGAGTGAGGGAGCCTTGGTTCCTAAGAGAGGTCGAACGACTGGTTAAGAGGAAGAAGGAGCTTATATAAGGTTTAGGAAACGAGGATTGGAAAAGGCTCTAGAGGGATACAAGTTAGCCAGGAAGGAGCTGAAGAAAGGGCTTAGGAGAGCTATAAGGGGGCATGAGAAAACCTTGGCAGATAGGATCAAGGAAAACCCGAAGGCTTTTTGCACATACATGAGGAATAAGAGAATGACCAGAGAAAGGGGCCGATCAAGGATTGTAAAGTGAATTTGGGTACGGAGCCTAAACAGTTGGGAGAGGTCCGTAATGAATACTTCGGTATTCACAACTGAGAGGGACCTAGTTGTAGGGGAGGACAGTGTGAAACAGACTGGTAGGCTAGAGGAGGTGGATCTTAGTAAGGAAGATGTACTAGGAATTTTGAGAAACTTGAAGATAGATAAGTCCCCTGGGCCTGATTGGATTTATCCAAGGATTTTATGGGAAGCAAGGGAAGAAATCGCAGGGCCTTTGACGATGATCTTTTCGTCCTCACTGTCCACTGGTATAGTGCTGGAAGATTGGAGAGTGAGAAACGTCATTCCCTTGTTCAAAAAAGGGAATAGGAATAACCCTGGAAATTATAGGCCAGTTAGTCTTACTTCAGTGGTGGGCAAATTATTGGAAAGGGCTCTGAGAGATAAGATTTATGATCACTTGGAAAGGTACAGTGTGATTTGTGATAGTCAGCATGGATTTGTGAGGAGTAGATCATGCCTTAATGAATTCTTTGAAGAGGTGACCAAACAGGTGGTTGAAGGGAGAGCGGTGGATGTGGTGTACATGGATTTAAATAAGGGGTTTGATAAGGTTCCCCATGGTAGGCTCATGCAGAAAGTAAGGAGGCATGGGATAGGGGGAAATGTGGCAGAATTGATTCAGAATTGGCTGACCCTTAGATGACAAAGGATGGTAGTGGACGGAAAATATTCAACATGGTGCTCAGTTACGAGTGATGTACCACAAGGATCTGTACTGGGTCCTCTTCTATTTGTGATTTTAGTAAATGATTTAGATGTAGGAGTGAACGGGTGGCTTGGTAAGTTTGCGGACGATAGGAAGGTGGGTTGAGTTGTGGATAGTGCGGAGGGCTGTTCTGGGTTACAAAGGGACATTGATAGGATGCAGAGCTGAGCTGAGAAGTGGCGGATGGAATTTAACCCTGAAAAGTGTGAGGTGGTTCATTTTGGAAGGACAAATTTGAAAGCGGAATACAGGGTTAATGGAAAGATTCTTGGCAGTGTGGAGGAGCAGAGGGATCTTGGGGTTCGTGTCCACAGGTCCCTGAGAGCTGCCACCCAGGTGGATAGAGTTGTTAGGAAGGCGTATGGTATGTTAGCTTTCATTAATAGAGGGGTTAAGTTCAAGAGCTGTGAAGTTATGCTCCAGCTATAAAAAAGCCTGGTTCGGCCACATCTGGAGTATTGTGTCCAGTTCTGGTCACCTCATTTCAGGAAAGATGTGGAAACATTGGAAAAGGTGCAGAGGAGATTTACCAGGATGTTGCCTGGAATGGAGGGAAGGTCTTACAAAGAAAGGTTGAGAGAGCTAGGGCTTTTCTCTTTAGAACAACGAAGGATGAGAGGTGACTTGACAGAGGTATAAATAGAGTAGACAGCCAGAGACTTTTTCCTAGGGTGGACATAGCTATTACGATGGGCTATAGTTTTAAAGTGAGTGGTGGTAGATAAAGGGGAGATGTCAGAGGTAGGTTCTTTACTCAGAGAGTGGTAGGGGCATGGAATGCACTGCTGGAGAGGGTGGTGGAGTCGGCCTCATTAGGGCCATTTAAGCGGCTATTAGATAGGCATATGGATGATCATATAAGGTAGAGGTGGAGGGTAGATAGACTTTAGGGTCATGGTAAAAGTTCCGCACAACATCGTGGGCTGAAGGGCTGTACTGTGCTGTACAGTTCTATCTTCTAGACTCAAAACATTAGCTTGCTCACTGTCCGTGGATGCTGTCTGAACTGCTGTGATCTCCAGCATTTGTTGTTTTCGGTCTCTCTAAACCTTTCCTATTTTTGTACCTGTTCAAATAACTTTTAAATATTATAATGTGTACCCATCTTGACAGTTTTGAACTCCCATACCCTGGGATAAAGATATTGGCTGTTCACCTTATCTATGCCCCTCATGATTTTGTAAACATCAATAAGGTCACCCATCAGTCTCCTACATTCCAGGGAAAAAGGTCCCAGCCTATCCAGCCTCCCCTTATAACTCAAACCCTTTAGTCTCAGTACATCCTTGTAAATCCTTTTGCAGCCTTTCCAGTTTAATAACATCCTTCCTGTCGAAGGGTGACCAGAATTGTTCACAGTACTCCAAATGTGGTCTTACCATGTCTTGTACAGCTATAACGTGACATCCCAACTGCTATACTCGGTGCTCTGACCAATGAAGGCAAGCATGCTAAACACCTCTTCACCATCCTGTCTACCTGTGATACCACTTTCAAGGAGCTCTGTACCTGCACCCCCAAGGGTCGGTGTTTCTGGGTATCTGTTTAACAACACTCCCCAGGGTCCTACCATTAACTGTTTAAGTCCTGCCCTGTTTGTCTTAACAAAATTCAACACCTCACATTAAACTAAACTCCATCTACCATTCTCTGGCACACTTGGTCATTTGATCAAGATCTTGTACTCATAAATAATCTTCTTCACTGTCCACTGCACCACCAATTTTGTATCATCTGCAAACGTACTAGTCATGCATCCTATATTCTCATCCAAATTGGTTATAATAAATGATGATCAATGGTGGACCCAGCACTAATCTCCAAACACAATTGGTCCATCCAATCAGTCATCATAACTGAAATTCTCCAGCTCATGCAACATCCTGGTAAATCTCCTCTG
>JAHRHZ010000145.1:91850174-91876564 GCA_024137785.1 Ginglymostoma cirratum | reverse complement strand
TAACTGAAATTCTCCAGCTCATGCAACATCCTGGTAAATCTCCTCTGCATTCTCTCCAGTGCAATCACATCTCTCCTATAATGAGTATTTCAGAGCTGTACTGTGGCTTAACCAATGTTTTATACAGTTCCAGCAATATCTCCCTGCTCTTAAGCACTATACCTTGACTAATAAAGGTGAGTATCCCATATGCCTTCTTAGTCACAACATAAACAGAAGTTGCTGGAAAAGCTCAGCAGGTCTGGCAGCATCTGTGAAAAAAATTTCAGAGTTAAAGTTACAGGTCCGCTGACCCTTCCTCAGAACTGCCTTCTTAGTCACTTTATCTAGCTGTCCCAGTAATTTAACAGACTGGTGTACATGCACACCAAGGTCCCTCTGATCCTCAGTGCTTCTCAGGGACCGACCATTCATCATTTATTCCCTTGCCTTGTTTGTCCTGCCCAAATGCATCACCTCACATTTCATAGATTCGTTTATCAATTGAATTCTATTTGCCACTGAATTCTGTTCAGCCCATCTGACTGGCCTGTCTATATCATCCTGTAATTTATGGCTATCCTCCTAACTATTTACCACCCTGCCAATTTTCATATCACCCACAAACTTACTGATTAATCATCCTCCATTCAAAGCTTATATCATTGGTTCCAGGAATGAGCAATTTCAGTGATTTTTTTATTCTTTGCTGGGATGTAGTCATCACTGGCTGAACTAACTAGCATTCATTGCCCATGCCTAATCGAGTTGAGAGTTAGTCACATTGGCTGTGGGTCTGGTGCCACATGCAAACCAGACCAGATGAGGATGGCAGATTTCTTCCCTAAAGGACATTAGTGAACCAGATGGGTTTTTCCTGAAAATCAACAATGGTTTCATGACCATCATTAAACTCTTAATTCTAGATTGTTATTGAATTCAAATTCCACCATCTACCATGGTGGGATTTGAATCCTGTTCTCAGAACGTTACCTGGGCCTCTGGATTAATAGCCTAGCGATAATATCACAGGGCTGTCCATCAGGATAGATTGAAGTAATTAGGACTGTTCTCCTTGGAGAGAAGAAAGCTGAGAGAAGATCTGATTGAGGTTTTCAAAATCATGAGTGGACTGGACGGAGTTGTTAGGGAGAGTTGTTCCTGCTCAGAGGGGGAACAGGAATGAGAAAGCATAGATTCAAAGTGATGCGCAAATGGAGCAAGGGTCATATGAGAAAAAACTTTCTCACACAGTGAGTAGTTAGGGTCTGGAATGCATGACCTGGAAATGTGGTGGAGGCAGCTTCAATGGGAGAATTCAAGAGGGGCATCACATGATTATTTGAATAGAAATGGTGTTGAGATCTGGGGAAAAGGTGGAAGATTGGCAGTAGGTAATAGGACCTGTGCAGGCACGATGGGTTGAATGGCCTCTCATTTCCCACCCAAAGAATTGGCCCTTAAATCACCTTTAGCAGCAGCCATTGTTCATCTTAAGTTCCTGGACACGATTAATACTGTAATGATGCACAGGTGCAAACCTTCTCTCATTTAGTCCATGCAAGGACTGACAGTCACAGAATCCTCAAACTCTTTTCCTGTCCCTTTAAGTGGCTTGATGGGCTCTGGAAAGACTGAAGCAGCAAGAATTGTATTTTTAATTCATTCCTGGGATGTAGCTAGGTCAGCATTTATTGACCATTAAAAGTAAGAGTCAACCACATTGCTGTTGTTCTGGAGTTACGTATAGACCAGACCAAGTAGAAAAGAGGGAGATAGGGGTTCAAGTACATAATTCTTTGAAGTTTGCTTATAGACAGGGTGGTCAAAAAGGTGTTTAGCATGCTTGCCTTCATTGCTCAGTCCTTTGAGTGTAGGTGTTGGGAAGTCATGTTGAGGTTGTACAGGACGTTGGTGAGACCTCTGTTGGAATACTGTGTCCAGTTCTGGTCGCCTAGTTATAGGAAGAATATTATTAAGCTGGAGAGGGCTGAAAAGAGATTTTCCACGATATTGCCAGGTATGAGTTATAAAGAAAGGCTGGATAGCCTGGGCCCTAGGAGGTTGGTGGCACAGGGGCTCAGTGGTTAGCACTGCTGCCTCACAGTGCCAGGGACCTGGGTTCAATTCCACTGTCAGGTGGCGGTCTGCGTGGAGTTTGCACATACTCCCTGTGTCTGCATGGGTTTCCTTCTGGTTTCCTCCCACAGTTCAAAGATGTGCAGGGTAGGTGGATTGGCCATGATATAGTGCCCAGGGATGTTAGGTTAGGTGGATAGACATGGGAAAATGCAGAGGTAGGGGAATGGGTCTGGGTGGGATGCTGTTCACTGGTGGGGTGGGGGTGTTCTAGTTGGGCTGAGTGGCCTGTTTCCACACTGTAGGGATTCTATGATTTGAGAAGTAACCTTCTAGAAGTTTATAAAAAAGTAAGGTGTATAGATAAGGTTAATGTTAGTTGTCTTTTCCCAGGATGGGGAATTTCAAGACAGAGGGACACATTTTTAAGGTGAGAGCAGAGAGATTTAAAAGAGACATGAGGGGCAAATGTTTTATGCAGAGGATGGTTTATGTGTGGGATGAACTTCCTGAGTAAGTGATGGATGAGGGTTCAATTACAATGTTTAAAAGAGATGTGGATAAGTACGTGAATAGGAAATATTGGGAGGGATATGGGCCAGGAGCAGACAGGTGGGACTAGTTTAATTTGGGATTATGTTCAGCATGGACTGGTTGAACCAATAGGTCTGTTTCCATGCTGTATGACTCTAAAAAGTGCACGTAAGGACAGCAGATTTTCTTTCCTAAAGGACAGTAACGAAGCTGATTGATTTTTACAATATAGTCACCAATAGGCTTTTAATTACAGATTTTTATTTAATTCAAATTTCACAATCTGCCATGGTGGGATTTGAACCTATACCCTGAGAACATTAGCTTCAGATTCTAGATTAATAGTTGAGAGACATTGACATTGCTGATTCCCCTTTGTGCAGTCAAAAATCGCCTGTCATTTCTCCCTTCCATTCTCTATTCCAAATGTATGATGCACACAGTAACACAGTCTCTGCTGTAATCCCAGAGATCTGCTTCACTACAAAGATCTATTCAAAAACTGCCAAACAGAAATCGGTTCCTTTGGGGATGACCTTGCTTGTTTTCTATCACATATGTTCTCAGTGTCAAGCAGAAATACTGTCAATCCAGAATTGCTGTTGACCTCAATAGGCTTTTTTTGAAATTTACTGGTGGGATGTGCTAATTTCTGGCTGGCCAGTCTGTAATTGCTATTGAGAAGGTGGTAGTGAGCTACTTTCTTCAATTGTTACAATAATTATTCTGCAGAGAGGGAGTTCCAGGATTTTGAAGGAATGGCAATATATTTCCTAGTCAGGATTGTGAGTGACTTAGAGGGGAAATTGCAGATGATGGTCTTCCCAGATAGTAGTGGACATGAGTTTGGAAGGTGCTGGCTGAGGAGCCTTGATGAATATCTGCAATGCATCTTGTCGATGATGCACACTGATGCTAGGAACGTCTGTGGTGGAGGGAATGGATGTTTGCGCATGTAGTGCCAATCAAGCAGGCTGCTTTGCCCTGGATCAAGCTTCTTGAGTGTTGTTGGAGCTGCACTTATTCAGGCAAGTGGAAAGTATTCCTCCACACTCCTGACTTATGCCTGGCTGATGGTTTCAGAGAGAAGTTAAAGAGTCAACCGTATTGCTACAGGCCTGCACCTGAACCAGCTCCTCTATAAAGGCAGCACAGTGTCTAGTTTCAGTTCTGCACGCTCATCTTTCAGTCCAGTTTACTGAAGACAGATCCATTCCCAACTCTCTGGAATTGGCCTTCCTCCAGTGAAGTATCTTACCCTTGATTTTTCCTTGTTCCTCTCTATGGTTAATCAAACTCTTATTATACTGTGACCTCAATGCCCTAAACATACTGCCTACTGACATCTGATCCAGCTGAGTCACTTTATTCCCTGGAAACAGATGTTTCAGAGTCTGAATCATAACTGTTACGAAAATTCCACAAACACACGTATGGAACTCTCTTTGCACTATTAATATTCCAGACTTGGAGAGCCTACACTGGACACCTCGAATCACTGGAGAGGTCCCATCAGTGTCACCTGCACAACATCCTCCAAATCCAAGAACAGGAAAGGACGACTAACAGCAATACCCACTCCTGCCATTGAGGGGCCAATCTATCAGAACCAACTCCACTGGGCAGTACGTGTTACTCTTGAGCCTGACCCCAGATTCCAAATGAGACTGCTCAACTCAAAGCCTCCCTGAAGAGATCAAACATCCCCTGATGACTCATGGATACCCTAGCTTGTGAACGACCAAAAGGGAGAAGGTTCGCTCCGGAAAACACATAAGACATTGGGAGACTCCATTGGGAAGATGCGGAGCTGAAGATGAGCTGTCAGAGGGAACGGCATAAACACACAATCACCCATCAACCCAACCTTCCAAACGCAGCAGAAACTGCAGATCAAGCATCAGACTTATCAGTCATCCCAAAAGCCATCGAACCCTGACTTGGAACAAGTTATAAAAGCATACAAACCAGGGGCAGGAGCAGGCCATGTGGCCTTTGGAACCATGTTCGTGCTTTCTCTTGTTGCCTTTAAAATCCAAAAAGTATCAAGACTGAAAGAACTGCAGATGCTGTAAATCAGAAACAAAAATGGAAATTGCTGGAAAAGCTCAGCAGGTGTGGAGAGAAATCAGTTAACGTTTCAGGTCAAGTGACCCTTCCGCAGGAACCCCTCTGAGGAAGGGTCAATCCTTTCCGAAATGTTAACTCTGCTGTCTGTCTACAGATGCTGCCAGACCTGCTGAACTTTTCCAGCGATTTTTATTTTTCACTCTTAAAAAAACAATCCTTTTTGAATATATTAATTTCAAATCACCCTCATACCTAAGGGGTTGTCTGAGGATAAGGAGAGGGAGAAGATCCCAGGCTATATTAGGACAGAGTGGACTGCGCAAAACCTCTAAGAGCACTCAACATGTGGCTTGACTGGGAGTTAATTCTATCATATGATCCCTGCCCAACCTGCTGCCTTCCATTACACAGACTCTTGATGTGATCTGATATCTCTTTAAGATTGTAAATACTCTGAAAGCGCTTCACAACTACTTCTTTTTACAACACAGAATGGCATGGGTTTGATATTTTACTTACCAACCAGTTAGCTGAGAATTCAGGGCAGGGACGGGAAGCAGTTTGCCTGTCAAGTGTTTCTTCCTCTGAGATCCCTACACTCTTCTTTGCAGCTTATTTGTTAAGCTGTTGTCTCCATGAGTCTCAATGTGAACAGCGGACCGTCCTTAGGGATAGCCCTTTCAGCAGCAAGACTGTTTTAAATTCCGTGTGCAACTACCCTCCCCCGTTCCCCTCAGCCATGCTTCAGTCTCTTACTCCCTCCTGCTCTGCTCTGCAGCTCATTGTTTGAAGGAGCTTATCCAGCTGTCTCCTCTCCCAAAATAACCCCTGCCATCATGACTTGACAACACCAATAGGAGCCGGACTGGTGGTTGGCAGTGTGTGGATGGTTGAGACCATAGTGGGAGGGGGATGTAGGGAGCAAAGGAGGCCACCATCCATTGACTGGCCAGCCTGCCAAGAGAAAGTTGACTGGTTGGAGGATTGGGGGCATGCAGACTAAGTGGGAGGATCAGTGACTGCACATCCCGTCCAGGAATTCAAAGACCCTTATCTGTGCTGTGGCAGAGAGTCAGAATTAGCTGATGCCAGCGAGGTGGTATGTGTCTACATTTAAGTGACATTGCAGAAGGATATCTGCTCTCTTAGACAAGCAATGCCTGGGAGGGTGAGGGGATGGGAGTGGAAGGTAGAGGGGGATGGTGGGACAGCCGACAGAATTAGAAAGATTGAAACTGCCTTGTCATTTGATACGAAGCAGCTGAACAGAAGTGAGGAAGAACTGATTGGACTCGGCTCATACACTGCTCCTGCGAGTTCAATCAAGAAAGAGAGCAAGAAAGCAGTCTTTGCATTTATATAGCACCTCTCACTATTTCAGAAAATCTGAATGTGCTTTACAGTGAATTAAGTACTCCTGAAGTGCAGTCACTGTTGAGATGTAAGGAATATTGTGACCAATTTGGACAGAGCAATATTGTAATGGACAGAGCATTTGTGCGTCTTTTTTGGAATTTGAGGGATAGCTATTGGCTAGGACACTGGGGACAACTACCCTGCTATTCTTTAGAGTAGTGCCACCTGCAAGAGCCAGCCTCATGTGAAAGCTGGCATTGCAGCACTCTGTCTGTACTGTGCTAGAAATGTTACAAGCAGGCATACAGCATAGGAGCAGGAATAGATCATTCCATACCTTGAGCCTGCTTATCATTCAATAAGATCATGGCTGAACTGTTTGTTTCAAATTCCTCCTTCCCATCCACCCCTTTGATTCCACTGCCTAACACAAAGCTACCCATCTCGGTCTTAAAAATATTAATTGACCCCAAGTTCCAAAGTCACACAACCCTCCAAGAAAAGAAATTCTCCTTGACTCTGAGCTAAAAAGGTGACTCCTAATTTTAAAATAGAACCCCCTAGTTCTGGACTGGCCAGAAAGAGGAAGCATCTTTTCCATGTCCACCTGGTAACGACCATTTAGGATCCGATACACTTCAATCAAGTCATCCCTAATTCTTCTGAACTCCAGTGGAAATAAACCTAGCCTGTGCAACCTTTTCTCATAAGACAACCGGCACATTCTGGGTATCAGACTGGTATACCACCTCTGACCCTCCAATGCTACAGCTTGGATTTATGTGCCACAGGCATTTAACACTGTGTTGATTGTGGAATGTTGCTGTGCAGAAATTGGACTAGCATGTTTCCTGCAACAGTGGTTGCATATCATTGGCCAGAAGGAGTTTTCGAATGCTGTGAGGTTACGTTAATGTGCTATACAAATACAAAGCTTCTCCTCCTTCCTCCACGTCTGACACATCTTACCCAAGTCTCACTGCTGTTCTGCACTGTGGATGGTTTGTATCTCCAACCCTCATCTCATTAAACACTGGCAGCAAGCTACCTGTCAGGGAGAGTCCCTGCATTTAGATGAAATGTTCCCTCTGCATGTGGTGCAATCCGAGTGACAGTAATGAGTGATTGGAGAATGACATTGAGTTCAGTTCTCTCTATATATAAAGACATTTATCAGCAAAGTGCTGATCCCTTGCATGATGTTAGTTCCCTGGAAATGTCGATTGGCATTCTGTGACATTGCTCACTTACTAAAGATTTCTTTAATGTTGCAGCCTCGATATCCATTTGGGCAACAGCAGTTTCTCTGGGGGAGAACTCAGCCTCTGCAGGGACCAAAATGGGTGCTACATATAGGTTCACACTGCAGTAAGAGATGCACCACATTTCATGCTGGTTAAAAAGCCCAATCGAACAGGGAAGACATAAGAAATAGCAGCAGAGGTAGGTCACTCAGCCCCTCAAGCCTCTTTCCCCATTCAACAAGATCACAGCTGATCTGCCCCTGGCCTCAACTCCTCTTTTGTGCCAGCTCCTCATAGCCCTCACCTCCCTAATGTTTCAAAAATCAGTCTACCTCCTCATCAAATACTTTACTCAATCAATTCTCCACTGTTCTTTGGGATAGAGAATTTCAGGCATTCACTAGCCTCTGGGAGATAACACGAGGCCGTATTTTAAATGCAGCTTGACGTGCAAGGACTTGCCTTATCCTCACGTATATTTTTATCCTTTCATGGGGTGTGGGAGTCACTGGCAAGATCAGCATCAGTTGCCATTCCCTTGTTTGGTCATTTCAGAAGTCAGTTAAAGCCAACATGTCACCATAGGATCAGGAGTCACATGTAGGCCGGAGGGTTCCTTGCCTAAAGGAACCAGATAGGTTTTTACAGCAATGATAGCTTTGTAGACACCATTACTGAGAGTATATTTCAATTCAAGCTTAATTTGAATTGGATTTACTGGTTGAGTGTGGGATTTGAACCTATTTATCCCAAAGTATTTGACCAGGCTTTTGATTATCACTGGAACATCACTCCACAATCAAGAGTGACAAAGGTCCCAACTTTAAAAAGCAGGAGAGCTTTCCTTGGGGTCCTGGCCAGTATTTATCCCTCAATGAACATTGTGGCCCAAACTTTCCCACATTACAAGAGTGACTACTCACAAGTACTGCCAGCAGCCGCAAAGCACCTTGGGATTTACTGAGGTCGTGAAAGGCACTGTAGAAATGCAGGTAGTTGTTGTATCAATGTGAGATAAATCTCACTGCACTGCAATCTCCCTATTGTATACTGATAAAAGGCGGGGGGTTTGGAGAGATTGGTCAGACTCTGACAGGCTTCAGATCCATGGCTTAAAAAGACATCACACCTTCCCATCCCTGCCGAGAACTCCTTTGGATGTGTTTTCACATCAGCGAAGATTTGGTTTGACCTCCCCCTGTTCCCGAGATCAGTCTTTCTTTGAATTTCAGCCATTGGAATGGCTGCTGTTTGAGGCCAAAGTATGATATTCTACAGCTAGAACTTTGTGCTTCTGTGAGAAGATAACTCTGAATTCAAATCAGGAGACCCACGTCATTCAGCTAACAACAGTCTCGGAGGCCGTGCCCAATGTCACCAGACTATCAGAGTTCTGATAGTGGCAACTCTGTGCATTCACACTGAAGAGCTCAGTGGGGAGAGATAGAGACAGACAGACAGACAAAGAGCAGCAGGGTCAGGGGGCAGGTCACCGATCAGCACAATCAGGGTGAATGACAAGTCTGTCAGCTCAGCCTGCCCTCCAACAAGCATTTGAGGGTGTGTCTGCTGGGATTGTAGGAGTTTTGAAGATCACACTAAAAGGACATTAGTATCATTCCCTCCTTGTCAAGTTGAGTCTCTCCTTGGCTCTGTCTGTAATGTTGTATTCTCTTTGTAACTAACCCCATTGTGTTAACTCTGTTCCTCTGAGTGCCTGTTGCTTGTATTGCATTTTCTTCTGTGCCTTTGTGCCTCTTTCGCTTTTTGCCATTTTCAATCTTTCAGTCTTATCCTCTGTCTGAGTCTCTTAGTCCCTCTCGCTCACATTCTCCTCTTGCATCAATATCTTGTTTTGTCTCATATTCTGTATTGCTGGCTCTTTCTCTCTGTCTGTCCACTGTGTTTGTGTCCGTCTCTGCCTCTGTCTCTGTAAGTGGGTGTATCTGTGTGCATGTATCTGTGGGTGACGGTGTCTGTGTGTGTGTATATCTGTCTGTGTGCATTTATCTGTGCATGTGTGTCTCTGTGGTGTGAGTCTGAGTCTATGTCAATGTGCATTTGTCTGCTTCCCTAGTTTTATTCTGACTGAATTGCACTCTAGCTGTCTGACATTCTATCTGTCTCTCAAACTGTTTGATTTTATTCTTTCTGTCTTCCTGCATTCCTGTTTTTACTCTATCTGTATTTCTATCTCTGTCATTGGATCCCATTCTCTCATTTTCCCCCATCATTCTGTATCTGAATCACTAAATTCCTGCATTGTATTAGAACCTCCCTCTTAATCTCTTTCAAGTTAGTTATCTTGTTTAGTGTGTATCTTCTACTCTGTGTACATATCTTCATCATTCTCCTCCTCACTCTGTCCCCCTCTGTCCCAATGTTCAGGCTTCAAGCTTCCCATAAACTCCCTGGTGTCCCTTTATTCCTGAGCTTGTTGTGGATGGTGCTACTGATTCTGATGTTCCAGGCCCCAATGCTGGAAACTGCCTGCTCAATGCACAGCCTGAGTGAGGATGCAATCATTGCAAAGGTGCAGGAGAAGATTCTGAAGAGCCTGGGGCTGACTGAACCCCCAGAGAACTGCAATGTAACCAGCCAGGAGCTGCGTAATCAGTTCAAAAGCCGCAGACTGACACGGCGCATCACCCGCTGGATCGGACATCACAAACCCAAAAAGGACAACGATAAATTGGAGGTCATCTCATTCCCCATAACCGGTAAGCTTTCTTTTGGCTTTCGTAAAACAAATACGTAAAAATTGTGTCATTTTGTATGTTAGGAAGATAAATCCTGGCAGCACCGTTTCACAATGTCAGCCAGACCTAAGATACTCTTCAACCAATTAAGTACTTTTTGAAGTGTTGTAATGCATGCAGTGCAACATCCAATTTCCACAGGAAGCTCCCACAGACAGCAGTGTAATGATGACCTGATAGCCAATTTGTAGTGATGATAATAGAATGGAGGCAGTGATATAATGTAATGGCACCAGACTAGTAAACCAGAACTCCAAACTAAAGGGTTCAAATCCCATAGCAGATGGTGAAATATGAATTCAGTTGAGGGAAGCTAGCCTGGTGAAAACTATGTTAAAAACCCATCCGGTCAACCGATTCCCTTTAGTGAAAGAAATCTGCTGTCCTTACTCCATCTGGTCTATATCTGACTCCACATCCACAGCAATGTGATTGACTGTCATCTGCCCTCTGGGCTATAATTGCCAGGTGATGTCCATTTCTGTTGAAGTACACCAGGAGACTGGTGTGAACTGCTCCTCACTCTTCTTGGAAACAGATGCTGTGAAATCCTTTATGGCCTCCACTTAGAAAGTGGATAAGCTTGACATCTCACCTGAAAGAAAGTGCCTCCAAAAGTGTGGCACTCCCTCAGTGCTCCAATGCCAGACTAGATTCTCAGTCTCTGAAGGGGGTCTTAAGACCACCACTGCTGGAGTGAGAAGTGAGTGAGTTACCCGCTGACCTGGGAGCCCATACACACACAAGCAGCACGAGATGTGGTTAAGATAATTGGAGTAAGCAGGTGACACAAAATTTGGGTGGGTGGTTGGGTGGTTTGTTCTGAAGGCATAATCAAGTGAGAATGGTAACTCTCAAACAATGTTTGATATTCGCAATAAACAAACATGGAAGCAAAACAAATGAATGCAAATCATTCGGTTTTACGCAAGTTTTGGCTATTTTATAACTCATTCCCTTCAATCTTCCCTTCCTCCCATACTTTTATTTTCAGACATACCGTGTGATTTACAGTATGAAGGATTCGTGGGCAATTACAGTTACATCTTTCAGCCATCCCTGCACTCCCGTCGCAGCCAGGTGACCTCAGCTGAGTTCTGGTTTTACGCCGGGGTCCAGTTACCCCCAGGTGCTGACCCCCCCACTAAGCTGTACTTCCTCACTGAACCTGGCAGCTTTGCCCGGGCAGCAGAGAGCATGGCAGTTGAAGGACAGTGGGTAATCTTTCATATCTCCCAGTCCTTCCTCTCATATATCTCGCACAAGATACTTTTCCTTCAGGTCAAGTGTGCCAATTGCCAGTGTGTGAGGGACCAAGTGAATGTGCCCTTCATCCTGTCCACAGCGAAGAACTCGGGCCCTTCTCGATCTAGACGCTCGACAGTCCCTTGGTCCCCCGCCTATGTCAGTCTCCTTCAGAGGCCACCATCTCCCGAACTTATTCATGATGATTGCCATCGTTCTGCCGTTAACATCTCCTTTGAAGAATTGGGATGGGGCAACTGGATTGTTCAACCCAGTGTCTTCACCTTCTACTACTGCAATGGGACCTGCTCCAACTCCAACCGGCTCACCTCCAGCCTCGGCCTCAAGGTTTGCTGCACCTCAGTCCCAGGGACCATGAAGCCCCTGAGAGTGAGGACAACGTCTGACAGTGGCTACACTTTTAAATACGAGACTATTCCAAACATTATCACCGAAGAATGTGCCTGCATCTAGACTTTGCTTCCTCACCCTCAGCATGATGACAGGGTGGTCTTGGACTCTCAAGGAACTGAAGATTAATCAGAATCCAAAAGACAAATCCAAGGGACAGTAATGAAATAAATAAAGAAGCTGTATCAGTGCATTCGTTGTTTATTAATTATGAAAATATTTGAGTTTTGGAAAGAAAGGAATATTGGATGGATAGTTGGGAAACACGTAGTCAAATAGCCAACAGTCCATTCGCTTTCCATTCTGAAACTAGACATCAGGCCATAAAATATAGCTACAGAAGTAGGCCATTCAGCCTATCTAGTCTGCTGTGCCAGTCAACTGGGCCAGTCTGATCAGATCATCCTCAACTCCACTTTATCGCCTTTACCCTATAACCTTAGATTCCATTACTGTTTGAAAATCTGTCTATCTCAGCCTTGACTGTTCTCAATGACCCAGTCTCAAAAGCTGTCTGAGGTATAAAAAAGAGTCCACAGATTCACTAGCTTCTAAGAGGAGAAATTCTTCTTCATTTCTGTCTTAAATAGGTGAATCCATACACTCAGATTTTGCCCTCTGGTCTTAGAACCTCCTACAAGGGGAAGCAACATCCCCGTATCTACCCTGTCAAGTTCTCTAAGAATCTTAGCTGTTTCAATAAGGACCCCTCTCATTCTTCTAAGATCCATTGAGTGCAGACCGAACCTACTCAACCTGTCCTCATAAGGCAGTCGATCCATAACTACTTCCAATGCCTGTATTTTTTCCTCAGAAGAAGGGCTCAAAACTGTTAACAGTATTCCAGCTACAGTCTGACTGGTGCCTTTTATAACTTTAGCACAACATCCCTACTTTTATAGAGTCATAGAGACGTACTGCATGCAAACAGACCCTTTGATCCAACTCGTCCATGCTGACCAGATATTCTACATTAAACTAGTCCCATTTGCTAGTATTTGGTCCATATCCATCTAAACCCTTCCTATTCATATACTCGTCCAGATGCCTTTTAAATATTGTAATTGTACCAGCTTCCACCGCCTCATCTGGCAGCTCGTTCTATCCATGCATCACCTTCTGCATGAAAAAATTGCCTCTCAGGTCCCTTTTAAATCTTTCCCCTCTCACCTTAAACCTATGTCCTTTAGTATTGAACTCCCCTACCCTGGAGAAAAGACTTTGGCTATTCACCCTATCCATGCCCCTCATGATTTTATAAACGTCTGTAAGGTCACCCTTCCAGCACTGCAGGGAAAATATCTCCAGCCTATTCAGCCTCTCCCTATAGCTCAAACCCCTCCAACCATGGCAGCATCCTTGTAAATCTTTTCTGAACCCTTTCAAGTTTCACAATTGAATGTAGTATTCCAAAAGTGGCCTAACTAATGTCCTGTACGCCTGCATAATGACTTCCCAACTTCTGTACTCAATACACTGACCAAAGGCAAGCATACCAAATGCCTTCTTCACTACCCTATCTACCTGCGATGCTGTTTTCAAAGAACTGTGAACCTTCACCCCAAGGTCTCTTTGTTCAGCAACACTCCCTAGGACCTTACCATCATGTGTATAAGACTTGCTCAGATTTGCCCTACCAAAACACAGTACCTCACATTTATTTAAATTAAACGCCACCTGCCAGTCTTTGGCCCATCTCATCAAGGTGGGCCATACCTCTTTAATTCAAATCCAAGTCATTTATATAAATGACAACAAGCAGTGGACCATCATTGGTCCTTGTGGCATACCACTGGTCACAAGCCTCTCGTCTGAAAAGCAACCCTCTACTGCCACCCTCTGTCTCCTACTTTCAAGCTTACGCACAAAACCTTGTTGACTATCCATAATTTGTCCTTGCCTTTCCAAGTACATGTAAATCCTGCCTATCAGAATTTCCTCCAACAACTTATCCATCACTGATGCGGATTCACCAGTCTTTCATTCCCTGGCTTTTCTTTACCACCTTTCTTAAATAATGTCATCATAATAGCCAACCTCCAGTCTTCCAGCACCTCCCCTGTGGCTATTGATAATACAAATATCTCAGCAAGGGTCCCGGCAATCACTTCCCTGGCTTTCTACGGTACACCTGATCAGGTCCCAAGGATTTATGCATTTTAGATGTCCAGCACCTTCTTCTGTAATATGGTCACTTTTCAAGATATCACCATTTGTTTCCCCAAGTTCTCTAGCTTCCATATCCTTTTCCGCCGTAAACACTGATGCACAATAATCATTGAGCATCTCACCCATTCCCTATACTTCCACACATGGAAAGTCTTGCTGATCTTTGAGGGGCTGTATTTTCTCCCTAGTTACTCTTTTATCCTTCATCTATTTGTAGAATCCTTTTGGATTCTCCCTATCCCTATCTGCCAAAGCAATCTTAAGTCTTTTTTCCCTTCTAATTTCCCTCTTGACTATACTCCTACTTCCCTTATATTCTTCTTGGGATTCACTTGATCCCTACTGTCTATACATGACATATGCTTCCTTCTTTTTCTTGACCAAAGCCTCAATTTCTCTAGCCATCCAGCATTCCCTACTTCTACCAGCCTTGCCCTTCACCCTAACAGGAACAAACTGTCTCTGGACTCTTGTTATCTCATTTTTGAAGGTTTCCCACTTCCCACCCATCCTTTTATCTGCAAATATTCATCTCCAATCAACTTTTGAAAGTTCTTCCCTGATACTTTCAAAATTGGCCTTCTTCCTTTAACTTTTAGATCAAGTCTATCCTTTTTCATAACTGTTTTAAAACTAATAGAATTATGATCACTCGCCGCAAATCCATTTCTTTGAAATAAAGACCAATATTCCATTTGCCTTCCCTATGTCCTGCTGAACTGGGATGCTAGCTTTTTGTGGTTCATCAATGAAGACTTCGAAAACCCTCCATTCTGTAGAATTCTGCAGTCTTTCCCTATTTAAATAATGTTCACCTCCTCTTCCGGCTACACAATTGAACAGGTTGGATGACCAATGGTGCAGGCATGCAGCAGAAACAAGTGAACAGTTGAAGGATAAAGTTCATGTGATAAAACCTGCTGGATTACCGGATCCTTACCAGAGTTGGTAGCCCTTAGTCTGAAGAAATGAAAACCAGAAGACCATTCTATGTTGAAAGAATGTTGGACTCCTAAAGCATTCAGAAGTTCTGAGCTGTTTAAATCTTTTAAGTACATTGCTAATGAACCCGATGTTTAAACTGGCAGATCTTTAAGTAGTCCAGATTCAAATAGTACCTTTCAATCACAAAGTAATTTTTCTAATCTCAGTCTTAGTACTATGATAATGAAGAACACAAGGTGGAATGTTAGCACATGTCAATATTCTGACTTAATCATCTTTACCCCGTTCTTTTCACCAGTCACTCTTCTATGTTCCACAATCTACCAGTATTGACAGAGAGTATTATAGATCCATTGACATGGAAGGCCATTTGACCCATTAAGTTCCTGTCATCTTTAGTTCTTCAACTAGTCCTATTTTCTTGATTCTTGGCAGTCCCTTTCATGTTCTTTTCTTCTTGTGAGCATCACCTTTGTGGTAAAGTGTTGAGCTGCCCTCAGTGAAAGTCTAAGCCACTTTTTGCCTTTACATTGAAATTTCCAGCTCACCAACAGGCCATTCGGCGCTACTGGTCCATGCTGGTGTCCCTGCTTCACACCTCATCATGTCGTCTTCATTTTGCCCTTTCAATGTATTGTTCTATTCCTTGGGTTAACATTAATTACCTCCTGTGACAGTGAATTCCACGTTCTCGAGAGTTGCTAGTTCAGTTCGCTTCTCCTGAATTTTGTATTGAATTTATCAGTGACTGTCTCATATTTACTAGCTCTGGCCTGAGCTCACAAGCTGGAAGATTTCATTATCTATCTATCAAATCCCTTAAAGGCTGCTACCAGGTATACCAATTCTGAAGAAGAGTCACACTGGAATCAAAACATTAACTCCATTTCTCTCTCCACGCACACAAGTTTAGGGGGAAGCGATGGCCTAGTGGTATTATCGCTAGACTGTTAATCCAGAGACCCAGATAATGTTCTGGGGCCCTGGGTTCAAATGCTGCCTTGGCAGATGGTGGAATTTGAATTCAGTAAATATATGGAATTAAGAATCTAATGATGACCGTGAATCCATTGTTGATTGTCAGGAAAAACTCATCTGGTTCACTGATGTCCTTTAGGGAAGGAAACTGCCATCCTTACCTGATCTGGCCTACATGTGACTCCAGAATATGGTTGACTCTGTACTTCCCTCTGGACAATTAAGGATGGGCAATAAATGCTGCCTAGCTAGCAATGGCCTCATCCTGCGAATGAATAAAGAAAAAAAAGGTTTATCCAGCACTTGTGGTTTATATATCAGGACCGACTCTGTTTTCACAATCTCTGGGCCATTTTTCCCAATAGGTATAACCTCTCAGCTTCAGTATAATCCTTGCTGAGCACTGTAAGCTTTTGTCGTGCAGTGATAAGGTCCTTCTCTATGAGCTAGGAGCCTATGTTCCAAGTCCCACCTGGTCCAGAGATGTGTCATAACACCTTGAACAGGTTGATTGGAAAAATAACCCTTTACCAACCTAGTAACAAACCCAGCCAGAATTTCTCTGTTTGACCTAGTGTCTTTGTGATGCCTTCCATAGAGACCCAGAAGCAGAAGTAGGCCATTCGGCCCATCAAGACTTCTTTTGCACTCAATGAGATTGTGGCCGATCCAATCATTCTCAACTGCACTTTCGTTCCTTTTCCCCGTAACCCTTGATTAACTTACTGACTGAAAATCTGTCTATCTCAGCCTTGAATGTATGTAATGACGAAGCCTTGGCAGCCCTCTGTGGTAAAAAAAATCCACAAAATCACTACCCCCTGAGACAAGAAAGTTTTTCATCATCTGCAAATTTTGAAGTTGTTCCCTATGTAGATCTAGGTAAGCCTAGGTCATTAATATATAGCTGGAAAAACAGAGATCCTAACATTGACCCAATGGAGAACTCTGCTAGAGACACTGCTCTAGCCCAAGCAAAAACAATCACCATTACTCTCTAATTTCTGTCACATGGACAATTCTGTATCTACGATGCCACTGTCCTTTTAATTCCACAAATTTTACCTTTGCTCACAAGCCTTTTGTGTGGCACTATATTAAATGGCTTCCTGAAATCAATGCATGTCACATCAACAGCATCATTGATTCGTTCTATACTCTCAGCAAAAATCTCCAGTAAGTTAGTTGAGCATGATTTGCTCTTACAAATCCATGCTGTCTTTCCCTAATTAACCCACATTCATCTAAGTTTTTCTATTCACGGATGAGGGCATCGCTGGCTAGGCCAGCATTTATTGCCATCCCTAATTGTCCAGAGGGCAATTGAGAGTCAGCCACTGCGGGTGTAGAGTCACATGTAGGCCAGACCAGGTAAGGATGGCAGTTTCTTTCCCTTAGCGAACCAGATGGATTTTTCCTGACAAATCGATAATGGATTCATGGTTACCACTAAACTCTTAACTCCAGATATTTATTGAATTACTATTAAAAAGGAAGGGATGTTATGTGTCTTAAAAAGTATTAAGTAGATAAGTCCCTGTGTCCTGATGGGATCTATCCCAGAATATTGAGGGACGCAAGAGAACAAATTGCTGAAGCATTGACGGACATTTTTGTACGCTCTTTGGCCACAGGTGAAATTATTGGAAAAGTTTCTCAGGGACAAGATCTATGTAAATTTTGAAGGAAATAGACTTATTAGCAATAGACAGCATAATTTTGTGCGGGGAAGATTGTGCCTTGCTAACTTGATTTGAGTTTTTTGAGGAGGTGACAAAGATGATTGATGAGGGAAACGCAGCTGATGTTGTCTTCACGGACTTCAGTAAAGCCTTTGACAAGGTCCCTAATGGCAGACTGGTACAAAAGGTGAACTCACATAGTATCAGGGGTAAGCTGGCAAGGTGGATACAGAACTGGCTTAGTCATAGGAGACATAGGGTAGTCGTGGAAGGATGCTTTTCAGAATGGAGGGTTGTGACTAGTAGTGTTCCACAGGAATCGGTGCTGGGACCTCTGCTGTTCGTGAACTACATAAATGATTTGGAGGAAAATGTAGCTGATCTAATTAGTAAGACGATACAAAGATTGGCGGAGTTGCAGTTAGTGAGGAGGACTGTCAGAAGAAACAGCAAGATATAGATCAGTTGGAGGGCTGGGCCGAAGAATGGCAGATGGAATTTAATCTGGACAAATGTGAGATGATGCACTTTGGAAGGTTAAGTACAGGTGGAAATTGTACAGTGAATGGCAGAATCCTTAGGAGTATTGATACGCAGAGGGAGATAAAAGGTACTGCAGATGCTGGAGAATCCGAGAAGGGTTTAGGCCCGAAACGTCAAGTTTTCCTGCTCCTATGATGCTGCTTGACCTGCTGTGTCCATCCAGCCCCATGCTTGTTATCCTTGATACGCAGAGGGATCTGGATGCGCAGGTCGACAGATCACTGAAGGTGGCAGCGCAGGTAGGTAAAGTAGTAAAAAAGGCTTATGGCATGTTTAGCTTCATTGGAAGGGGCACTGAGTACAAGGATAGGCAAGAGATAAAAGGTACTGCAGATGCTGGAGAATCCGAGATAACAAGGCGTGGGGCTGGATGAACACAGCAGGCCAAGCAGCATCGCAGGAGCAGGAAAACTTGACGTTTCGGGCCTAGACCCTTCATCAGAAAGGATAGGCAAGTTATGTTGTAGCGTTATAGAACTTTAGTTAGGCCACAGTTGGAAAATTGTGTGCAGTTCTAGTCAGCACACTACCAGAAGGATGTGGATGCTTTGGATAGGGGTACAGAAAAGGTTTACTAGGATGTTGTCTGGGTACGGAGGTTTTTATCTATAAAGGAAGGTTGGGTAGACTGGGTTTGCAGGTGGTTGAGGGGCAACCTGATTGAAGTTTAAAAGGTTGTGGAGAGTATGAGGCTTTTTCCCAAGGTGGAGGGATTAATTACTAGAGATTTAAGGTGCGAGGAAGTTTAAAAGAGATGTCTGACGCAAGTCTTTCAAACAAAGGGTGGTCAGTGCCTAGAACAGAGAAGGTGGTGGAAGCAAACACAATAGCAGCATTCAAGAAGCACCTGGATGAATACATGAATAGGAAGGGAATAGAGGGATACTGATCCTGTAAGTGAAGACACTTTTAATATGGAAGGGCAAAATGTGTTGGTGCCGGCTTGTTGGACTGAAGGGCCTGTACTTGTGCTGTATTGTTCTTTAATACAAATTCCATCATCTACCATAACAAGATTCAAACCCAGGTCCCCAGTACATTTTCCAGGTCTCTGGATTTTCAGTCCAGCAACAGTACCACTGGCCCATTGCCTCCCCATTTAGGAATAGTTAGTAACTAAAATGATTCACTGGCACCATTAGAAAAGCTAAACCTATTACCATTTAATGAGAGGAGCTAACCAGTGTTCACTTGCAATTTCTTTAAGTTGTTGTTCTAGTTGCTATGTCAATGTAACTAACAAAAATGTACACTTGTACCTAAGGGATAGTAGGAACTGCAGATGCTGGAGAATCTGAGATAACAAGGTGTAGAGCTGGATGAACACAGCAGGCCAAGCAGCATCAGAGGAGCAGGAAAGCTGACGTTTCGGGCCTAGACCCTTCTTCACAAAAAGGGTTTGAATCCTGTTATGGTAGATGATGGAATCTGAATTAAAGAACAATACAGCACAGGTACAGGCCCTTCAGTCCAACAAGCCTGCACCAACACATTTTGCCCTTCCATATTAAAACTGCCTTCACTTACAGGATTCCTATCCCTCTATTCCCTTCCTATTCATGTGTTCATCCAGGTGCTTCTTGAATGCTGAAGAAGGGTCTAGACCCGAAACGTCAGGTTTGCTGCTCCTCTGATGCTGCTTGGCCTGCTGTGTTCATCCAGCTATACACCTTGTTATCACACTTGTACTTGAGTCAAGTTTGATATCTCACAAGAGACCATCATATATCTTGGATGTAATGGAATCAGCTATTAGGAACTACTCAATAAACCTTTACTGTTTATCAAAATTGAGCTTTCTTCTGACATCGTGGGCCAAATGGCTTGTACTGTGCTGTACTGTTCTATGTTCTTTCTACCAATGAATTTGTTTGGGCATCGTTCCCCATTTGGCGTCAATAATTTAGACTAATACCAATGAGAAAGATTAGTGACTATGAATTATCCAAGGTATCTCAGATGGCTCTGTAGGACATGAACATGATCTCACCATGTTCACTAGAAGTGATTTTTTATTTTGTTCTGAATGATCATTTCTAAAACCTCGCTCTCCACCGAGGTTAAACTGACTGACCTGGAGATGCTAGGTTAATCTTTACTCCATTTTCTTTAACAAAGTTATAATGTTTGCAAACCTCCAGTCCTCTGGCACCTAATGAGTTTAAAGAAGATTGGAATTTCTAATTTCAGTTCTCTGGTACATTGTTAAATTCAAGTACAGACAGCCTATTCTCTTCCTCATCAATTTTAAAACAAGTGTGTCTGTATTATCTCTTCTTTCACCATTACCCAGGCAACATATTCTTCCTTGGAAAAGAAGATGCAAATTATTATTTTTCTTGTGTTCTCGTCCAGGATATGGACACCCCTGGCAAGGTCAGCATATATTACCCATCCCTAATTGCCCTTGAATTGATTGACTCTCTAGACCATTGCAGAGGGCAGTTAAGTGTCAACCACATTCCTGTAGGTCTGGTTTCACATGTAGGCCAAATGAGATAAGGGTGGCAAATTTCCTTCCATAAAGGGCATTAATGAGCTTGATGGATTTTTACAACAATCATCGAGATTTTATTCTATTCAAATTTCATCATCTGCCAGATGAAAGGTTCGAATCTATGTATCCAAAAATTACATGGGTCTTTAGATCACTAGCCCAGTGACCTTACTGTTCTGCAACCACCTCCCAGCCATGCCAAATGTCTCCATGCTTAAATCCAGTTTTTGGTCCCCAATCAGCCCCACTTTTTCTCTTGCCAACCTTTCAGTATATATTTAACAAGACCTTTGGTTCCTATTTATGTTAGCTGTCAGTCTCTTCTCTCTGTTTGCTTCTGTGATTTGTATCCTTGATTCCTCTCTGAACCTTCTATATTGTGACTGATTCTCAATTGTATTATCCACCTGACATCTGTCATATTTCTGGGTGTGGAACTGGAGGTGCACTGATATCTATGGTATTGTGACCAGTGTAAGCTGTGAATAAGTGAGAACATGAAGGGAGAAGAGAAATTAAAAATGCACCTTTTTCTGGAGGCTTAATGAGTCTATAAGACCATATGTAATAGGGACAGGAGTAGATCTTTCAGTCCCTTGAACCTGCTCCACCATTCAGTAGGATCATGGTTGATCTGACATTCCTCATCCACTTTACTGCCCTTTCCCCATATCCTTGGTTTCCTTCCTGGTCAAGATCTGGCTATCTCAACCTTAAATATACAGGTCATAGAGTGTAGAGATATACAGCACAGAAACAGACCCTTCGTCCAAATCGTCCATGCTGACTAGGTACCCTAAATAAATCTAGTCCCATTTGCCAGCATTTGGCCCATATCCCTCTAAACCCTTCCTGTTCATATTCCCTTCCATATGCCTTTTAAATGTTGTAATTGTACCAGTCTCCACTACTTGTTCTGGAAGCTCATTGTATACATACACCACCCTCTGCACGAAAACGTTGCACCTTAGATCCCTTTTAAATCTTTCCCCTCTCACCTTAAACATATGCCCTCTAGTTTTTGGACTCTTCTCTCCCCTCTGCCCCCCATTGTGGGATTCACAAGATCTCTGAGCCAGTCAACCTGGGTTGAAGTCTCACATGCTCATGTATCATAACATCTCTGAACAGGTTGATTAGAAAGTACCTACACAGCTCATGACAATAGAGAATGGTTCACTGGCAACAGAGGACAAAGAAGGCAGTTGCCACAGAATGTGTCATTCTTATTAATGTTGTGAAGGCTACTCCCAATGACAGAGTTATTGTTGCCCGCCTTCATCAGAAGGTTAGTTTTCATTCTTGTTGGAATCAAAGCTTTTGTTTTTTGAACACTGCATTGATAAGAGGGTACACATGGTGCCATATAGTTCTTAGATATCAGCTTTGAATTTACAGGATATGGCCATTGGCCAGCATCTATTGCAGTTTAGAGTCAATCACATTTCTGTGGGTCTGCAGTCACAAGTAGACAGACAGAAACAGCAATTTCCTTCGCTAAAGGGAAGGCATGTGGCTGAGTTGTCCATAGTAGTGAACCAGACAAGTGTTTGCTCCAACAATTAGCATGATTTCATGATGTTAATCAGACTTTAATTACGGATGATTTTTTAAAAATTGGATTCAGATTTCACCATCTACCATGGCAGGATTTGAATCCAAGTCTGCCAGAGCAGTACCTGAATTTCTCTATTGTTAGCCCACTGACACTACCATTAATCCATTGCTTTCCCTTGTGAGCCTCAAAGGTCTTTAGTGACACTTTCATTTATCTTGTTAATTCAAAATTGTTGATGTTTAGGGAAAGCAAGTCATTGCTATAAAAATAGTTAAAAGAGATCTCATGCTACATGGGAAGTGCTAGAAAATTTCTGTTTTAAAGGGACCCCTACTTCCAACACTGGACTCTGGTTTGTGATACACAGAGACACCAGTGCACGTTCAATTCTGGATTGGCTGATGTTGCCAAAGGATACAGCAGGATATAAGTAAATTGTAGATTTGGGCAGAGAAATGGCAGATGGAGTTTAATCCGGACACATGCGAGGTGATACATTTTGGAAGATCAAATTCAAGTGTGAATTATACAATAAATGGCAGAACCTTTAGGAGCGTTGATATACAGAGGGATCTGAGTGTACAGGTCCACAGATCCCTGAATGTGGCAACACAGATGGATAAGATGGTCGAGAAGGCATACAACATGCTTGCCTTCATCGCCAGAGCATCAAATATAAAAGTTGGTAAGTAATCTTCCAGCTGTGTAAAACCTAAGTTAGGTTGCATTTGGAATATTATGTGCAGTTCTGGTTGCCACACTACCAGAAGGACGTGGATGCTTTGGAGAGGGTGCAGAGAAGCTTTACCAGGATATTGCCTGGTCTGGAGAGTTTTAGATATGAGGACAGGTCGGATAAGGTTGTAGATATGCTCGCCTAGCCAGTAGGTTTGCTGGCAAACATTTCATCACCCTGCTAGGTAACATCATCAGTGCACTTCCAGTGAAGCGTCGGTGTTCTGTCTCACGTGTTATTTATATGCCTCAGTTTGCTGGGATGTTTGCTACCACTTCCAGTTCTGCTTGTCAGTGGTTTTCACAAAGGGTCCAATTCAATGTGTTTGTTGATGGAGTTCCAGTTAGAATACCAGGCCTCCAGCAACTCCCTGGCGTGTCTCTGTTTGGCTTGTGCGATTATGGATGTGTTGTCCCAGTCGAATTCATGTCCCTCGTTGTCCGTGTGTAATGAGACAAATGAGAATTGGTTTTGTCTCTTGGTGGCTAGTTGGTGCTCGTACATCCATATTGTCAATTTTCTTCCGGTTTGGCCAAATAATGTTTCTCACAGTCCTTGCATGGTATTTTGTATATTACACCGGTTTTGCTGGTTTTGGGTATGGGATCCTTTACGTTCATCAGTAGCTGTCATAGAGTGGTTGTTGGTTTGTGGACTACCCTGTTACTGGGGCGGTCTGAGTAGTCTTGTCGTCATCTCTGAAACGTCCTTGATGTACGGTAGAGTGATTAGTGAGTCTGGTCGTGTTGTGTCTTCCTGTTGTTGTCTGTTTCGGCGGTACAGCGGATTGTGCTTTTTGGGTATCCATTCCTATCGAAGACTCCTGTTCTGCTTTGCGTAGTTCCGGGTTGCTGCAATGCATTGTGACTCATTTAAATAGTGTCCCAGAACTATGCAAAGCAGAACAGGAGTACTATATTGTACATTATTGCATTGTCATCATAAACGATGGCCTCCTCAGCTTTGCCCTTTGCCTGAGGTGTGGTGACCCTTAGGTCAAACCAATCCCAAGACGTCTCTCTCTGACGAGATGGCAGCCTACAGCCTACCTTCTGCAGTTCAAGATATACACGGTCTACTGCCTTCTCAAGGGCAGCTCAAAGTGTTTAATAACAGCTAAGGGTAGCTGCCTGATCTCCAAAATGTAAAAGTTTGATGTTCTCCTGAGGGTAATGGGAGAATGCGTGGGGGTGGGGGTGTATGGATTCCTATAGAAATCTATCAAATTCCAACAGGATTAGATAGGGTAGATATTCCAGAGTCCAGAACCAAGGGATCACAGTGTAAGAATATGGGATAGGCCATTTAGGACTGAAATGACAAGACATTCCTTCACTCAGAGAGTGGTGAGTCTGTAGAACTCTCTGCTACAGACAACAATTGAGGCCAAAACATTGAATGTTTTCAAGGAGGCGTTAGATATAGTTCATGGGGCCAAAGGAATCAATGAATGTGTGGAGAAAGCAGGGTCAGGATTGAATGATCAGCCATGATTATATTGAAAGGTGGAACAGGCTCAAATGGACGAATAGCCTATTCCTACTCCAGTTTTCTGTGTTTCTATGAATCACAAACGTTCTACACCTGACCTCATACACACTTCCTAAATTCTACAGAAGACAGGTCTATTTGTCCAGATTGAGAATTCCTAACTCCATGTCTGGAGAGGGAGAACACAGTAAAATAATAATGGTGAAACTTTAACAGCCAAGCAGGGCATTACCATTAAAATCTATCTGAGAGCCTGATTTCTCTGAAGAGTGTAGCAGAGAAGGAAAATTCAGGGATGAAGCAGAATGAGAAGTCGCACTATCACTGTTGGAATGGCCTGGAAGGATCAGTCCTTCTTGCTTATTAACAATATGTTCCACAGTAAGAAGATTTTGTTTTTGGATTAAGGTCTTCGATTTTTAGGAAACAGTTAAGACTTAAGCAATTAGAAAGACAAAGAACTTGTCTTGATATAGCACCTGTCACAAGACAGCTCAAAAGCTGTTTTGTTACTGTTGTCATGTCAGAATCCCAGCAGCCAAGTGCTGCACTGCAAGATCTTTGCCATTCATTCAAACCATTCACCATTCTGACTTGGAAATATATCGCCTTCAGTGTTGCTGGGTCAGAATTCTCGAAATTCGTCACTAAATGCTTTGTAGGTCTACTCTACAGCTCATTGATTACAGCAGTTCAAGATGGCAGCGCACTACCATCTTCTCAAGGAACAAATCGGGACGGGAAGTAAATGTTGGCAGAACCAGCAGCCCCCACGAGTGAATAAACAAAAAATTTTCATCTTTGGACTGTGGGAGGAAATTACAGCACACAGTGGAAATCCTTGGAGACACGGGGAAACCATGCAAACTGCACACAGTCACCCAAGGCTAGAATCAAACCTGGGTCCCTTGCACTGTGAGTCCGCAGTTCTGCCCTGGCTTGATAGATCATATTTTGCTTTGTTCTGGTTTTAACAAAATGTTCTGTCCTGTGAAACATAATCTCACAATGCTGCAGATTTTACTTTAACCATAAAACAAGTTTATTATCAAAAGAAATGCGGATAAAATTGAGTAAACTATATATAATACAAATTCAAAGGATTTTAAACAGATAGGAAAAGTATAATCCCATTAATCCCAAAACACTCCTTTGTGGATTGAAAAGAAAAACAACAGCTTTTGTGTAGTATCCAAAGCACACTACTCTTATAGTACCAAAAAACATACTTGTATTATGCCCAAAACCATTACTCATATAGTACTCACACCATAGTTCCCAAATCTAACACTTCAGTGCAATCAGAACTTGATGAGTTCAATTTATAGACTGGAACTGCTGTTAGATTTCTCCCTAGAACTACTGTGTACCTGAGCTTAAACATACTCAGCTTCAAGTAACTCCTTAAAAAGTTTATCCCAACTTTTTGATCTGGGACTATCTCTAAGTCTTTACTCTTAGGCAATCTGGTTGCACTATATCCTTCCCTTCTCAGGGACACTCTTTAAACAGCCGTCTTTATTGAAGGGTTTCACAGGATGACCCAAAACTGGTTAAAAAATAATTCTCATTAAGGTTCTTGCAAAGATTTGTAGCTCGGGTTGTGGATGAGGTTGTTGGCTTGCTCGCCGAGCTGGCTCATTATCGTACAAAAGTTTCATCACCATGCTAGGTAACATCATCAGTGCGGCCTCCAATGAAGCATTGTTGATTTACTCCACTTGGTACTTATGTGATCTGGTCTTTTAACAGACGCTTCATCGGAAGCTGCACTGATAATGTTACCTAGCATGGTACCGAAACGTCACCTCTACTCCCATCTTGGCGCGCAAGCCAACAACCTCAGAATTCTCATTCTATGGGGATTACCCCTTAAGCTTTAAAAAAAAACTTTCTTGATCTTCTAGACTGGAGCTTGTTATTTTGTTTGGTTGTAAAACCCTGTCAATATATAAGGCTACTCATTAATTCTAAAGCTAAGCTTCAAAACTGTTTTAAAGGAAATCAAAGATAAAAGGTACTGCAGATGCTGGAGAATCCGAGATAACAAGCATGGGGCTGGATGAGCACAGCAGGTCAAGCAGCATCATAGGAGCAGGAAAACTTGACGTTTC
>JAHRHZ010000145.1:91812202-91849774 GCA_024137785.1 Ginglymostoma cirratum | reverse complement strand
AACACTTCTCTCTCCTTCCTGGACCTCTCTGTCTCCATCTCGGGCAACCACCTAGAGACAGATGTCCATTTCAAGCCCACTGACTCCCACAGCTACCTGGAATACACCTCCTCCCACCCACCCTCCTGCAAAAATGCCATCCCCTATTCCCAATTCCTTCGCCTCCGCCGCATCTGTTCCCAGGATGAGACATTCCAATCCCGCACATCTCAAATGTCCTCATTCTTCAAGGACCGCAACTTCCCCCCTACAGTGGTCGAGAACGCCCTCGACCGTGTCTCCCGCATTTCCCGGAACACATCCCTCACGCCCCGTCCCCGCAACAATAATCAAAAAAGAATCCCCCTCGTCCTCACATACCACCCCACCAACCTCCGGATCCAACGCATCATCCTCCGACACTTCCGCCATCTACAGTCAGACCCCACCACCAAAGACATCTTTCCCTCCCCACCCTTATCTGCCTTCCGGAGGGACCACTCCCTCCGTGACTCCCTTGTCCGCGCCACACTCCCCTCCAGCCCCACCACACCCGGCACTTTTCCTTGTAACCGCAGGAAGTGCTACACCTGCCCCCACACCTCCTCCCTCACCCCAATCCCAGGCCCCAAGAAGACATTCCACATCAGGCAGAGGTTCACCTGCACATCTGCCAATGTGGTATACTGCATCCGCTGTACCCGTTGTGGCTTCCTCTACATCGGGGAAACCAAGCGGAGGCTTGGGGACCGCTTTGCAGAACACCTGCGCTCAGTTCGCAACAAACAACTGCACCTCCCAGTCGCGAACCATTTCAACTCCCCCTCCCATTCCTCAGATGACATGTCCATCCTTGGCCTCCTACAATGCCACAGTGATGCCACCCGAAGGCTGCAGGAACAGCAAATCATATTCAGCCTGGGAACCCTGCAGCCCAATGGCATCAATGTGGATTTCACAAGCTTCAAAATCTCCCCTCCCCCAACCGCATCCCAAAACCAGCCCAGCTCATCTCCACCTCCCTAACCTGTTTTTCCTCTCACCCCAAGCCACACCCCCATCTCCTATCTACTAACATCATCCCGCCCCCTTGACCTGTCCGTCCTCCCTGGACTGACCTATCTCCTCCCTACCCCCCTACCTACACTCACCTTTACTGGCTCCATCCCCGCCTCTTCGACCTGTCTGCCTCCTCTCCACCTATCCTCTCCTCTATCCATCCTCTATCCGCCTCCCCCTCTCTCCCTATTTATTTCAGAACCCTCTTCCCCTCCCCCATTTCTGATGAAGGGTTTAGGCCCGAAACGTCAAGTTTTCCTGCTCCTATGATGCTGCTTGACCTGCTGTGCTCATCCAGCCCCATGCTTATTAAAGGAAATCAACATGGCTACAGAAATACGTACAAGTTCATTATTAACCACAAATATACAGAAAACCCACCAGTTACAAACTCATAAACATGAAGAATAATAACAAATGTTTAAGTCAACAGAGGAAGAAAGAGGAAACACACACACCCAAGAGCAACCTGGTAAGCATAGCAACATGCTGGAGAAGGCTCAATAGGCCCAAACCAATCAAATGGTCACAAATGAAGCAATACAGTGTATCAAAAGTACCAAAAGCAAGATATAGGAGCATCAACAAAAGTAACTCAGTTCATTGTTGCCCTCGCTCAATGTAACATGATTCTGGTATGTTCTAAGACTAAACAAAACAATTTGTCATTAATTGTCCCCTTGCTACACCTTTTTTTGGAAAAGTATTTATCTAAACCCAACACCAAAAAAAGTAAAGATTTCATTAAGAATTAAACTAACCCAAAACCAGAGAAACAAAATGAATGATCAATTTAATGATGAAAAGAAACTACAAATTATCTGGCTGAGCCAGTTCTGTTAGCTTCTTCTCCAGGCGAGGGGTCTCCCTTTCAATTATGAAGACTGGCTGTCAGTGCCTCAAGCGCTACAAGATAAGTTTTAAACCCTTCAGTCAAACAATTACTGGACTTAAAATTCTCAACACCGTCAAGTTTGTCTAAACACACTGTAACTCCCCCTTGCCCTGCCTTCCCACCCAGCCCTAAATCCAGTGTCCCCTCACAACCCAGCTCTTCCCAGAAGTTTTGCTTTTGCAAGTTGGTGATGTTAAAGCCCAGAGAGTAAGAATGAAATGTGAGTCTTTTCAGTCGAGGTTCCTTTGTTGCTTCAAGCAACGACTTTCTCCGAATCTCAAAGTCAAAGAGCCCGTTCCATCAGCATCACCCATGCAGACCTAAAAAGGGAACAGAAGAATAACCAGTGCGATGGTAAGGGATCAGTGGATTACTCAAATCATCAGTGATATTAGTAAGAAATATACGAACGAAGGGAGTCCGTAAGCTGCCCGAGCCTGTTACACAAAGACAGAAGAAGGCCACCCGGCCTCACCTATATTTTATACAAGAGCAGAAGAAGGTCATTCAAACCCTGAAATTGTTACGGAAGATCAAGGAGAACTGTTAGGCGTTTCAGGTTGGGATCCTTCTTCAGAGAAATGGTCATTTCTGAAGAAGGGTCCCGACCTGAAACGTCAGCTTTCCTGCTCCTCTGATGCTGCCTGGCCTGCTGTGTTCCTCCAGCTCCATGCTGTGTTATCTCTGACTCCAGCATCAGCAGTTCTTACTATCTCTGAAGAAGAACTGTTAGGTGTCTTATACAAGTCAGGAGGCTATTCAGCCCCTCAAAGCTGCTATATAAGAGGAGAATATTTAGACCCTCAAGCCTGTTAGGCAATATCATGAAGGCCATTTTGCCCTTCATGTCTTTACAGAGGAACAGAAGTGTCTGTGGTGCTGCATGCCCAATATCTCATTGCTGTGCACAGCCAGCTCCCACATCCATACCCTTTTTGACATTAAAACGGTAGCTACACTTCTAAAACGCCTCATTGGCTGTAGCTTATCTTGGGATAACGTGAAGTTTTGCAGTCACTGTAAGACATATTCAAATGTCCTTTTCAAGTTCATGTGGATTGTGGGTGTCACTGGCTGGGTCAGTATTTATTACCCAGAAGGAAGTTAAGTGT
This sequence comes from Ginglymostoma cirratum, assembly GCA_024137785.1. Classification (NCBI taxonomy): domain Eukaryota; kingdom Metazoa; phylum Chordata; class Chondrichthyes; order Orectolobiformes; family Ginglymostomatidae; genus Ginglymostoma; species Ginglymostoma cirratum. Next base: position 91,846,729 of record JAHRHZ010000145.1, on the reverse strand, counting down.
CAACCACATTGCTGTGGGTCTGAACTCAACTAGGTAAGAATGACAGTTTCCTTCCCTAAAAGACATTAGTGAACCAGATTGGTTTTTCACTGATAATTAACTATGGTTTCATAGTCATTATTAGACCCTAATTCCACTTACTTATTGAATTCAAATTCCACCACTTGCTATGGCAGGATTTGAATCCATATCTCCAGCACATTACCAGGGTCTCTGTATTAATAGTTCAGCAATAAAACCACTAGGCCATTGCCTTCCCTGTGTCACTAAGCTAGTAATCCAGACACCTGCAGTTAGATACTCTGGGGAATTTGGCTCAAATACCACCTTGGCAGAATTCAAATGTTTAAAATTTAGCCTGAAACCCATGTGGTTCACTAATGTCCACTGGAGAAGAATATCTTCCGTCCTTACCTGGTTTTGCCTACATCTGACTCCAGGCCCATAGTAATATGTGATTCTGGGCAGTTAGGGATGAGTAATAAGTGTTGGCACAGCCAGCAACAAGCACAATCATAATAATGAATTAAAATAAAGAGCTGATCTGGGTCAGATAGGGGGATACCAAACAGATTGGAAGATTTGGGCCAATGTCTACAGTGAAATTATTAGATGGATAAAAATTGGTCACCAGACCTGAAACATTAAGTCTGCTTTCTGCCCACAGAGGCTCCCTGACCTGCTGAGTTTCCCCTAGAAATCTATGTTGTTGCTTCACACCTCCAACACTGTCCCAGTTTGTGCTCAAGACCTCAGTGAGACTTGAATCCACAACCTCTGAAGTCAGAATGTTATCCACTGAGCCATAGCTGCCCTCTATAAGTTACTAATGATTTTCTATTTTACCTGCTTTTTTGGCACAAGCACTTTCACCTTCCTGGCCAAATTTCAATCGGTTCTGCTCAACAGTTGTATAATTTGACTCAGGAACGCCATTTCTCGGTTGATGAGGGACCTCTCCTGATGCTTGGTATGCCATGTTCAGTTGCTCCTGAGCAAGCTTTAGGTGTCGGTGAACTACCTCAGACATCTCAAAACTCTCCGGCCCCAGCGCGCCAAAGTTGTTGTGGTATGGCACATCCCCATTGCCCAGCTTGGTCTTGTCCTTTTGAAGCACGGAGTGGTAGCCCGGAGGGACGTCGTGGTTGCTCCTGGAGGAGTAATACAGGTGAGAGGCCTGCCGCCTGCCCCTCAAGCCATCCCTGATGCCACCGAGGCCAAGGTGGAAGAGCTCAGCAAAGTTGAGCAACAAGCAGAGACCACTGACCACATACATTACCAACAGGAAGATGGTTTTCTCTGTGGGACGTGACACAAAACAGTCGACGGTGTATGGACAAGGAATCGTACTGCACACAAAGCCAGGAAGCACTTCAAACCCATATAGAAAGTATTGTGCAGCCAAGAAACCAATTTCAAACAGAGTTCTCATCAGGAGCTGAAAGACATACATCTTCATAAGTCCATCTTCCTTGATACGCCTCCTGCCATCATGTGACTTCTTATCGGGAGTTTTCTTGTCATCTTCAGTCTCGGGTTCATGCTCAATTTCCTCGCAGACCATGGGGTCCTCCTCGTCATCACCTTCTGCCTCCTCGTAATCCCGGGCAGGTCCCCGATGCACAATGGGTATCTTTCTCTTGGGTTTTGGCTGGGCACCTTCCATCCGGGCTATCCGATGTATGGCATAGCCAAGGTATATAATGGATGGCACTGTGATCATGATGATTTGGAAGACCCAGAACCGGATGTGCGACAGCGGTGCAAAGGAATTATAGCAAACATTCTCACAACCTGGTTGCTGAGTGTTACATGTGAACTTGCTTTGTTCATCATGGTAGATAGGCTCACCGCCAACTACCAACAAAACAATGCGGAAGACAATGAGGACCGTCAGCCAGACCTTGCCAACAAACGTGGAGTGGTTATGGATCTCCTCGAGGAGTCTCGTCAGGAAAGCCCAGCTCATCCTGGGAGAGTGAAGCCTTCAACACGACCACACTGGAAGAAACCAACAGAAAACAAGCATCAAGCCTCTAGCCAGCCACTTCTAAAACCAAAAGTAGATCAGAAAGAGGCTACTCAGCCATTTGAGTTTGTTCAGCCAACAGCTAATTCAATAATGGCACATCTTCATTCTAACTCTTTACCTTCCTTAGCACTATAATTTGAATACCCTGTCTTAACACGTTAACTGTCATATATTACCAGAATTTAGCCCTTCAAGTGGAGGTTAATACATTTTTCATTTAAATTCTATGAAGGCCCCATCCTATCTTGCTCTGTGCTTTGTTATCCCTCCTGAGACCATGGTGTCTTGACTTGCCATCCCTATTCATTTTACCATATCTTCCCACTGGATCCTTTACCCCAATATTTAGTTTAAATCCTCTCTACTCTCCTCGGCACATAAATCAACAGAACACTGGTCCCAGCATGATTCAGATTAATACATCTTAGTGGTACAGCTTCACTTTCCCAAGTACTGATAGCACTGCCCATGAGCCAGAATCCAATTCTCCCACACCAATCTTCGAGACAAGCATTTAGCTTTCTCATCTTAGTTACCCTATGACAATTTTCTTATGGCTGAGGCTTTGCTTTTAGCCCCAAGCTACTTGTACTCTCTGAGGAGAAGCTATGTCCTAGTCCCAACCCTGTTGTTGGTGCCTAAATGGACCACAACAATTAACTGAAAGACCATAAAACATAGGAATAGAAATAGGCAATCCAGCCCCTCGAGTCTGCACTCGGTGAGATCGTGGCTGATATGAATATCCTCAACACCACTTTGCTGTGTTTTCCCTTAACCCTTGATTGTTTTACCAATTAAACATCTGTCCACCTCAGCCTTGAATATACTTAATGAGCCAGCCTCGGCAGCCATCTGTGAAGAAGAATTCTACAGATTCACAACCCTCTTGAGAGAAGAAATTCCTCCACATCTGTCTTAAATAGGTGACCACTTATTATGAGATGATGCCCTTTGGTCCTAGACTTTCCTACAAGGGGAAACAACCCTTTCACATCTACACTGTCAACTCCTGTAAGAATCATGTACGTTTCGAGAGGTCACCTGTCATTCTTCTACATTCCAATGAGTACAGACCCAACCTGCTTAACCTCTCCTCATAAGACATCCCTCCATACCTGGTTTCAGCCTAGTGAACTTCTCTAGACTGCTGTTTACATTATTCTAGCTGTGGTCTAATTAGTGCCTTGTATAGTTTTAACAGAACTCCCTACTTTTTTACTTCATTCCTTTCCCTTTCCCTTACTGCAGGTAGCTCTCCAGCTCAGAACTGATGTCATGAACCCTAGCACCAGATAGGTATCACAGCAGTCTGAACTGTCCCTTGTAGCTGCAGAATAGCAGAATAGATTGAATAGTCAATCCCCTTGACTATTCCGTCTCCTATTATCACTACACTCCTATTAACACTATTCCCCCCCGCCACCTCCTTTCCCTATACCATGGTGCCATGCTCAATTATCTCATCTCTTTTGCAGCCACCACGCACATCCAGATAAGTTTCACGCACTTTTTTCCTCTGTGAGGGTAGCAAAGGCTGAGGTTCTTCCCTTTCTATCTGCCTCACTCATAGTCAATCATCCTGTTCCTGACCACTGATCAAATCAGAAGATCCTAACATAAGAGATATATCACCAAAGTCACCCTCCCTCTCATCCCCGCCTCCTTGACCTGACACAACCTGTCCATCTTCTCTCCCACCTATCCGCTCCTCCCACCTCACTCACCAATCCCTACCACTACCTACTTGCACTCACCTATCACCAGCCCACCTACCTTCCCCAGCCCGAACCCCTCTCTCTATTTATTTCAGAGCCCCCTTCCCCTCCTCCATTTCTGTAGAAGGGTCCCGGCCCGAAATGCCAGCTTTCCTCCTCCTCTAGGAATAAATGGGTGTTTTTCTGAATATCAGGTGGTGACTAGTTGGGTTGGTACTCAGACTCCAGCTGGTCACAATATATGTTAATGACTTAATTAAGGGAACTAAATGTAATATCTCAAAATTTGCAGTTGGCACAAAGCTGGATGGAAGAGTGAGCTGTGAAGAGGATGCAGAGATGTTGCAGTGTATTTAGACGGGCTGATTGAGTGGGCAAATGTGTGGCAGATGCAGTATAATATGAATAAATGTGAAGTTATCCACTTTGGCAGCAAAAATAGGAAGGCAGTTTATTATTTGAACGGCTGTAAATTGAGAGAGGTGAATGTTCAATGAAACCTGGGTGTCCTCATGCACCAGCCACTGAAAGTTGGTGTGCAGGTGCAGCAGGCAGTAAGAATGGAAATGTATGTTGACCTTCATAGCAAGAGGATTTGAGTACAGGAACAAGGATGTCTTGCTGTAGTTGTACCGAGCATTGGTGAGACAATGCCTGGAATATTTTGTGCAGTTTTGGTTTCCTTATCTGAGGAAGGATATTCTTGCTATAAAGGCAATACAGCAAAAGTTTACCAGATTGATTCCTGGGATGGCAGGACTGACATATGAAGAAATTGAGCTGGTTAGGATTATATTCACTGGAGTTTAGAAGAATGAGGGGGGATTGCATAGAAACCTATAATTTCTGACAGGACTAGACAGGTTAGATGCAGGAGTTGAGTACAAATGTTAGGATGTGATGTTACAGCAGTGCAAGACGTTGGTAGAGCCACATTTGGAGTACTGCATGCAGTTCTGGTCTCCCTGCTATAGGAACAATGATATTAAACTGGAAAGGGTACAAAAAAGATATATAAGATGTTACCAAGACTAGAGAGTTTGAGTTAAAAGGAGAGGCTAGATAGGCTGGGACTGTTTTCCCAGAGGACAGGAGGTTGAGGGGTGACATTATAGAGGTTTATAAAATCATGAGGGGCACGGACAACGTGAATAGCCAAGGCTTTTCTCCCCCAGGGTAGGGGAATTCAAATTGAAAGAACGTAGGTTTAAGGTGAGAGGGGAAAGATTCAAAAGGTACTTGAAGGGCAACTTTTTCACAAAAGGAGTGGTGCACGTGTGGAGCGAGATGCCAGAGAAAGTGGCAGAGGCAGGTACAGTTACAACATATAAAAGACATTTGGACAGGTACATGAATAGGAAAGTGTAAGATCTTAACGAGGTCAGCCAGGCACACCTCGTAGATGAGTTCTCTAATTGGGGCTGTTAATTTGGCCCAATGAGAGAGCCTTAACTCTCAGATAACAGCTGTATTGTCAGACATCCTGTTCACTCTAGGAGCTGGCTCTGAGGGAGCTGAATCTGTGTCAACAACGGTCCATGTGAAAATAAAGGATGACTTGGTGACAGGATACCGGCCTATGTGGAGTTATTTAAATGGTGACGAGAGAAGAGCACACTCCTTAGGAAATTATCTTGCAACTGTCTCCTTTGAGTTGGGGATAAGCAATTCTGGCATCATGCTGTTATTTGGGAAGCTTGACTCATTTGATGATGCCATTGAAGACAGGGCCCAGTATGCGGAAAGAATGTTTTTTTTTCCCAGGCAGATGATGTTCGGGCAGATTGAAAGCAATGAGTAACTTTCCTGACAGCTTGTGGACACACAGACCTTTCAGTTGTTAGGACCCTAACATTTCCTGAGGCAGCAGATATGAAAACTTTTCAAGAATTGACAGATTTAGTTGAGGAATATTACGACTCCCATCCTCCTCTAATACCAAGATGCTATCGGTTTTACTCAACAATTCAAGAACCATGGGAATCCGGATCAGGATTTTGGACTAGGTTAAGATGACTAGCAGAGGTATATGACTTTAGTTTAACCCTTAATGAGATGCTGAGATGCTGCTTGGTATGTGGAATTAATGATGTAACCACACAGAAGCACCTACTAGCTGAAGCCCAACTGGACTTCAATCAGGTGCTACAACTGGCTTTATAATTGGAAAATGCAGAATGAGTTTCCAAGCATTCCGACATCCTCATCAGTCCAACTGAGGTTATGGAACATCACTTGAGTGAAGACAGTTTCATAGTGTCTATCAGGACTTTTCCTGAACAGGGGGACTCCAGGCCAGCCCACAGCAAAACCCCAAACAAAGCCAAGCCTTGTCTAAACTGTTAAAATTTTCTTCAAGTACCAAGCTGACAAGCCATTGTAGTTGCTGCTGGTATGAGGACTCAAGACAGCAAAGAGTCCCACTGGACATAAATTGAGGAAGACAATTCAAAGGCCAGTATCCTGGAGAGTGCACTCCCTGGAAAGTCCACCTACGTCTGGTTTGGAACAGTTAAATTGCTTAGCAACACCCAAATCAGAACCAATCAAAGCAAACATCTGGTTAAATGATCACCCGTTTCTAGTGGAGGTCGATACTGATGTGGCCATTTCAGTGACCACAGTATCCAGTCTTTAACAAAATTCGCCCTAGACTCCGACCCTTAGGTTTGCACAAGACCTCGGCTAGACTGAGAACCTATACTGGGGACCCGTTACAGATTAAGGGTACAACTTCAGATTTCATCTCGTGAGGAGCAGCTGGTTCAGTTACCACTGGTTGTAGTAAAAGGCTTGTGCCCAAGCTTGATGGGTAAAAATTGGTTGAGAAAGATTAATTTAAATTAGTTCAACAGTTTTCAATTAAAAAATGGCTGCCAAAGTGAAATCTTAATTAAATACCTAGAGGTTTTTCAGATAGGAATAGGGACTATCAAAGGAGCCATGGCCACCTTACATGTTGACCAGGAAGCAATTCCACGATTCTGCAAGGCCTGCCCAGTGCCGTTTGCCTTACAGGCAAAAGCAGAGGCAGAAATCAGAAGACTGGAAAGCAAAGGAATCATCAACCCAATCCAGTGTGAGGAATGGGCAGCACTGGTTGTGCCAATTGTGAAACCCAGTGTGTCGGTTTGCCTTTGTGGGAATTTTAAACAAATGGTAAACTGTTTTTCACTGCTGGATAAATACCTGATAATGAAATTCCAAAAAAATTCCTCGCATGGCAAATTTGTACGCAAAGCTGGCAGGAGGGGACTGTCTTTCACAAAGCTGGACATTAGCTATGCGCACTGTCAGTTGTGGTTAGATGAGGATTCCCAGAACTAAGCTACAATTAATACCCACAACGGTTTGTACCAATATTCAAGATTGCCATCTGGGGTATCGTCAGCCAGTGCAACTTTTCTGCAGACGATGGAGAACATTTAAAAGGTGTACCCCAGGTTGCCATTGATCTAGATGGCGTGCAAATAACAGGGAAGACCAATAAGGAGAACTTACAGAACTTGGATATCATCCTTAGACATTTCTCCCAGGTGGATGTAAGCCTTAGAAGGGAAAAATGTCTGTTCTAGACCCCTAAATGATCTACTTTGAGTTGACAAGACCGCTTACACTCTTCAGAAGATAAAGTGAAGGTGATCAGTGCCCTAGCTCCCACGTCTCTACCGGAGCTTAGGTCTTTCCTTTGGCTCGTGAATTATTATGGGAAGTTCATACATAACCTGGCCTTCATCTTGGCAGCTTTGCATCAACTCTTCAAAAAGGTTCAGCATTGGAAATGGCCACATAGCCAAGCCACAGCTTTCAGGGAAGTGAGGATACAGCTATCATCCTCTAAGATGTTGGCACACTATGACCCCAAGTGAGATATGATATTAACGTGCGATACCTCAATGCCATATGTGGAGGCATTATTAGCTCACAGGATGGCCAAATGGAGAAGACTACCTAATAGTGTATGCATCCAGGATTCTGAGGAAGGCTCACTGGACCTGAAACGTTAACTGTGTTTTCTCCTTCACAGATGCTGCCAGACCTGCTGAGCTTTTCCAGCAACTTTGTTTTTGTTCCTGATTTACAGCATCCGTAGTTCTTTCGGTTTTTATTCCAAAATTAAGCTGTTGGCGGAATGTCATGTTTGATGGCCATGATTGGGTGCAGACATAGACGCTTTGGTGGAGAGTGCCCAGACTGCCAACAAGGTCAAAAATTACTGCCAGCATGCCCCCCACATTCAGAGGAATGGTGAGGTAAACCTTGGACTCAGTTGCACGTTGACTGTGCAGGTTCTTTCATGGACTCAATGTTCTTCGTCATTGTGGCCGCCCACGCAAAATGGCTGGATCATGCGCAGAGATAACAATAGAAAAACTGCATGCATCTTTTATAACACATGGGAGTGTTGATCACAGGTTACAGGCCATCATTTACCAGCTGGGAATTCAAGTATTTCCTAATGTCGACTGGTACTCATCATGTAAGGACAGCTCCATACCATCCTTCATCCAATGGTCTGGCAGAATGAGCAGTCAAACGTTGAAGGCAGACATAAAGAAACAGTCTACAGCTTCCCCTAAGTACCAAACTGTCTTACTTGATGACAGGACTACCCCTCATGCAACTACAGGGATAACTCCAGCAGAGTTGCTACTGGGGAGAAGACTCCACACCAGGTTAAATCTGATCTTCCTAGACCTTGGGGGGAGGCTGAAACAGCATCAGAAACATCAATGCTGGTCGCAAGTCTCTGCTAAGTTAAAGAGGGAGTTTATTTCAGGGAAGGAAATTTGGTGTAGGAACCACAAGAATGGCCCTGCATGGGTGAGAGGCTGGTTGATGCAAGGTCAGGTCCAGTGACATATAAAGTTCGGTTAAGTGCGATGGTCCTGAACAAACAAGTGGACCATATAAAAGGTGCAAATTCACAAACAGGGTGGAAGCCTGCTGAGAAACCAGGTGGGTGCCCCGCTCCTCAACAGCTTTTCTAATGGTTCTAGAACTCGTGGGTTCTCCCTTTCCCAGGCATTTGAAGATTCCTCAGAATCTGGGATGGATGTTGCCAACTATATGCCTTTGCCACATGAAGAAGCAAATGAATGTCTTGCGAGATGCTCCAGGTGCAAGGGGCAATCTACAGCCACCTGTATCAGAGGCACAGTTGGAGGAACTTGACTCAGTGCTAAAATGCCCCAGGTGTAGCTACAAAAAAATTAGAACTCGCCTATGTCCTCAGATTCAGAAGGACAGGGATGTGGTGATCAGCTGGATAGATGTCATAGAATATGACATCCCTGATGGTGGCTGTTAATCAGGCCACCATGGCTGACAGATAAGAACAGGAGCGTCTGATATTCTGAGATAACAAGGTGTGGAGCTGGATGAACACAGCAGGCCAAGCAGCATCATAGGAGCAGGAAAGCTTGACGTTTCGAGCCTATACCCTTCATCAGAAATGGGGGAGGGGAAGAGGGTTCTGAAATAAATAGGGAGAAAGGGGGAGGCGGGTAGAAGATGGATAGAGGAGACGATAGGTGGAGAGGAGACAGACAAGTAAAAGAGGCGGGGATGGAGCCAGTAAAGGTGAGTGTAGGTGGGGAGGTAGGGAGGAGATAGGTCAGATCAGGGAGGACGGACAGGTCAAGGGGGCAGGATGAGGTTAGTAGATAGGAGATGGGGGTGCGGCTTGAGGTGGGAGGAGGGGATAGGTGAGAGGAAGAACAGGTTAGGGAGGCGGGGACGAGCTGGGCTAGTTTTGGGATGCGGTTGGGGGAGGGGAGATTTTGAAGCTTGTGAAATTCATATTGATACCATTGGGCTGCAGGGTTCCCAGGCTGAATATGAGTTGCTCTTCCAACAGCCTTCGGGTGGCGTCATTGTGGCATTGCAGGAGGCCCAGGATGGACATGTTGTCTGAGGAATAGGAGGGGGAGTTGAAATGGTTCGTGACTGGGAGGTGCAGTTGTTTGTTGCGAACTGAGCGCAGGTGTTCTGCAAAGCGGTCCCCAAGCCTCCGCTTGGTTTCCCCGATGTAGAGGAGGCCACAACAGGTACAGCGGATGTAGTATACCACATTGGCAGATGTGCAGGTGAACATCTACTTGATGTGGAAAGTCTTCTTGGGGCCTGGGATTGGGGTGAGGGAGGAGGTGTGGGGGCAGGTGTAGCACTTCCTGCGGTTGCAAGGAAAAGTGCCGGGTGTGGTGGGGCTGGAGGGGAGTGTGGAGCGGACAAGGGAGTCACAGAGAGAGAGGTCCCTCCGGAAAGCAGACAAGGGTGGGGAGGGAAAAATGTCTTTGGTGGTGGGGTCGGATTGCAGATGGCGGAAGTGTCGGAGGATGATGCGTTGGATCCGGAGGTTGGTTGGGTGGTACGTGACGACGAGGGGGATTCTTTTTTGGTTGTTATTGCAGGGATGAGGTGTGAGGGATGAGTTGCGGGAAATGCGGGAGACACGGTCGAGGGCGTTGTCGACCACTGCAAGGGGGAAGTTGCGGTCCTTGAAGAATGAGGACATCTGAGATGTATGGGAGTGGAATGCCTCATCCTGGGAGCAGATGCAGCGGAGGCGAAGGAATTGGGAATAGGGGATGGCATTTTTGCAGGAAGATGGGTGGGAGGAGGTGTATTCTTGGTAGCTGTGGGAGTCGGTGGGCTTGAAATGGATATCGGTTTCTAGGTGGTTGCCCGAGATGGAGATAGAGAGGTCCAGGAAGGAGAGAGAGGTGTTAAAGATGGTCCAGGTGAACTTCAGGTTGGGGTGGAAGGTGTTGGTGAAGTGGATGAACTGTTCGAGCTCCTCGTGGGAGCACGAGGCGGTGCTGATACAGTCATCAATGTAACAGAGGAAGACGTGGGGTTTAGGGCCAGTGTAGGTGTGGAAGAGGGATTGTTCCACGTAATCTACAAAGAGGCAGGCATAGCTTGGGCCCATGCGGGTACCCATGGCCCCCCCCCCCACTTTGTCTGTAGGAACTGTTCATTTTGTGATCTGGCTTTGAGAGAGCTGGATCAGTGTCAAGGCCTCTCCACATGTAATTAAAGGGTGATTTGGTGATGGGTTAGTGGCCTCTGTGGAGAAAAGTTTAAAGAGATATAGGCCAAACGTGGGCAAATGGAATTAGTTCAGTTTAGGAAACCTGGTTGGCATGGACAAGTTAGGCTGAGAGGTCTGTTTCCATGCTGTATGACTCCATGACTCTGGGAAGGATGTTCCCAATGATGGGAAGTCCAGAACCAGAGGTTATAGTTTAAGGATAAGGGGCAAACCTTTTAGGACTGAGATGAGGAGAAATTTACATCAAGGCTGCTTTCAATCGAGTATAGCATCAAGGAACCTTAGCCAATTGCTGTCAATAGGCAAACTCTCTGTTGGTTGTAGTCATAGCTGGCACATAGAATGCTGGTCATGGTTGTTGGAGGTCAGTCATCACAGCTCCAGGATATCTCTGCAGAAGTTCCTCAGAGTAATATCTTAGGTCCAACTGTTTTCAGCTGCATCATAAATGACCTTCCCTCCATCATAATGTCAGAAGCGGGGATGTTTGCTAATGATTGCGCAATGTTCAGCACTCACGGCTCCTCAGATAATGAAGCAGTCCATGTTCAAATGTAACAAGATCTGGACAATATCCAGGTTTGGACTGATAAGTGGCAGCTAACATTTGTGCCGCACAACTGCTAGGCCACGACCATCACCAATAAGAGACAATCTAACCATTGCCCCTTGACATTCAATGGTGTTCCCATCATTGAATCTCTCACTGTCAACAGCATTGAGTTTACCATTGACTCCCCAAAGCCATCTATGAGACACAGGAGTGTGATGGGATACTGTCCACTCGCCTGGATGGGCACTGTCCAACAATACTCAAGAAGCGACACTCAAGAAGCTTGAAACCATCCAGGACAAAGCAGCCCATTTGATTGCCACCACATCCACAAACATCCATTTCTTCCACCACCGTTCTTCCATCACCACTCAGTAACACCAATGTATACTATTGACAAGAAATTCACCGAAGATCTTCAGGCAGCACCTTCCAAACCCGCAATCACTTCCGTCTAAAAGGACAAGGACAGCAGATACATAGGAACACAGCCACCTGCAAGTTCCCCTCCAAGAAGAGAGACACAATGGCCTAGTAGTATTATTGCTAGATTGTTAATCCAGAAACTCAACTAATGTTCTGGGGATCCCAGTTCAAACCCCACCATGGCAGATGGTGGAATTTGAATTCAATGAAAGTATCTGGAATTAAGGGTTTGATGATCATGAAACCATTATTGATTGTCAGGACAAACCCATCTGATTCACTTATGTTCTTTGGGGAAGGAATCTGCCACCCTTACTTGGTCTGGCCTACATGTGACTCCAGACCCACAGCAACGTGGTTTACTCTTAACTGCCCACTGGGCAATTGTGGATGGACAAAAAGTGCTGACCTAGCCAGAGACGCCATATCCCATGAATGAATGAATTTAAAAAAAACTTGGAAATTTATCAATATATCAAGAAACATCTGGACAGCTCCATACCATCCTTCATCCAATGGTCTGGCAGAACGAGCAGTCCAAACTTTGAAGGCAGACTTAAAGAATCGGTCTACAGTTTCCCTAAGTACCAAACTGTCCCACTTGATGACAGGACCACCCCTCATGCAACTACAGGAATAACTCCAGCAGAGTTGCTACTGGGAAGAAGACTCCGCACCAAGTTAAATCTGATCTTCTCAGACTTGGAGGCCGGGGGGTAGGTAGGTGAAACGGCATGAAGAACATCAATGCCGGTCGCAAGTCTCTGGTAAGTGAGAGAGATGGATTATTTCAAGGAAGGAAATTTGGTGTACGAACCACAAGAATGGCCCTGTGTGGGTGAGAGGCATAGTCGATGCTAGGTCAGGTCCAGTGACATACAAAGTTCAGCTAAGTGCGATGGAGAGATACGGATCCTGCAAGTGCAGGTAGTTTTAGTATGAAAGGGCAAAATGTGTCCGTGCAGGTTTGGTGGATGTAACGGCCTGTTCCTGTGCTGTATTGTTATTTGTTCTTCAGTGTTGCTAGTTCAAACTCCTGGAATTCCCTCCCTGAGGACATTGTGAGTCAGCCCACAGCAGGCAGACTGCAGCGGTTCAAGAAGCAGCTCACCACCACATTCTCAATGAAACCAGGGACCAAAAATAAATGCTTGCCAGCCAGCAATACCCACATCCCACAAATGAAAGGCAAAAACACATTTTTTTTCACCCAGTGTGGTGAGCCTATGGAATTCACTACCACAGAAAGTGGTTGAGGACAAAACACAGTGTGTTTTGTCAAGAAGGAGGTACATATAGCTCTTGTGGCTAAAGGATCAATGGATATGGGGGTGAATGGTATTAAGTAATGAGTTCAATAATCAACTATGATCATATTGAATGGAAGGGCAGGTTCGAGGTGTTGAATAGCCTACTCCTGCACCTACTTAACATAGGTTAAGAGGGACAGGTGTCCCACCATTGCACTGAGTCTGCTACTCCCAACTAGTCTGCCTCTCTGCTGATACCTCTCCTGACACCCTGTAGGAGCCCTCGCTTTGTTTCTATCATCCCATGTCATGATCCGACCCTTGAAATCCTGGTAATGCACTGGCGAATCTGTACAGCAGTCAGTATATCTTTCTCAAATCTGGAGTTATGTAACCCACATCTCAAGATGAGCCAGAGCCCAAGCTGAAGGTGCCAGGTGATTTTGCAACATTGAATAAGAATGCGGGCAGGTTGTAACAGCAACACTGAAAGCAACCACAGATTGGAAGAAACAAACACAAAATTGAATGTGCCTCAGGCAAGCAATTTCCTAATCTTGGCCATGCCAACACAGGTATGCACAGCCAAACAAAGCAATAGCTGCAGTCGGGAGATAGTAAAGTTACATAATCTTACTTGCAGCCCAGACAGAAGCCATTCAGCCCATCATGCCCATGACAGCTCTCTAACAATCACATCCAAATCATCCCACTACCCAGTGTCTTCCACATTGTGGAAAATCGCATTCACGTGTTAGTTAATGTGTCCCAGTACATGTCCAATTGCTTTTTTAAAAGTTCCTCTGCAATCTGCCTCCTGTACGCTCTCAGAACATGCATTCAGGATTTTAACAACCCTCTGAGTGAAACAATGTTTCATTTCCTTCAGCTCCTATTACCAGTTACCTTAAACCCCAGAACCTCTGGTTAACCACCATTTACCAGAGGAAACTCTGTCCTGTCAACCTGCTCTGTCAAGCTCACCATAAGTTTGGATACTTCTATTCGGGATATTCTTAATCTTCCCTGCCCAAAATGAACAATCCTACCTTCTCCAGTCCCTACACACACCCTTGATCCTGGTCTCATTCTAACAAAGCTCTTCTGCACTGTCTCCCAAAGTCATGCCATTATCCCTAAAATCAGGCGGTGTCCGGGAATGAACACTATCCTCCCACTGAAACTGAACCCGGTTGACCATAACTTCATCATGTTTGCATTCAATGCCCTTTATATTGTGGTTATTTTTGGAAAGGTGAGGGGAGGATGCTAAAGAAAGTTAACTAGCCATAGCCCCTTGACTGACTACTCCTTTCCACTAACCAAATTATTCTAGTTTAAAGAGGAAGACATTTGATTATTCAACTTACCTTGAAACTTGATCGGTAAATATCTTTTCTCCAGCCTATTCAAAAACTGACTCCTTATGGTGCAAGAGGAAAAAAAGCTTAAAATATTACAAAAACTATTCACTGTTGCATGACTTCCAAAAGGACTGAGCTGAACTAAAAGACTCTCAACTATATTACAGTTAAGTCCCACCCCTCATCGATACATTTTTCCCTGTAAATAAAGTGCAAAAAAATTCCATTTCAAAACAGGAAATCATTAATGTGTCAAGTCTGAATTCATTCTCCTTTAGCTGAATATTTTACAAACTTGTCTGCTCATGCATCAAAACAATTTCCATTTCCAACCTCCTGGGCTGTTCTGATGACTAATAGTTTTTGAGGACTTTAGCGTTTAACCTTTCTTTTCCTTCACCATTTCATGGGGGTTAGCAATGTCTCTCAGAATCAGAAGCTGCAGCTCCTTTTGTGACTCTCTCCATTCACGGTACTGTCCAACAATGGGATTGTATCATGACGATCCCTTGATGTAGTTCTCTCGGAGCTGAGCACATTTTTCATCAGATTTCTGTGTATCTCTGAATTCAATCAGTTGCTGCGTTGTTCTCGGTAGTTTGCTGTTGTTATCAATGTGAACGTTTCCACCACTTCAGTGAAAACTACACCTCCATCTATAGACTTTCCCACGAGGAGAAGGGACGAGTCATTTGCTGTTTGCACAAACATACAGTCTTTCCGTAAAAACTCATCACCTCAGTTACAGAGATTAAACATGTAGATGTACTTAAAGTCATTTACTTTAACAGAGTCACTGAAAGTTTACCTCTATCTTGAAGTAAAGTCTGAGAACTTAATCTGCAAATTTTTCACAAGCCCAAGTAGCACATCATGTTTTTTTCCTATCACTACATATCCCGCTCAGTATCTGGTCAATGAATGGGATACTTAGTAAATAGGTATACATTTTCCATCTACCTGCATCTGAAAGTGTGCAGCAATCAGTCTTATAGAATCTACAGCAATAACAATGGATAGTCAGTGGTGTAGTGTTAATATCACAATACTAGCAACCTAGTAATTGAAGCTAATGCTCTGGGGATATGGCTTCCAGTCCCACCAGGGTGAAATTTGAAATTAATGGAAATTTGGAATTAAAAAGCTAGTCTACTAGTGATCATGTTGATTAGTATTAAAACCCATCAGGTTCACCAATGCCTTTCAGCAAAGGAAACCTATTTTGCCTCTCCCGCCTGGCCTATATTTGACTCCAGACCCACAACGGTGTGGTTGATTCTTAACTGCCTTCTGGGTAATAAATGCACCAACTCTATAACCTGGTACCAATGTCCTGCTTTCCCCTCATATCCCTGGACACCTTTTCTATCCAAATAATCATTCAGTACCTCAAATGAGCCCACCTCCACCACATTTCCACTGCATTCCAAACCCTAGCTTCTCATTGTGTGAAAAAGTTAGTTTTTTCACTTGAGCATCTTGTAGATTGTGCAAGATAGTTCACATTGCATCTTGTAGTGGTGCACAATGCTGAATCAGGAGGTGAGTTACTCACTGCAGTATTCCTAGCCTCTGACCTGCCCTTGTAGCCATTGTATTTATATGGCTAATCCAGTTGAGTATCCGGTCAGTGGTAACGTTCAGGATGTTGATGTTTTGGTACCAGGACCATCCCCAAGCAGCAGCTTGTTGGTTTTGTCATAAGTGAAATAATCTCTTGAACAAAAACAAAGTTGCTGGAAAAGCTCAGCAGGTCGGGCAGCATCTGTGGAGGAGAAAACAGAGTTAACGTTTCGGGTCTGGTGACTCTTCCTCAGAACTGATAGTAGCTGGGAAGACGTCAGTTTATATGCAGAAAATAGGGAGGTGGGTGGGGTAGGGAGTAAACAATAGGATAGAGCCCAAAGAGAGAGAAAGACTTGGACAGAGGAGTTGCTAACGATCAGCCTGGGAGGGTGAATAGTTGCTAATGGGGACTGTTAGTGACTAACAACAGGGGGTGTGTAGTTGCAAGCTATGTGGTAACAAGGCCTGGTGTGTGGGGTGCGGGGCTGGGACATGGGAGAGTTTAGGCCCTAAAATTATTGAACTCAATATTGAGTCCGGAGGGCTGTAGGGTCCCCAAGCGGAAAATGAGGTGTTGTTCCTCCAGCTTGTGCTGGGCTTCACTGGAACGCTGTAGCAAGCTGGAGACAGAGATGTTGGCCAGGGAGCGGGGTGGTGCATTGAAGTGGCAGGATCCGCAGTTCTTTTGGTTTTTATGAAATAATTTCTTGCTTCAACATGAAGTCAATCTCCTTTGTTACCTTTGGCGAAAACTGATGAGGACCTTTTCTGGATATAAATTTACAAAATAGTTTTGTTTCAGCTCAGAGGGTGATGTGTTCACCTTTCCCCATTACACAATTATAGAATTGTTTCAATGAAGGAGGAGGCCATTCAGCCCTTCATATCTGCACTGGCTCTCTGAATGAGCCTTTCTGTTAGTGTCATTCCCATAACCTGACACATTCTTCCTCTTCAGATATCAGTCTATTTCTCTTTTGAATTTTTTATTTGAAGCTGCCTTCCTCATACTCTCAGGTAGCGCTTTCTAGTACCTGACCACTCACTACAGGAATAATTTTTTTCCAATGTTTTGTTTGCTTGTTTTACCAATTACTTCAAATCTGTGCCCACACCCCTTGATACTTTCACCAATGGGAACAGTTTCCACACCACTTTATCCACCCCCCAAACAATGTTAGTCTCATGATTTTGATAACTTCAACAAATCCCCTCTCAACCTTCTCTCCTTGAAGAAAAACAGTTGCATCTTCTTCAATCTGTCTTCTTAACTGAAACTCTTCATCCCTGGAAGCATTATCACAAACCTCGTCTGTACTGTCTCCAGTGTGTACACATCCTTCCTAAAGTGTGGTCCCCAGAACTGTACATAAAACTCCAACTGGGGTCTAACCAGTGATCTTATACAAGTTCATCATAACTTCCTCAATGGTGTGTTCTATACTTTATTAACAATTGCTAGGACACTGAATGCTTTGTTAACTGTGCTGCCAACCTGCCCTGCCATCTCAGCTATGCCAGTGGGCTGAGAAGTGGCAGATGGAGTTTAATTTAGATAAATGTGAGGGGTTACATTTTGGTAAGACAAACCAGGGCAGATCTTTTCCCTAGGTTTAAGGGGAGGGGTAAGATTTAAGAGACCGGAGAGGCAACTTTTTCACACAAAGGGTAGTGCATATATGAAATGAACTGCCAGACGAAGTTGTAGGGGCAGGTACAGTAATAACATTTGAAAGACATTTGGACAGATATGCGAACAGTAAAGTTTTAGAGGCATTTTGGTCAAACACAGGCAAATGGCACTAGTTTAATTTGGAAAACATGGTCGGCGTGGACAAGTTGGACCAAAGGGTCTATTTCCACGCTGCATGACTCTATTACTCTATACCCAATACCCTATGCTCCTGCACACCATTCAGACTTAGAAAGATAGGAACAGGTGTTGGCCATTCAGCCCATCAAGCATAGCCCACCATTCAATTAGATCACGGCTGATTATGTACTTTCCTCTGCCAAAACCATATCCCTTGATGTCATAGGTAACCAGAAATATATCAATCTTTGCCTTAAACCTGTTCAAGGACTGAACTTCCACTCTCCTTTGGGGTAGAGAATTCCAGAGATTCACCACCCTCTGAGTGAAGAAATGTCTCCTCAGCTCAGTTCAAAATTCTCTAATGCCCTGACTCTATGGTTCCATACTCACCAGCCTGGGGAAACATCCTATCTACATCCATCCAGTGACATGCTGTAAAAATTTCAATGAGATCACCCTTCAAAATTCTAAAAAATACAGACCCAGTTTCTTCAGTCTCTCCTCATAAAACAAGCCCTTCATCCCAGGGATTACCTTGGTGTAAAGGTAAAGTCACCATCACTCACTTCTTCCTGTCACTCAGTCAATTCCACATCTACATTACTCCTGCCTCTTTTATTCCGTGAACTATAAATTTACCCACAACACTGTTGCATAGTGATTTATCAAATGCCTTCTTGAAGTCCATGGACACCCGTCAGCTGCATTGTCCTCTTCAGCTCTCTCTGTTATCTCTTCAAACGTTCTGCGATTAACTGTGGATACTCAGCTTGGAATTTCCTCAGCTTTTCTTCTTGATTTCCCAGTTCTACTTGCAAAATAGATGCAAGTACGTACAGGCTTTCCTGCTTAAGTGTGATCAGCTCTGGTTTAGGATCACTAAGAAGATATCTTTGATTTTTTTCTCTCTCTCTCTATACTGAAGGGTTGCAGTCAGTTGTCCTACGACCTTGAATTCCGTCCCTCCTGGTCTATTCAGTTTTATGTGTGATGGCAGAAGAGAAGTTTTTTTCAACAATCATATAGTGTCAGAAAGAACCAAAACACCTGTACCTGTGTCTCACCTTAATGCTCACCTTGTTTCTATCTACAAGGATATTACCATTCCAGTAGCTCCCATATCCCTCCTTGAACTTGCCAGAAAAAGGTACCTCCATCTCGTTCACATATTCAATTTTGTGGATCTTGCCATTTTTTGAGGCTCCTTCTTTTGGTGTATTCTGTGAAGCTTCTTTCTGTACCACATGGCTTGTAAGGCAACCTTTTTACAAAAATCACACTCAATATCTTTGGTGAGATGGTTTTCCTGCCGTTCTGTCCTGTCACTACGGGCTGGGATGGTTGATCAATGCACTTCCTGCCTTCCCTGCTTTGTATGGCCACCTCTCTATCACTCCAAATCACAGATCGGTGTTTCTGCCAAGTCAGCTTGACCACTCATTTGGACAGCTGTTGTCAATGTTAAGCCAGCACTTGACTGCAAGTGGTCAACAGTGCTTCATCTGACCCTAACACTAGCACTTTTTCTCTGGTGACCTTTACTTATTTCCTTCTCCCCCCTACCTTTGATTATTTAGTATTTTTGACTTTTTTTAGATCTAATGTAACATATTCCATTATACAATTGTTCTAAGCCAGAATGATGTGGTATTGAAAATAACAGACCCCAGTAGAGCTTTCATCTATTGCTTTTTAGATTCCTTAACTCTGTTTGTAGCATTCTGTTTTCACTGTTTAACACTAGCATGCATTCTCACTACACTAAGTCAATAGCTCATATTTAGGTAGGTCAGATGCAGCTCCTGGCTTGATGGTCATAGTAGAGTGGGGTATCTGCTGGACCATGTGGTTGCAGATCATGATTGAAAACAATCCTGCTGCTGCTGATGGCCCACAGCACCTCACAGAGGTTTAGATTTGAACTGCGACATCTGTTCTCAATCTATCCCAATTCATAATTTTGCAGTGCACAGAATGGATCATAGAATCATACAGTACAGAAGAGGCCCTTTGGCTCATTGAGTCCATATCACTAAAAAATACATTACTACCTGCATCCACACATCAATTAATTTCGTTCACGTTTGGATGTCAAAAACTTTTTGTGTCGCCTCTGTGCCTATTTCTTTAACCGGGAGTCTAACCCACCTGCTACTGACCGCTTCTCCCACCTCCAACAAACCTCATCCTCCTGGACACCACCCCACAGCATCCTACCCTCCCTTGACTTCTTCATTTCCAACTACCGTCGTGACACCGATCGCCTCAAATTCTCCACCCATCTCACTCACTCCAACCTCTCCCCCACGGAATGCGCAGCCCTCCATTCCCTCCGCTCCAACCTTAACCTCAGCATCAAATCTGCAGATAAGTGGTGGGGGGGGGGTGGTTGTGGTTGCGGTGCTGTAGTGGTATGGCGCACTAACCTTTATATATCCGAGGCACGGCGCCAACTCTCTGACACCTCCTCCTACCGCCCCCTCGATCATGACCTCAACAAACCATCGTCTCTCAAACCATTCATAACCTCATTACCTCAGGTGACCTCCCACCCACAGCCTCCAACCTCATTGTTCCCCAACCCTGCACCGCTCATTTCTATCTCCTTCCTAAAATCCACAAACCTGATTGCCCCGGTCGAACCATTGTCTCTGCCTGCTCCTGCCCCAGTGAACTCATCTCCGATTGCCTTAACTCTGTTTTTCTCCCCAGTCCAGGAACTCCCCACCAACGTCTCGGACACCACCTGTGCCCTCCACCGCCTCTAAGACTTCCAATTCCTTGGCTCCCAAAACCTCATCTTCACTATGGCTATCCAATCCCTGTACACTTGTATCCCCCACAAAGATGGCCTAAAATCCCTCCGCTTCCTCCTCTATCTCAGGCCCAGTCTCCCTCCACCGACACCTTCATCCACTTAACAGAACTCATCCTTACCCCTAACAACTTCTCCTTCAACTCCTCCCACTTCCTACAGACTAAGGGAGTGGCCATGGGTCCAAGCTATGTCTGCCTCTTCATAGGATACATGGAACAGTCCCTTTTCCACTATTACACTAGCACTATCCCCCATCTCTTCCTCTGCTACATCGACGACTGTCTCGGCGCTGCCTCATGCTCCCACAAGGAGCTTGAAAAGTTCATCAACTTTAATAACACCTTTTACCCCAACCTCATATTCACTTGGACTACCTCCTTCCTAGACCTCACCATCTCCATCTCTGGTGACCACCTCAAAATTGACGTCTATTTCAAGCCCACCGACTCCCACAGCTACCTGGACTACACCTCCTCTCACCCACCCTCCTGCAAGAATGCAATCCCATACTCCCAATTCCTCCGCATCTGCTCCCAAGATGGGGCGTTCCACTCCCGAACATCCCAACTGTCCTCCTATTTCAAGGACCATAACTTCCCCACTGCAGTGATCGAAAATGCACTCAACTGTATCTCTTGTGTTTCCCACACCTCTGCCCTCACATCTCCTCCCCTCAATAAAAACAAAGACAAAATTCCCCTTGTCCTCACATATCACCCACCAACCTGTGCACACAACATATCATTTTGCACCACCTGCAATCCGACCCCACAGCCAAAGGGTCATTTCCCTCTCCACTCCTATCTGCCTTTCGTAGGGACCACTCTCTCCGCGACTCCCTCATCCGCTCCACACTCCCCACCAAACCCACCAGCCCTGCACCTTTTCCCTGCAACCTGCAGGAAGTGCTACACCTGCCCTTACACCTTGCCTCTCACCTCCATTCAAGGTACAAAAAAACCCTCCATATCAGACAAGCGTTCACCAGCACAGCTGTCAACTTTGGTCTACTGTATCCGCTGCTCCCGATGTGGCCTCCTGTATATCGGTGAGACCAAGCATAGACTCAGAGACCGTTTCATGGAGCATCTGCGCTTTGTATGTGACAAATGACAACACCTTCCGGTCACCAACCATTTTAACTCCCCCTCCCACTCCCTGGGTGACATGTCCACATTGAGCCTCCTCCAGTGTCACAATGACATCACGCACAAACTGGAGGAGCAACACCTCATATTATGCCTCAGGAGCCTACAGCCTGATGGCCTTAACGTAGAATTCACCAGTTTTAAAATCTCCCCATCTCTGTCCTCATCCCATGTCCAACCCTCCCGACCTCTTTGACCTGACACATCCTGTCCATCTTCTCTCCCACCTATTCGCCCACCCATCCCACTGACCAATCCCCACCATTCCCTACCTGCACTCACTTTTCACCATTCCACCTACCCTCCACCAGCCCCACGCCCCCCCCCCCATTTATTTCCCTGCTCTGAAGAAGGGTCCTGACCCAAAATGTCAACTTTTCTGCTCCTCTGATGCTTCCTGGCCTGCTATATTCGTCCAGTTCCACACTGTTGCCTCTGACTCCAAATTCTGCAGTTCTTGCTGTCTCCCAGTGTCTGTGGTGCAGTTAGATTTCTAAATGGCATTTGACAAGACACCATATCAAAGGTTACTATGTAAAACATGGTGTAAGGTGCAATATACAATCATAAATAGAGGGTTGGTTAACAAAGGGGAAGCAGAGACTCCATAAATGGGTCATTGTAGTATTGGCAACATGAAGTGAGTGCAGTGCCACATGAATCAATGCTGGTAGCTCGACTATTTGCTGTCCATGTCAACGATTTGGATGAAAGGTTTGAAAATATAGTTGAAAGTTTTTCTGATTACACAAAGATTGTAAATAACGAAGAGGAGACTGCAACAAGATCTAAATAGGTTAAGTGAATGAGAAAATATGACAGATATGAGTATAACGTTGTGGTTGGTTGGCTTGTTGGGCCGGTTTGTTGTTCCGTAGATGTTTCATTACCCTGCTGTGGTAAAGAAATGGTCTCTGATGAAGGGTCTAGGCCCGAAACGTCAAGCTTTCCTGCTCCTATGATGCTGGTTGGCCTGCTGTGTTCATCCAGCTCCACACCTTGTTATCTCACCCTTAACAACTTCTCTTTCAATTCCTCCCATTTCCTACAGACAAAGGCGGGTGGCCATGGGTACCCGCATGGGCCCAAGTATACAGTCAGGAGGAAGTTGCTCTGGGAGTCCTCAACATTGATTCTGGACCCTACAACTTCTCATAGCCTCAGGTCAAACATTAGCAAGGAAACGTCCTGCTGATTACCACATATTATTCTCCCTCAGCTGATAGACTACACTTGGAGAAAGCTTTGAGGATGGCAAGGGTGCAATCTGCTACCTCATGGCCCAGCCTATTCCCCCAAACAGCTATTACCATCAAGCCAGGGGATCACCCTGGTTCAGTAGAAAGTGCAGGAGCACATGCCCATAAATGAGGTGCAACCTGGTGAAGTTACCAAACAGGACTACTTGCATTCCAAACAGCATAAGCAGCAAGTGATAGACAAAGCTAAGCAATTCCACAAGCAATGGATCTAGGCTTTGCAGTCCTGCCGCATCAATCACGAATGGTGGTAAACAATCAATTAACTCACTAGAGGAGGAGACTCCACAAATATGCCCATCATCAATGATGGAACAGCCCAACACACTAGTGCAAACGATAAGGCTAAAACAATGACAGCAATCTTCAGCCATAAGTGCCAAGTGGATGATCCATTTTGGCCTCCTTCAGCAGTCCCCAGCAACACAGACACTAGTCTTCAGCCAATTTGATTCACTCAACATGACATCAAGAAACGGTAGGAGAAACTGGATACTGCAAATTCTGGCAATTGTACTGAAGGTTTGTGCTCCAGAACTTGCCGCACCCTAGCCAAGTTGTTCCAGTACATTTAGAACATTGTTGGTAGATGCTAATGTGGAAAATTGCGCAGGTATATCCTGTACACAAAAAGCAGGACAAATCCCATGCACCTAATTACCGCCTTATCAGTCTACTCTCAATCATCAGTAAAGTGACGGATGGTGTCATCAACAGTGCTATCAAGCACCAGTTCATTGATTCTCAGTTTGGTTTCCACCAGGCCTCTCAGCTGGTGACCTCATGTCAGCCTTCATTCAAACATGGATAAAAGAGCTGAATTCCAGAGGTGAGAGTGACAGCCCTTGACATCAAGGCCGTATTCAACTGAACATGTCATCCAGGAACCCTAGCCAAACTGAATGGCTATCGGGACAAACTCCCTGCTGTTGGAGCCATACCTGGTACATAGGAAGATGGTTGTGGTTGATGGAGGTCAGTCATCTCAGCTCCAAGTCATCTCTGCAGGCGTTCCACAGGGTATCCAAGGCCCAACATTCTTCAACTGCTTCATCAATGATGTTCCCTCCATCATTAGGTCAGAAGTGGGGATGTTCACCAATGATTGCACAATGTTCAACACCATTCACTGACCTCCCCCATTGACTGCATCCTGGGAGTTACCATTGACGAGAAACTCAACTAGACTCACCACATAAACACAGTGGCTACAAAAGGAAGCCAGAGGCTAGGAAAACTGCAACAAGTCACTCATCTCCTAACTTCCCAAGGCCTGTCTACCGTCTACAAGGTACAAGTCAGGAGTACGATGGAATACTCCCCACTTGCCTGAATGGCTGCAGCTGCAACAACACTTTAGAAGTTTGACACCATCCAGAATAAATTAGCATCAGAATTAACTTTATTGTCAGATGTACTCGAAAGAGTACAGTGAAAAGTTCACAAGTCACCACTTTTGGCACCATCTTAGGTACAAAGGTACCTGTGTACAAATTTTTACAGGAAAAAAATTAGAAGATTCATGGGAACATCATCACCTCCAAGTTCCCCTCCAAGCCACTCACCATCCTGACATGGGAATATATTGACGTTCCTTCACTGTCACTGGGTCAAAATCCTGGAACTCCTTCCCTAAGGCCATTGTGGGTAAATTACCAAGATGTGGACTGCAGCAGCTCAAGATGACAACTCACCACCACCTTCTCAAGGGCAACTAAGGACAGCGAATAAATGATGGCTGAGCCAGCAGCACCTACATCCCACAAGTGAATACAAAAGGAGGAATTTCTTCTCTCAGAGGGTTGTGAATCTATGGAATTCTTCACTGTAGAGCACTGTTGAGGCTAGATCATTCAATTTATTCAAGGCCCTGGTAGATTTTTAATCTGTAACGGAATCAAAGGTGATGGGGATAAGATGGGAAAGTGAAGGTGGGAATTATCAGATCGGCCATGATCTCATTGAATGCAGACTCGATTGGCTGAATGGCCTACTTCTGCTCCTATGTCTTATGGTTTCATGTACTTACTTCAACAAAAAGCACATCCTCCCCAACTTCAATGAATTCACTCACTGACCAGATTCCCAAATGTTTAGGGCTTTTTCTGGCTCAATGGTAGTGTCTCTGCCTCTGGATTGAAAGGTCCAGATTCAAGTCCTACCCATCCTGAAGATGTGACATAATGTGTCCAAATGGGTTGACTAAAATAACTGCACTATGTGTCCAGTTACACTCAGTGATGATCTTACTTCCTCGCTTGATCTCAAGATTTGGGTGATACGTCAACTTTGATTGATGTAGTGCCCTCATCCTTGTAATTTTTTTCAGATACTTCACTGAACCATAACTGACAAAGTTTAGAAAAGGAGAAACGTAAGGCGGGAATTCCAGAGTTTAGGGTCCACGCACCTGAAGACACGGGTCTGTGGTCCTGCAATTAAAACTGGGGGTGCTGAAGAGGTCATATTTGAAGGAGTGCATAAATCTCAGACTGTCATTTTGAGGGAGATTCTAGAGATAAGGAGAGGGAAAACCATAGAGGAATTTGAACAAGAGGATGAGAATTGAGTCTCCCTCTCTCAAAGATGATATACTTGCTAGAGTGAGTGCAATGGAGGTTCACTCAGCCGATACCAGAGGGTGGCAGGACTGTTCTCCGGGAAGAGATTAGCTTGACTTTTTTAAATTTACTCCTGGCATGTCGATGTCACAGGCTGACCAACATTTTTTTCCATCCCTCGTTGCACTTTTGAAAGTGGCGCTGAACTATTTTCTCGAACTGCTGCAGTCCAAATATTGTAGGTTGACCCATGATGCCCTTGGGGAGGGCGTTTTAGGATTTTGACCCAGCAGCACTGAAGGAACAATGATAGATTTCCATGTCAGGATGGTGAGTGGCTTGGAGGGGAACTTGCAGGGGGTGGTGTTCCCATGTATCTGCTGTCCCTTGTCCTTCTAGATGGAAGTAATTGTGGCTAATGTGACACCCCTGTTTAAAAAGGGAGTAAGGCAAAAGACAGAAAATTACAGGCCGATTAGCCTAACCTCGGTCGTGGGTAAGATTTTGGAGTCCATTATAAAGGATGACATTTCTGAGTATTTGGAAGTGTATGATAAAGTAGGGCAAAGTCAACATGGTTTCATCAAGGGGAGGTCATGCCTGACAAATCTGCTAGAGTTCTTTGAGGAAGTAACGAGCAGGGTAGACCAAAGGGAGCCAATGGATGTTATCTACCTGGACTTCAAGAAGGCCTTTGACAAGATGCCGCACAGGAGGCTGCTGCGTAAGATAAAGGCCCATGGTGTTAGAGGCAAGGTGCTAGCATGGATAGAAGATCGGCTGTCTGGCAGAAAGCAGAGAGTGGGGATAAAGGGGTCTTTCTCAGGATGGCAGCTGGTGACATGTGGTGTTCCACAAGGGTCAGTGTTGGGACCACAACTTTTCACTTTCTACATTAATGACCTAGATGAAGGAACTGTGGGCATTCTGGCTAAGTTTGCAGACAATACAAAGATAGGTGGAGGGACAGGTATTATTGAGGAGGTGGCGAGGCTTCAGAAGGATTTGGACAGGTTAGGAGAGTGGGCAAAGAAGTGGCAGATAGAGTACAACGTTGGGAAGTATGAGGTCATGTGCTTTGGTAAGAAGAATAACAGCATGGACTATTTTCTAAATGGGGAGAAAATTCAGAAGTCTGAAGTGCAGAAAGACTTGGGAGTTCTAGTCCAGGATTCTCTCAAGGTAAACTTGCACGTTGAATCAGTAGTCAAGAAGGCAAATGCAATGTTGGCATTTATTTTGAGAGGACTTGAATAAAAAAGCAGGGATTTATCACTGAGGCTTTATAAGGCTCTGGTCAGACCACATTTGGAGTATTGTGTGCAGTTTTGGGCCTCATTTCTCAGGAAGGATGTACTGGCCCTGGAGCGGGTTCAGAGGAGGTTCACGAGAGTGGTCCCAGGAATGGAAAGCTTAACGTATGAGGAATGTTTGAGGGGGACTATACTCATTGGAATGAGGGAGGATCTAATTGAAACTTACAGAATACTGAATGGCCTGGCCAAAACGGATGTTGGGAAGATGCTTCCTTTGATCAGAGAGACTATGACCCAAGGGCACAGCCTTAGGGAAGACCTTTTAGAACAGAGATAAGGAGAAACTTCTTCAGTCAGAGTGGTGAATCTATGGAATTCACTGCCACAAAAGGCTGTGGAGGCCAGGTCATTGAGTACATTTAAGACTGAGATAGATAGGTTCTTGAGTATCAAGGGGATCAAGGGTTACGGGGAGAAAGCGGGAGAATGGGGTCGAGGAACTTATCAGCTATGATTAATGGCAGAGCAGACTCGATGGGCCGAATGGCCTAATTTCTGCCCCTATGTCTTATAGTTTGAAAGGTATTGTCAGATACTTTAGAGACTTTTAAGCAACTGTTGGATAGGCACATGGAGGATAGTAAAATGTAGGGTATGCAGGGTAGACTGATCTTTGTAGGATAATAGGTCAGCACAACATTGTGGGTCAAAGGGCCTGTACTGTGCTGTATTGTTCTATGTTCTATGTAAACATATTTGATGAATTTCTGCTGTGCATCTCGTAGATGGTATATGCTGCTGCTACTGAGCGTCGGTGGTGGAGGGAGTAGATGTAATGCCAGTCAGGTAGGCTGCTTTGTCCTGGATGGCGTCAAACTTCTTGCCTGTTGCTGGAGCTGCATTCATCCAGGCAAGTGGGGAGGATTCCATCACACTCCTGACTTGTGCCTTGTAGATTTTTATTTTCAGTCAGCGCAGACTCTTTTTCCTTTCTTTAATCATGCACAGAATGATGGCATCACTGCCTAGGCAGCAGTTATTGCCCATCCTTCAACACCATTATCTCCCCCAGACTGATTTCAAAACTCCGTGACCTTGGTCTGGGCTCCACCTCCTGCATCTGGATCCTCAGCTTTCTGCCTCACAGATCGCAATCAGTGTAGATAGGTAACTGTGCCTCCTCCACAATAACACTCAACACTGGAGACTCCCGAAGATGCGTCCTCAGCCTCCTACTGTACTTCACGTACATCCACGACTGTTACCAAGTTCCGAATGAACACCATGTACAAGTGCGCTAATGTCACCACCGTAATAGGACAGATAACTGACGATGATGAGACAAAATGCAGAAAGGAGATAGAGGGTTTGGTGACATGGTGCAATGAAAGCAATCTGTCTCTCAATGTTGGCAAAACTAAAGAACTGATCATTGACTTCAGAAAGAAAGGAGAACACGCCCCCATCTAGATCAATGGAACTGAGGTTGAGAAAGTAGAAAGCATCAGGTTCTTCAGAGTGATGATAATCAACAAGCTGTCCTCGACTCCCCACATAAGTGCGACAGTCAAGAAGGCACAACAACACCTCTTCTTCCTCAGACAGCTCAGGAAATTTGGTATATCCATAAGGTCACCAACTTCTACTGATGCACCATTGAAAGCATAGTGTCCGGGTGCATAACAGCCTGGTATGGCAACTGCCGTGCCCAGGACCATAACGAACTACAGCAGGTGATGTACACGGTCCAGACCATCATGGAAGCAGACCTTCCATCCATGGACTCCATTTACATGGCTCGCTACTGCGGAAAGGCTGCCAACATCATCAAAGACCCATCACACCCTGGTAATGATCGCCTACAATATCTTATATCAGGTAGAAGATACAGAAGCCTGAACACACATGCGAGCAGGTTCAGGAACAGCTTTCTAGCCTCCAATAATGCTGATCTTGCTAACATTGATCTTGCCTAGCACATGCCCTGTACAATGTAACCTGCATGTCTCTGTCTAAGTCTTTTTGATCTGAACATCCTTGCTTCCTATGAACTGCCTGTACTGCTCGTACACATAGCTTTTCACTGCACTTCGGTACACATGACAATCAATCCCTAATTACCCAGAGAGCAGTTAGGAGTCAGATGTAGGCCAGACCAAGTGAGGATGGCAGTTACCTTCTCTAAAGGACATTAGTGAGCTAGATGGGATTTTCCTGACAATCAGGCAATGGATTCATAATTAAATTCCAGACATTTATTGGATTATTGTGGCGTGATTCAAAGCCGGATCCCCAGAACATTATCCGGGTCTCTGGGTTAACAGTCCAGCAATAATATCACTAGGCCATCACCTCTGCTCACAGCACTCCCGGAAGGGTGGGTGGTTGGGGTGAGGTGGGGGGTTGCGGGGGGAGATGGAGGGAGCAGGGGTTTCAATCTAAAGTCAATATATCCTCCCCAAGGTTAATAGGTATATGTGCTCAGGTCAGAGATCACCCCTGATCTAACTGAATGGAGAGCAATGTTCCAGGGGCTGAGTGGCCTCATCCTGAGTCAGTTGGTGTATTGAATGATTGCAAACACACGTGTCTGCTTATATTTTTTCTGAAGAAGGGTCTCGACCTGAAACGTCAGCTTTCCTGCTCCTCTGATGCTGCTTGGCCTGCTGTGTTCATCCTGCTCTACACCTTGTTATCTCAGATTCTCCAGCATCGGCAGTTCCTACTATCTCTGTCTGCTTATATGTTTGTACACATGAATTATGTGTGTGCATGTGCCAGTGTGTGGGTGTGTGTTTGTCTAGATATTTCCTGGGAACAACAGTAGCCTTACTGGGATGCTTCCATGGTTATAAAGCAATTCATGAACAGCATGTAGAGCAAGATGCTACCTCCTTAGGCCAAGTAAGCATCTAAGAGTCTGCTGGTGATCGTCGTAGAGGAAGCTTTATTTTCAGTTTAAAAGAATGGGGGGATTTCTATATCTAACTCTGGTCTCAGTCAGGTACCATGCTTAGTCACAACGTACTGAGGAAGAGGGGACATGATGTGAGTCACGTCCAGCTCTGATGCTCTTTATAGAAATCTTTACTGTTGACTAATTTTCTTGTGGTCGTGTCAATTTTTATGACACAGAGTTTTCCTGTCAGGGCCTGTTGGAGAATAGGGTTACACTTGAGCACAAAATAATCTAAATGAGACTGCATTCGTGAGCAACTCCTCATCCTCAAGCAGAGTTGAAATCAAACAATATGAACCGGACATTCCCAGTGCAAGTTGTGCTGAGCTGGTACTTCCCCACCTTGGTTTTTTTGTGTAATTAGGAGATATTTCTAAGAACAGGTTTTGCTCCTGTTTTCTTTAATGGGATATGTGTGTTGCTGGTCAGGCCAGTATTTATTGCATGTAAGCGCAGTGGATTGTGAGGCCAATTCAGGGACAGTTAAGAATCAATTACATGGCTGTAGGTCTGGAGTCACATGTAGGCTGGATTGGCAGATTTTCTTCCTTTAAGGACGTGTAGCGATTGGTACATCTGAATGGCTTGCTACACTATTTCAGAGGGCAGTTGAGAGTCAACCACATTGCTGTGGGTCTGGAGTCACATGTAGGCCAGAAGAGGTGAGGGTGGCAGATTTCCTCCCCTGAATGGCATTAGTGAACCAGAAGGATTTTTTCCGACAATCAGCAATGATTTCATGGTGATCAGTAGGTTCTTAATTGCAGAATTTTTTTAAAATTTAAATTCCACCATCTGGGTAGGATTCAAACCCACATCCCCAGAACGTCAGCTGGGTTTCTGGATTAATAGCCTAGTGATAATACCACAAGGCTATCACGTACCCATGCTTACAACACTGGTAAGACCACGGTGTTAGAGGCATGGATAGAAGATTGGCTGTCTGGCAGAAAGCAGAGAGTGGGGATAAAGGAGTCTTTCTCAGGATGGCAGCTGGTGACAAGTGGTGTTCCGCAAGGGTCAGTGCTAGGACAACAATTTTTCACTTTATACATTAATGATCTAGATGAAGGAACTGTGGGCATTCTGGCTAAGTTTGCAGATGATACAAAGATAGGTGGAGGGACAGGTAGTATTGAGGAGGTGGCATGGCTTCAGAAGGATTTGGACAGGGTCGGAGAGTGGGCAAAGAAGTAGCAGATGGAGTACAACGAGGGAAAGTGTGAGGTCATGCACCTTGGTAAGAAGAATAAAACCATGGACTATTTTCTAAATGGGGAGAAAATTCAGGAGTCTGAAGTGCAGAGAGACTTGAGAGTTCTAGTCCAGGATTCTCTCAAGGTAAACTTGCACGTTGAATCAGTAGTCAAGAAGGTAAATGCAATGTTGGCATTTATTTTGAGAGGACTTGAATATAAAAGGAGGGATGTACTACTGAAGCTTTATAAGGCTCTGGTTAGGCCACATTTGGAGTATTGTGTGCAGTTTTGGGCCCCATATTTCAGAAAGGATGTACTGGCCCTGGAGCGGGTTCAGAGGAGGTTCACGAGAATGGTCCCAGGAATGGAAAGCTTAACATATGAGGAATGTTTGAGGGGGACTATACTCACTGGAGTTTAGAAGGATGAGGGGGGATCTAATTGAAACTTACAGAATACTGAATGGCCTGGCCAAAACGGATGTTGGGAAGATGCTTCCATTGATAGGGGAGACTATGACCTGAGGGCACAGCCTTAGCGTAAAGGGAAGACCTTTTAGAACGGAGATAAGGAGCAACTTCTTCAGTCAGAGTGGTGAATCTATGGAATTCATTGCCACAGAGGGCTATGGAGGCCAGATCATTGAGTACATTTAAGACCGAGATAGATAGGTTCTTGATGATCAAGGGTTACCGGGAGAAAGCGGGAGAATGGGGGTTGAGGAACTTATCAGCCATTGAATGGTGGAGCAGACTCGATGGGCCGAATGGCCTAATTTCTGCTCATATGTCTTATGGTCTTATGGTATCTACCCGACAATGTGAAAAATTGCCCAAGTATGTCCTGTACACAAAAAACAGGACAAATCCAACCTGGCCAGTTAATGCCCCATAAGCCTACTCTCGATCGTCTCTAAAGTGATGGAAGATGTCACTAACAGTGCTATCAAGCAGCACCTGTTCAGAAATAACCTGCTCAGTGAAGCCCAGTTTGGGTTCTGCCAGGGCCACTCAGCTCCTGATCTCATTACAGCCTTGGTTCAAACATGGACAAAAGAGCTGAATTCCAGTGGGGAGGTGAGGTGACAGCCCTTGATATCAAGGCTGCATTCGACCAAGTGTGGCATCAAGGAGCCCTAGCAAAACCGGAATCAATGGGTATCGGGGGCAAATGCTCCGGTGGTTGAAATCATACCTGACGCATAGAAAGACGGTCGTGGTTATGGGAGGTCAATCATCTCAACTCCAGGACATCTCTGCAGTAGATCCTCAGGGTAGTGTCCTAGGACCAACCACCTTCAGCTGCTTCATCAATGGCCATCCCTCCATCATAAGGTCAGAAGTGAAGATGTTTGCCAATGATTGCACAATATTCAGCACCATTCCATGACTTCTCAGATACTGAAGCAGTCCATGTTCACGTGCACCAAGATCTGGATAATATCCAGGCTTGGGCTGAGAAGTGGCAAGTGATATTCACACCACACAAATGCCAGGCCATGACCATCACCAATAAGAGACAATCTAACCATCATCCCCTGACATTCAATGATGTTACCATCACTGAATCCCCCACTATCAACATTCTGAGGGTTATCATTGACCAGAAACTTAACTGGACTCACCACATTAACACAGTGTCTACTAGATCAGGCCAGAAGCTAGGAATGCTGCAGCGAGTAACTACAAAGCACAAGTCAGGAGTGTGATGGAATACTCCCCACTTGCCTGGATGAGTGCAACCCCAACAACACTCAAGAAGCTTGACACCACCCAGGACAAAGCAGCCCGCTTGATTGGCACAACATCCACAAGCATCCACTCCCTCCACCACCAATGCTCAGTAGCAGCAGTGTGTACTATCTACAAGATGCACTGCAGAAATTCACCAAAGACCCTCAGATAGCACCTTTCAAACCCACAACCACTTCCATCTAGAAGGACAACGGCATCAGACATATGTGAACACCACCACCTCCAAGTTCCCCTCCAAGCCACTCACCATCCCTACATGGAAATATATCACCGTTCCTTCACTGTCACTGGGTCAAAATCCTGGAATTCCCTCCCTAATAGCATTGTGGGTCAACCCACAACAGGAGGACTGCAGCGGTTCAAGAAGGCAGCTCACCAAGGGCAACTAGGGATGGGCAAGAAATGCTGGCCGGCCAGCGACGCCCACATCCCATGATAGAATGAATAGGAAAAAAAAGGACATGAGTGATCCAGATGGATTTTTACAATGATCAGAAACGTTGTCATAATTACTGTTATATGTTCCGCACTCCCTTCAATTTTTTTGTTTGTTAGTGGGATGTGGGTGTTTTTGGTTGGGCCAGCACTTATTACCCATCCCTAAGTTGCCTTTGAGAAGGTGGAAGTGAGCTTCCTTCTTGAAACTGCTACAGTCCATCTGCTGAGGGTAAACCCACAATGCTATTATAGAGGCAATTCTAGCATTTTGACCGAGTGACACTAAAGGAACAGAAATACAATTCCAAGTCAGGATAATGAGTAGTTAGGAGGGAAACTTGCACGTGGTGATGTTTCCGTGCTTTCCTTGTACTTCTAAAAAAAAGTGGTTGTGGGTTTGAAGGATGCTCTCTTTCAAGTCTTGGTGCATTTCTGAAGTGCATCTTGTAGGTGGTACACAGTATTGCCACTAAGAGTTGGTGGTGGAGAGAGCGAATGTTTGTGGATGTGGTACCAGTCAAATGGGCGGCTTTGTCCGAGACGGTGTCAAGCTTCTTGACTGTTGTTGGAGCTGCACTCATCCAGGCAAGTGGGGAATATTCCATCACACTCAATTCGGGCCAAAACGTTGACTTACCTGCTCCTCGAATGCTGTCTGACCTGCTGTGCTTTTCCAGCTTCATACCTGTGGACTCGGGAAGTGAGTTACTTAATGCATGATTCCTGGTAACTGAACTTCTCTTAGAAACACAGAAGCATAGAAAATAGGAGCAGGAGTAGTCCATTTGGCTCTTTGCCCCTGCCTAAGCCATTCAATATGATCATGGCTGATCATCCACTTTCTCCCTACACACTTTGAATCATGTGTAAGTCCTTCTTGAATACATTCAATGTTTTGCCCTCAACCACTTTTTTGTGGCACTGAATTCCACAGGCCCACCACTCTGTGTGTGAAGAAATTTCTTCTCATTTCAGTCGCAAATGGCCTACCTCCTATCACTAGAATGTGGCCCCTGGCTCTGGACTCCCTGGTCATCAAGAACATCCTTCCTGCAATTACCCCATTAGAAAGGAGGAGAATATGCCCTCATCTACATCAATGAAACTGAGATTGAGAGTGAAGAGCATCAAGTTCCTCGGACTGACAACAACTGACGACCTGTCCTGGACTCCCCACATTAAATGCAACAGTCAAGAAGGCACAACACCTCTTCTTCCTCAGAGATAATAGGTACTGCAGATGCTGGAGAGTCCAAGATAACAAGATGTGGAGCTGGATGAACACAGTAGGCCAAGCAGCATCATAGGAGCAGGAAAGCTTGACGTTTCGGGCCTAGACTCTTCATCAGAAGT
>JAHRHZ010000145.1:91766999-91811802 GCA_024137785.1 Ginglymostoma cirratum | reverse complement strand
CCAGTTCTGATGAAGGGTCTAGGCCCGAAACGTCAAGCTTTCCTGTTCCTATGATGCTGCTTGGCCTGCTGTGTTCATCCAGCTCCACATCTTGTTACCTCTTCTTCCTCAGGCGGCTCAGGAAATTTGGCATGTCCATAAGGTCCCTCACCAACTTCTACAGATGTACGATCGAAAGCTTACTATCTGGGTGCATAATGGCCTGGTATGGCAACTGCTCTGCCCACAACCATAAGAAACTACAGAAGGTAGTGTGCACAGTCCAGACCATCATCGAAGCCAACCTTCCATCCATGGACTCTATTTACACGGCTCACTGCCATGGAATAGTGTAACATCATCAAAGACCCATCACAACCTGGTAATGACCTCCTACAATCTCTTCTGTCAGGTACGCAAGACAGAAACCTGAACACACGCACAAGTAGGTTCAGGAACAGCTTCTTTCTGGCCATTAGCAGTTTGCTGAATGGACTCTAGCCTCAAATAATGTAACCTGCAATGTAACCTGTATGCCTCTAAGTATTTTTGATCTGTTCATCCTTTACTTTCTGTGATCTGCCCATACCGCTCATAAATAAAACTTTTAACTGTATTTTGGTACATGTGACAATAAATCAGTTAATCAATCAATTAATTTTATAGATTTCTATGAGATTGCCTCTCATTCTTTCAAACTGCAATGAATATAGTTCTAACCGATCTAGTCTCTCTTTGTACATCAGTCCTGCCATCCCAGGAATTAGTCTGGTAAACTTTTGTTGCACTCCCTTTACAGCCAGAACATTCTTCCTCAGAAAAGGAGACCAAAATTGCACACAATAGACTAAAAATATGCGCAGTAGTTGTACCATATTGTTTAAATGACGAGCCCAGTTCAGTCTCTGGTCAATGATAACTTGTCAGGATGTTGATAGAGGGGTTTCAGTGATGGTGTTGACAATGAAAGTCACATTGTGATGGCTAGATCGTTTCTTGTTGCCAGTGGTCATTGGCTCGCATCTGTGTGGCACAAATGTTACTTACCTCTTATCAGCCTAAGCCTGGATATTGTCCAGGTCTTGCTGTATTTGGACACAGACTGATACAGTATCTGAAGAATGGTGAAAACTACAGAAAATTATGCAAACATCAGCATTCATCCCCCACTTCTGACCTTATAATAG
Organism: Ginglymostoma cirratum; assembly: GCA_024137785.1. Lineage (NCBI taxonomy): Eukaryota > Metazoa > Chordata > Chondrichthyes > Orectolobiformes > Ginglymostomatidae > Ginglymostoma > Ginglymostoma cirratum. Next base: position 91,810,636 of record JAHRHZ010000145.1, on the reverse strand, counting down.
AGAAACCATAAAACCATAAGATATAGGAGCAGAATTAGGCCATTTGGTCCCAGAGAGTCACCACCCTCTATTTGTAGAAATTCCTGCTCATCTCAATTCTAAAGGTCGACTCTTAAGTCTGAAGCTTTGCCCTCGGCACTTACTCGTTCCTACTAGTGGAAATGTTTTCTTCATGTCCACTCTATCTAGGCCTCTCAGTATTCTGTAAGTTTCAATCAGATCTTACCTCATCCTTCAAAACTTCAGTTTCAGAATGTTTGCAGGATACTGGTGTGATTGATTGGCTCTCTCCCTTCTCTGAAGCTGGGGAGTGTTCTTCAAAACACAGGTAATTTGTAATCTGCATCATTGCACAGAAACACGAATTTCCAAATTTTTTTTATTCATTATGAAATAAGTAATTTTGTGTCCTATTCAAAGTAGTTGGAATGTGAAATCATTACTCAATACTCAGTTTGTGGAAAGGAACTTACACTTATTTATATAGCATTTTCCACAACCTTGGTACTCCATGAAATACCACCCAAGTTCTTCCGAAAGTGCACTTGTAAGAAATCCAGCAGAAACTTTCCTCTGTCTGCTCTCTCAGGTGGTTCAATGATCTCAGGGCACTGAGGGCAGATATACTCTTCCTGTTAATGACAACAACTTATTCACAAACCACCTTTAACAGAGTGAGATGCCCCAAGGTGCTTCACAGGAGTATTATAAAACAAAGTACGAAATTGAGACACGTGATATTCAAAGAAGCTCATTGCAAATTCAAGGAACAGCACCTAATTTCCTGTTTTAGGCACCTTAAAGCCTCGAGATCTCCAAGATTGAATTTCATAACTTTAGAAAACTGGTCACGTTAAATCAAGTTTTGCAATTTTCTTATATTCCCCTCCCCCACAGCATTGTCTTGTTTCCTTTGCTCTTTGTAGAGAGGATCTGTTCTCTCCCTTTCACACATTAATTTACGCTCATTTTACATCTCTTTTCTCTTTCTCCAACATCAACATTCCTTTTGACTTTTTGCATTGGGCCTCTACACACCTGCCCTCTTGCTGTTCTTCTGCCTCTGTCCAGAGTATGAAAAATAATATTTTCCAACACCTTTCAGTTCTGAAGATGAGTCATCCTGGACTTGAAGCATCTCTTCATAAATGCTGTCAGACCCACTGAGTTTCTCCAGTCAATATCTGTTTCTGAAGAAGGGTCCTGACCTGAAACATCAACTTTCCTGCCCCTCTGATGCTGCCTGGCCTGCTGTGTTCCTCCAGCTCCACACTGTGTTGTGTCTGATTCCAGCAGTTCTTGTTATCTCCAATTTCTCTTTCTATTTGTTTCACATGAGGAGATATTGGGTCAGATGACAATATCATAAGACCATAAGAAACACGTACAGAAGCCTTTGGGCTTCTCAAGCCTGCTTTGCCATTCTCTCAGATCAGGGCAGGTTCCACACTCCTCGTCCACTTTCCTGCATTTTCCCCATTACTCTTGATCCCCCTACTGAATCTGCCTTGCTCATAACCTAGGCCAAAGAGCTAAGTTTTAAGGAGTGTCATATAATCATGGAGCCTTACAGATTCCTCTTTGCTCTCTCATTACCTTCTTAAGATGCCCATGCATTTCCATACTCCACAACAATGGCTTTACGAGGGTACTGTAGGTACTGCAAAACTGTGGGTTTCTTCTGGGTGCTCGAGTTTCCTCCCACAGTTCAGAGAAGTGCAGGTTAGGTGGATTGGCCATGCTAAATTGCCCATAGTTTCTAGGAATGTGCATGATATGTGGATTAGCCATGGGAAATGCAGGGTTACAGGGATCTCATTAGTATGGGAGGGATGCTCTTCAGTAGGTCAGTGTGGATTTGATGGGTTGAATGGCGTGCTTCCTCATTGTAGGGATTCTATGACTAGTGCCTCTGTTGATTTGCATTCTTTGTGCCTTTTTAAAACTTGCTGTAGAGTTCTGAACATTCCTAGACAGCCAGAGTTTTATGGGCTTGTTGCTCCTACATTTCACCCTAAACATTGTTACACTTCCCTCCATTGCCCAAACACCCTTCCTCAGGTTCTGGATTTGTCCGCACACGTCTAGTCTTCACAGGATGAACTACCAGGGAGGGAACATGGATGCTTGTGGTCTCGCGAGTATGTTCAGGGAGAGGTTGGAAGCCACTGGTTGAGGAGTACCCACTGTCACCTCCCATTGCGATGGAAATTAACAGTAGGCAAAGGGGAAGAAAATGCTGCAACGACACTCGGAATGCAGGGGCTGCAGGACCCAAAGATGTGAGGCCCTTTAGAGGGAAACAATATTACTCTTTATCCAGGCATTGTACAGGACACTGACCTATAGGGCCCCTAATCCCCGACTACCCTAAAAGCATTAGCCCTCTGTTTGCTGTGCAACTAACTCTCTGTCCCACGCATCACTGAGCACCTCATTCACGCCAACATTTTGTGACAGAGGTTAGAGAAAGATTAGGGGTGTTGTAGGATGAGGGGGAATGGTGCTAACAGAACCAATTGTCCTCATGTGTCTTGTTCCTCTTGCATCCACTTGCTGTTGCAGGCTCTCAACATAGACATTGATCGATAGTACACCCTGTGTGGACATGGAGTCAGGCATCATGCTGGCACAGTTACTTTTGAGGATAGAGAGATTCAAAGAAACAATTGTAGAGGCAAAACTGTGCAGTTTATTCAAAAGTGAGAATTCATAAATAATGCAATAGGTTTGTGTCTTCCTCTCCCTCCCAGTACATCTCAGCATAGTCCCAAGTTCCACAGCTGGGAGCCCGTTCAGCAGTTTGGCCTTTTGTTGGGTGGCTTGGGTTATAATTGTGTCTGGACAGCCCAGACATGCTATATTCTCCTCACCAGAGACAAGTGGACTATCTAGGGGATCATTGTGAGAGTTGCTGTGGAATTGACTGAGGTAAAAGTGGGTGGCAGGGCTGATAATGCTGGCGCAGGTGGGATAAAGGTGAAGATTTGATTTGATTTGATTTGATCGTTGTCACATGTACTGAGATACAGTGAAAATCCAGGCAAATTGTGCCACACTTAAGTACATCAGGGTAACAGAACAGAATGCAGAATATATAGTGGACAGATTTTGAGGACTCAACAGGTGAGTTTTGCAGTGAAGGATACCCCTACCTCTGACCTATTGTCGCTGTGTTTATGTGGCAAGCCCAGATGAGTTTCTGCTGAATGGTATAGAATCATAGAACTCCTACAGTGTAGAAACAAGCCGTTCAAGTCCACACCACCCCTCCAAAGAACATCCCACCCTGACTCATTTCCTTACCCCTGCATTTCCCATGTCTAACCCACCAAACCTAAATATCCCTGGGCGCTGTGGACAATTTAGCATTGCCAGTTCACCTACCCTGCACATCTTTGGACTGTGGGAGGAAAACCACACAAACATGGGGAGAATGTGCAAACTCCACACACAGTTGTCCGAGGCTGGAATTGAACCCAGGCCCCTGGCACTGTGAGGCAGCAATGCTAACCACTGAGGCACCGTGCTGCCCAGGTAACTCCCAGGATGTTGATGGTGGGATTCAGTGATAGTAGAAGCACTGAATATCAAGGACAATGGCTAGATTGTCTCTTACTGGAGATCATTGACTTGTCCTGTATACCCTACTGAGGGGATCTGATTGAAATGGATAATATCCTAATAGAGCTGGACAGACTAGATGCAAGAATTCTAAAACTGAGGAACGCAGCCTCGGGATACAAGGTGGACCATTAGAACTGTGTGAACCTTGGCAATGAACCTGTGCAATTCACTTCAACAGATAATCTTGGAAGGCAAGTCACTAAATATATTCAAGAAAGAGATAAATAAATGTTTTGGATTTAAAAATGTCAATGAGTATGGGGAGGTAGCAGGAATATGTACTGATTTGAAGGATCAGCCATAATCATATTGAATGGCGGAGCAAGTGCAGTGAGCAAAGGCTAAATGGCCTACTCGTGCTCCTAATTTCTGTCTATAATTTTAAAATAAACATTTTTCTAGACAAGGGAGTTGCTATGTCTGAGATGGGAGCCCTAGGAGGTACAATGTTGAGGCTAAGTGGGCTATGGACTATTTGCAGAGGCTATTCATGTTTCAGAGGCTTTGCCCATTATCAAACTGGAGGAGGTTTTGACTCATTCAGGTCTTATTGCTGGTTAGGTCTAGGGGCAGTATGATAATGGGCCTTAGGAATGATGGAGAAGATGAGAAGGCATAGCTAGGCCTCTTCACCAATCACATGGAACTTGTTCACCTCACAATGCCTAATATCAAACATTGAATATGAAGAGTAGAGGGACCAAGGATAAATGTGTTGCAATCTTCACTTCTCCATTGGTGACTGGGCCTTGAGAAGCCTGAGGCCCAAATCTTCAGAATTTCTTCCTGAAAGCTCGCTACCTCTCCTTTTTTCTTGAACGATACATCCAAAGTTTTGGCAAAGAACTGTAGCTTGGGTTATGGATGAGGTTGTTGACATGCTCACCGAGCTGGCTTGTTTTTGTTCAGACGTTTTGCCATCATGCTAGGAGACATCATCAGTGGAGCCTCCAATGAAGTGATGTTATTCTACTCCACTTGGAATTTATACTGTCCGGTCTGTTATAGTGAGTACTGTCATTTCCAGTTTTGATCTGTATGGGTTTATATATGGGGTCCAATTCTATACGTTTGTTCATTGAAGTATAGGTGGAGAACCATGCCTCCAGGAATTCCTATACGTGTCTATGTTTGGCTTGGGCTACTATAGTTATATATCGCATTCAGTATATAGTATATATGTAGTATATATATTCAGTGTACAGAAAAGCAACCCATACAGATCAAATCCTCAACTTCCACAGCAACCACCCCAATGTCCAAAAGCAAAGCTGCATTAGGGCACTATTTAAATGGGCCAGGACACACTGCAACACTCCAGAACTATGCCGGGAAGAGGAAGAACCTCACTTTAAACGGACATCCCAGCAACTTCATCCACAGATGCCTACTAAACAGACGACAACAGGAGGACACAGTATGACCTAACACACTGACCATACTGCCCTATATCAGAACATATCGGAACTGACAACAAGACTCCTAAGACCGCTAGGAATTATGGTGGCCCACAAGCCCACAGCCACTCTACAACAAACACTTACAAAGATTAAAGACCCCATTCCCACAACATGCAGAATGAACGTGGTTTACAAAATACCATGCAACGATTGTCACAAATATTACGTCGGACAGGCAGGCAGGAAGGAAACCAGCCATCAGAATACACAAACATCAGCTAGCAGCAAAACGGCACGATGAACTCTCCTTAATATCTATACATTCAGACAATGAAGGCCATCAGTTTAACTGGGACAAAGTAACCATCGTAGCCCATGTCAAACATAGACATGCACAGGAATTCCTAGAGGCATGGTTGTCCTCCCATACTTCAATTGACAAACATATAGAATTGGACCCTATGTACAAACCCGTACAGACCAAAACCGGAAATGACAGTACTCACCATAACGGACCAGACAGTATAAATTCCAAGCAGAGTAGAATAACATCGCTTCATCGGAGGCTCCACTTACGATGTCACCTAGCATGGTGACGAAACGTCTGAACAAAAACAAGCCAGTTCGGCGAGCAAGTCAACAACCTCAATACATCCAGAAACCCACTTCTTTGATGCAAGCTTTCAATTAATTCTTATGGTCCCTCCTCACATGGCTTGCTGTCAACCTTGGAGACCAGACTCCATGTTCGATCCTGCTGTGTATAAATGCAGGAGACTTTTAAAATATGGTATTAGGCCTGTCCACCTGCTCACTGGCAACCTGCCCACCTGTCACCTGGGGTCTGCCCACTCCTTACTGCTCACAACCACCACCTTATTTCCATTGTACAGGTGAGTTGCTGGAGTGATTGGACTGCACACCCACCTACAGTCCACTGAGGACCTTCAAGTAGCCAATAAATTACCGGTTAAGGGTCTCATCCCAACTCTACTGCCATTTTACCTTTGACAGGGGGAGTAGATAACCCAGCAGCTTTCATTTGACGGCAAGGGACGGAAACTCTTTTTTTGTTGGTGATTGGGGGGCGTGCAATACATCTGTCTTTCAACTGCCGGGTATGGAAGGACTGTCTTCTGTCTTATGAGGAGAGGTTAAGCAAGTTTTGACTGTACTCATTGGATTTTGGAAAAATGAGAGGCGGGCGTATTGAAACATACAAGAGTCTTAGGGGACTTGACAAGGTAGATGCGGAAAGGATGTTTCCCCTTGTAGGAAAATCCAGGACCAGAGGGCATCATCTCAAAGTAAGGGGTTGCCCAGTTAGCATCGAGATGAAGAGGAACTCCTGCTCTCAGACGATTGTAAAATTGTGGAATTCTTTACCACAAGACCTGTTAAGGCTGGATCGTTCAGTATATTCAAGGCTGAGATAGACAGATTTTTCATCAGTAAGGAAATCAATGGTTCTGAGGAAAGGCAGGAAAGTGGAGTTGTGGATTATCAGATTAACCATGATCTCATTAAATGGTGGATCAGACTCAATAGGTTGAATGGCCTACTTCTGCTCCTGCAAATTACGGTCTTACGTTGGGTCATAGGAACATGTCATGATGCAGAAAATAATCAAGAAATCTAATGGAATGCTAGTCTTTATGTCTAGAGTATAAGGATGCAGAAGTTATGCTACAGCTATTCAAAACCCAGATTAGAGCCCACTAGGAGAGCTGTGAGCAGTTCTGGGCACCACACCTTAAGAAGGATATATTGGCCTTGGAGGGAGTACAACGTAGATTTACAAGAATAACATCTGAACTTCAGATTTTATGAGGAAAGATGATACAAATTATGCTTGTTTTCTGTAGAATTTAGACCTGTTTTCTCTAGAAGCTAGAATGTTCAGTGGTTATCTGATCGAAGTCTTCAAAGTATTAACAAGAAAAGACAACAATGAATTATTTCCACTGGTTCTAGATTCTAGAACTAGGGGACATAGAATCCCAACAATGTGGAAGCAGGCCATACCAACCCTGTAAAGAGCATACCATCCATAACCTTGCATGGCTAATCCACCTAGCCTGCACACTATGGGCAATTTAGCATGGCCAATCCACTTAACCTGCATACCTTTAGATTGTGGGAAGAAACCACAGCACCTGGAGGAGTTCCACACAGACACAGGGAGAACATGCAGACTCCACAAACACAGTCACCTGACAGTGGAATCAAACCTGGGTCCTTCGCACTGTGAGGCAGCAGTGCTAACCACTGAGCCACTCAGACGGAGTGTGATAATTATTGCCAGAGATGCTAGGAAGCACATCTATGCACAAAGTGTGGTAGATGTTTAGAAGTCTCTTCCACAAACAATAGTGGATGCTGGATCCATTGTTAAGATGGTACATAGAGTTAGGCCACAGATCAGCCGTGATCGCATTGAGGAGACTCAAGGGTCTGAGGGCCTACCCCTGATCTTACTCCCCATTTACTTGGTTGCGTGCAGCTTCTACAACTTTCATGAAGATTGACATTAGCCAGAGCAAATCATTCTATTTGACTGGCATACCGTCCACCACCTTCAACATCCACTCCCTCCACCACCGACGGTCAGTAGCAGCAGTGTGTACCATTTTTAAGATGCGCTGCAAAAACTCACCAAGGCTCCCTAAACAGCACTTCCAAACACACAACTACTACCATCTCGAAGGACAGGAGTAGCAGGTACATGGGAACACCACAATAAATTCTCCTCAAAGCCACGCACCATCCTGACTTGGAAATATACTGCCGTTCCTTCAGTGTCGCTGGATCAAAATCCTGGAACTCCCTCTCTACCAGCATTGTAGGTCAACCCAAAGCACATGGACTGCAGCAGTTCAAGAAGGCATTCACCACCACTCTCAAGGGCAATTAGAGATGGGCAATAAATGCTGGCCTGTCCAATGATGCCCATGTCTCATGAAGGAATAAAAAAAGTTGAAGGGACTGATGAACATTTAATAATAACCATGGCAACTTCACTAACCATTGTTAAACCCCATCTGGTTCACTAATGCCCTTTAGAGAAGAAAATCTGCTGATCTTGCCTGCATGTGACTCTAGACTTAATGGCAATGCAGTTGACTCTTACGTGACCCTGAAATGGCCTCACAAGCCACAAACCAGCACTTTCTCAAGGGCAACCAGGGACGGACAATAAATGCTGGCCCAGTCCGTGACATCAACATACCACAAAGGAATAAAAGAACTGAATAAATAAATGCAGGTTTTTATTTGTTATTGCTAGAAAATGCAGTGGAGTCAGAAACACAAGTAACCAATAAGAGACAAAGATCAGTTTGAAAATGCAATAAATCATCGGCAGCGCTTTGTTTAATCTCCCTACAAAAAAGTACAAGAACAGTAAAAGACACTAGTGAAATGGGACAAACAAAATTAAGTCACCAATGGTATGTCAGCGGCTACTTCTCCAAGTGCATCATTGGCTAAGTATGAGCCTCTGTTCATAAGCTTCCAACTCCAGACAATAGCAGTTCGTCTTGCAAATATTATTGGGCACAGGGGGTACAAATAATGAACACCATGAAATGAAAGACCATACTTCAAGCAACTGGCTCGAAATGTATTGGACTTCAACACACAATGCAGAACAAAAATATCAAACACATTCGGAGAGGCTCACAAACATCTCCTATCCCACTTAATCTCTACAATAACCCTTATAAAATATAACACTAATACAGCAAACATCTACACACTTTTATCTAAAATAAAAAAAAAGTAAGAAACAAGGTTATCTTTGGTTTGGTGTTCCTTACAAAGAAAGAGGGAAAATAAAATTAATTAGGCTAAATTGGCACTAGAGCCAAAGCGATCCCACCAATTAATCAATGCCTGCCCAGAACTGGCACTGTGCACCTTGCCCACATTCCATTGATGGGAGCAGTTTCTCCTACTTCATAAACATAAGAAAGTTCCAGGCAGTGTGTTAGAGCACAGACAGAAAAACACAGTTCTACTATCGAGCCATTGATCGGAGACAGGGAATCATCTCAGGGTCTTGGCGATCCCAATGTTGACAAGATTCTTCATATGAAGGATGTTGCAGGTTGAGTGAGGAGATGTCCTTTATGTCCCCATTAAGACCCTAGCATCTTCAGGAGTTAGAGATTAATCTCCAGGATGTCACCAACAGCAATAACTAACCTGTGATTAAAACTGTGCAAAGGCTTTCAAATTCTTTGAGACCTATTTGAAATATTGGAGAAAAGGGGTAGGGGATTGGGAAAGTATTCTTACTGGAGATTGAGAATCAGTAATCAGGAGACCAAAAACATGTTCTGGGGACTGAGGTTCAAATCCCTCCATGGCAGATGGTGGAAATTGAATTCAATAAAAATCTGGAATTAAGAGGCTGTTGATGACCATAAAATGATTGTCAATTGTCAGGAAAAACTTACTGGTTCATTAATGTCCTTTGGGGAGGGAAACCATCATTACCTGCTCTGGACTACATGTGACCCCAGACCCAAAGCAATATGGTTGACTCTCAGCTGCCCTCTGGGCAGTTAGGGATGGGCAATAAATGCTGGCCTAGCTGGTGACTTCCACATGCCATGAATAAATGAAAAAAAAAATTGGGAGTAAACAATCCGTTACTTCCCATAGGTATTGGGAATGTGGAAAATCTCAACAATAGATATATCGTGTGTTTGGAAAGATATTTTTTGTGAACTCTTGGCTTCTATGCTGTATATTGCAGATATATCAGCCTCTAATGATGATTAGGTTACTATCTATACCATCCGCCGGAGACTGTGGGAGTTTGTAATTCTCATGATGAAACTTCAAGCTAAAGTCTAACCATAACTGGAACTGAAGGCATCCCTTCATTTGGAGTTGAACCACAGTTCACGTGATCGAATTTGAAAGCGTAACAGTATGGAGGGGTTGAATGGCCTCCTCCTAGTCCCAACAAATGACAGAGGTTTAAACAGTTGAAGCAAAACGTTACACCACTCTGGGAGTCTAGACCATACATAGAGTATCGTGTGCAGCTTTGGTCTCTGTATCTGAGGAAGGACGTTCTGTCTGTGGAGGGAGTGCAACAAGGTTTACCAGACTGATTCCTGGGATGATAGAACTGCTGTATGAAAACAGTCTGGATTGGTTAGGACTACGTTCACTGGAGTTTAGAAAACTATAAAATTCTAACAGGACTAGACTGGGTAAACACAGGAAGGATGTACCCGATAACCATGGAGTCCAGAACCAGCAGTCACAATTTAAGGGCACAGGATAGGCCATCTAGGACTAAATTGAGGAGAATTTTTTTCACCCACAGAGTGGTGAGCCTGTGGAATTGTCTGACACAGGAAGCAAATGAGGGCAAACCATTGAATAATTTCAAGAGAAGTTGAGATACAGTTCTTGGTTAAAGAGATCAAAGAGTATGGGGAGACAATGGGAACAGGTTATAGAGTTGAATGATCAGTCATGATCATATTGATTGGCAGACTGGCTTGAAGTGCTGAATGGTCTAGCCCTGCCCCTTGTTTGTATGTTTCTATATCTGGCCTTTTTCAGAAGAATCCCAGAACAAGGGACAAACTAAAATGAGGTGTTCACTGGAGCAGGAGCACAGTTACCTGGCAACAGCATGGTGAGGATTTAAACCAGACTCAGGAAAGGAGGCAGTCACATAGTATGGCTGCAGCTGGACCACGAGAAGACACAACTTCGACTTCAGCCAGATTCTGACACTCCAGTCCTTGCAGCCATTCTGCACAAGAGAGAATGTCCTTGGAAAGCGGTGAGATCAAAACATGGAGTCTCAGCTGGAGAGGCACAACACTGCTCAACCCTTCATAGCATCAGCTGAAAGCAGACCCCAAGCTAAACTGAACTGCAACTAGAAGCAGGATGTGCCTGAGGTCTTGTCAAACATCTTGTGGAACATGAAGGGACTGAATGTATGGCTGTTAAATTGGCTAATGGCATAAAAATAGGTTGAAATGTAAGTTGTGAAGAAGACAAAATGAGTCTTTAAAAAGATACAGGTAAGTTAAGTGAATTGGGAAAGAATGCAGATCAGAGTATAAATGTGGCAGAATGCAAATTGGTCCACTTTGGCAAGGAGGATAGAAAAGCAGCACATTGTGTGAATGGAAAGAGGTTGCAGAACCCAGAGGTGCAGAGGGACACAGGTGTCTTTATACTTTGAATGACAAAAAATTGGTAGACAAGTATAGCAGGTGATTAGGAACATACATGGAATGTTAGCATTTATATTCCAATCCTCTTACAGAAAATGTAGGACGTTTTAGTACAACTGTACAGGACCTTGGTGAGGCCACATGTAGAATATTTGAGTATTGTATAATAGGTGTCCTTATTTAGAAAGTACATTATGAACATTCCTAAAAGGTTTGGTTGATTCATTTTGGGATGAGAGGCTTGACTTATGAGGAAAGGTTGAACACGTTGAACACGTTTATCCATTGGAGTTTAGAACATGAGAGTTTGATCTTATTGAGACATAAAACTTTCTGAGGGGTCTTTTCCTTCCAATGAGATATGGGAGAGAACTAATGAACAGTTTAAAAATAAGGGATTTCCAACTTAAGACAAAAATTACAACAACTTTTTTATCCCAGAGAGTCCTGAGTCTGTGGAACCCTCTTCTTGAAATTTTGGGTTGATGAGATTATTTAACATTTTTAAGGCTGCGATAGAAGATTCCCGAGTATGAAGGAAGCCGAATGCTATTGGGGTTCGGTGGGAATGTGGAATTAGGGCCAAAAATCAGTTCAGCAATAATCAAATTGACAAGTGAGGTGATGGTCTAGAGGTACTTTCACTAGATTATTCATCCAGAAAGTCAGGTAATGTTATGGAGACTGGGTTCAAGCTTGCCATGGTAGATGGTGGAATTTGAATTCAATAAAATTCTGGGATAAAGAGTCTAATGATGACGTTAAAATGTTGTCAATTGTCAGGGAAAGCCTATCTGGTTCACTAATGCCCTTTACGGAAGAAAAGAGCCTTACCTGGTCTGGCCTACGTGTGACACCAGACCTACAGCAATGTGGTTGACTCTTAACTGCTCTCTGGGGTAATAAATGTTGGCCTAACGAGAAATATCCACATCCAATGAATAAGAGAAACAGGCTCAAAAGGTCAAATGGCCTCCACTTGCTCCAATTTCAATGCTTCAATTGGAAAATTGTTTGATTTCTGCTGTGAAAGGGAACCAAAGTATCTTTAAGGTACAACCCTCTAGATAAATGGTAGAATGGGCTTGTAGGACTGAATGGTCTCCTATAATTTCAGAGCCACTGAGCAGCTGAAGATTTGTGTTTAGAAAACAAGGAAGAATATTAGCTTCAACAAGAATTAAGTTGTGAGCTGAAAAAGGAAAAACTCACACACATACTCCCCAAAAAATTAGTGGAACCACTTGGTAAGCTGGAGATAATTCAAGGCTGAGGAAGGCCTAATTGGCCCAAACTAGTGAAATAGTCACAAATGAAGCAAAACATTTTATCAAAGGTACCAAAAGGAAGAAATAAAATCATCAACAAAAGTAACTGTGTTCATTGTTGCTCTCGCTCAATGTTCTGGAATGTTCTAAGATTGTAAACAAAACAATTTGTCATTAATTGGCCTATCACTACAGATTATTTTTCTCTAAATTGCCTAAACCCAACAACAAAAAAAGTAAAGATTTCATGAAGAATTAAACTAACCCAAGACCAGAAAAACAGAATGAATGATGAATTCAATAATGAAAACAAAAGAACTACACATGCTACCTGGCTGAGCCAGTTCTGTTGGATTGTACCTGATTGTATTGCTTAAGGAGAGGGTCAGCCCCTCAGCTCCTTTCCCAGTCTCCAGCAAGGGGTCTCCCTTTCAATTATGAAACCTGGCTCTCAGTGCCTCAAGCACTACAAGATAAGTCTTAGACCCTACAGTCGGTCCAACAATTACTGGACTTGAATTGGAATGTTCTGGAATATCAAACAAAACAGCACCAAGGTGTATATGCCAATTGGCTGGTTTTAAAATTCTCAACACCTGTCCAGTTTGTCTAAACTTCACCCTAACCCCCGTCACCCTGCCCTCCCACCCAGCCCTAAATCCAGTGTCCCCTCCCAATCCGGCTCATTCCAGTAGTTTTACAAGTTGGTGATGTTAAAGCCGAAAGAGTGAGAATGAAATGTGAATCTTTCCAGTCGAGGTCTTTTAGTTGCTTCAAGCATTGACTCTCTCCGAATCTCAAGGTTGAAGAGCCCATTCCATCCACATCACCCACGAAGACCTGTGAAAAGTAACAGAAGATGTAGTTATCCAGTAGGATGGTGAGGGATCAAGTGGATTACCCAATTCATCAGTGAGATAGAAAGAAAGGTAAGAACAAAAGGAGTACCTTAAGCTGCCTGAGCCTGTTACACAAAGACAGGAGGCCATTCAGCCCCTGAGGTGGTAACAGGAATAGGAGGAGGTCATTCAGCCCTTCTAGTTATTACATATAAACAGGAAGCAGCCATTGAGCCCCTTGAGCATGTTACACCTATCAATTAGTTGATCTATAATACAATACCATCTACATGATCAATTACATAACACTTGACCAGTAAAGAAATTACTAACAGCAGAATGTATTGAGAGAAGAGATCCTGGAAGTTTGTAGGACTGGATGAGGTTAAAGAGATGGTGAGGGCATAGGGGAATTGGGAAAACGAGGACCAAGATGTTAAATAAAATCATTGTTGGATAGAGTGTCAATGTAGATCAGTCAGCACAGTCCAGTATACTCCTATCTCTGGTTCCCTCTGGAGCATCTTGCAAACATTTCAGCTCTCCCACAAGTAGCAGCAGCTCTCAATATTATTTTGGGGCAGTAATGTATCACCATTGTCCAGTAGAAGGCTTTTCTGTGTTTCCAATGTTTACAGGGATGTCTCAAATCAACTGCAGGACATTCTGAAGGGGGAGGGTAAACAGCCAGCTGTCATGGTGCATATAGGCACCAATGACAAAGGTAAAAAACGGGATGAGGTCCTATAAGCAGAATTTAGGGAGTTAGGAGCCAACTTAAAACGTAGGACCTCAGAGGTAGTAATCTCAGGATTGCTACCAGTGCCACGTGCTAGTCAGAGTAGAAATGAAAGAATAGGCAGGATAAATGAGTGGCTTGAGAGATGGTGCAGGAGGGAGCAGTTCAGATTTTTGGGACATTGGGACCGGTTCTGGGGGAGGTGGGACTATTGCAAATCGGATGGTCTACACCTGGGCAGGACTAGAACCAATGTCCTAGGGGGTGCTTTGTGGCAGGGGGATGGGAACCAAATGAGGAGGTTAGTGGACAGTAAGGAGGTAGTAACTAAAGCCTGTAAGGAACTAGATAATGAAGTCAGTGTGACTAAGGGGAAGAGTAGGCAGAGAGCAGATGATGAACACAAAGGGACAGGTGGTCTGAGATGCATTTGTTTCAATGCGAGAAGTGTAGTAGGTAAGGCACTTAGGGCTTGGATTAGTACCTGGGAGTATGATGCTATTGCTATTACTGAGACTTGGTTGGGGGAAGAGCAAGATTGGCAACTAAATATCCCAGGATATAGATGCTTCAGGCGGGATAGAGAGGAAGGTAAAAGGGGTGGAGGAGTTGCATTACTGGTCAAAGAGGATATCACAGCTGTGCTGAAGGAGGGCGCTATGGAGGACTCGAGCAGTGAGGCAATATGGGCAGAGCTCACAAATAGGAAGGGTGTGGTAACAATGTTGGGGCTGCTCCCAACAGCGAGCGTGAGATAAAGGTACAAATATGTAGACAGATTATAGAAAGATGTAGGAGCAACAGGGTGGTGGTGATGGGAGATTTTAATTTTCCCAACATTGACTGGGATTCACTTAGTGTTAGAGGTTTAGATGGAGCAGAATTTGTAAGGAGCACCCAGGAGGATTTTCTAGAGCAGTAGGTAAATAGTCCAACTCAGGAAGGGGCCACACTGGACCTGGTGTTGGGGAATGAACCCGGCCAGGTGGTTCAAGTTTCAGTAGGGGATTACTTTGGGAATAGTGATCACAATTCCGTAAGTTTTAGAATACTGATGGACAAAGACGAGAGTGGACCTAAGGAATTGTGCTAAATTGGGGGAAGGCCAACAAAAGCAAGATTCGACAGGAGCTGGGGAATGTGGATTGGGACCAGCTGTTTGAGGGTAAATCCACATTTGATATGTGGGAGGCTTTTAAAGAGAGGTTGATTAGGGTGCAGGCCAGACATGTCCCTGTGAAAATGAGAGATAGAAAGGGCAAGATTAGGGAACCATGGATGACAGGTGAAATTGTGAGACTAGCAAAGAGGAAAATGGAAGCATACGTAAGGTCTAGGCAACTGAAAACAGATGAAGCTTTGGAATAATATCGGGAAAGTAGGACCAATCTGAAACGAGGAATTAAGAGGGCTAAAAGGGGTCATGAAATATCTTTAGCAAACAGGGTTAAGGAAAATCCTAAAGCCTTTTATTCGTACATAAGGAGAAAGAAGGTAACTAGAGAAAGGGTTGGCCCACTCAAGGACAAAGGAGGGAAGTTAAGACCATAAGACCATAAGGCATAGGAGTGGAAGTAAGGCCATTCGGCCCATCGAGTCCACTCCGCCATTTAATCATGGCTGATGGGCATTTCAACTCCACTTACCCGCACTCTCCCCATAGCCCTTGATTCCTTGCGAGATCAAGAATTTATCAATCTCTGCCTTGAAGACATTCAACGTCCCAGCCTCCACTGCGCTCCGTGGCAATGAATTCCACAGGCCCACCGCTCTCTGGCTGAAGAAATGTCTCCTCATTTCCGTTCTAAATTGACCCCCTCTAATTCTAAGGCTGTGCCCACGAGTCCTAGTATCCCCACCTAATGGAAACAACTTCCCAGCGTCCACCCTTTCTAAGCCATGCATTATCTTGTAAGTTTCTATTAGATCTCCCCTCAACCTTCTAAACTCTAATGAATACAATCCCAGGATCCTCAGCCGTTCATCGTATGTTAGGCCTACCATTCCAGGGATCATCCGCGTGAATCTCCGCTGGACACGCTCCAGTGCCAGTATGTCCTTCCTGAGGTGTGAGGCCCAAAATTGGACACAGTATTCTAAATGGGGCCTAACTAGAGCTTTATAAAGTCTCAGAAGCACATCACTGCTTTTATATTCCAACCCTCTTGAGATAAATGACAACATTCCATTCGCTTTCTTAATCACAGACTTAACCTGCAAGTTAACCTTTAGAGAATCCTGTACTAGCACTCCCAGATCCCTTTGTACTTCGGCTTTATGAATTTTCTCACCGTTCAGAAAATAGTCCATGCCTGTATTGCAAGGAGTTATGCAAGGAGTCAGAGAAAATGAGTGAGATTCTTAATGAGTACTTTGCGTCGGTATTCACCGAGGAGAGGGACATGACGGATGTTGAGATTAGGGATAGATGTTTGATTATTCTAGGTCGTCAGCATAAAGTGGGGGGAAGTGTTGGGTATTCTAAAAGGCATGAGGGTGGACAAGTCCCCAGGTCCGGATGGGATCTATCCCAGGTTTCTGAGGGAAGCGAGAGAGGAAATAGTTGGGGCCTTAACAGATACCTGTGCAGCATCCTTGAGCACAGTGAGATCCCGGAGGACTGGAGAATTGCTAATTTTATCGCCTTGTTTAAGAAGGGTAGCAAGGATAATCCAGGTAATTATAGACCGGTGAGCCTGACGTCAGTGGTGGGGAAGCTGCTGGAGAAGATACTGAGGGATAGGATCTATTTACATTTGGAAGACAGTGGGCTTATTTGTGATAGGCAGCATGGTTCTGTGCAGGGAAGGTCATGTCTTACCAACTTTGGTAATAGAATTCTTTGAGAAAGTGACAAAGTTGATAGATGAGGGAGGGGCTGTAGATGTCATATACATGGACTTCAATAAGGCATTTGATAAGGTTCCCCATGGTAGGCTGATGGAGAAAGTGAAGTTGTATGGGGTCCGGGGTGTACTAGCTAGATGGATAGGGAACTGGCTGGGCAACAGGAGACAGAGAGTTGTAGTGGGAGGGAGTTTCTCAAAATGGAGAACTGTGACCAGTGGTGTGCCACAGAATCCATGTCGGGACCACTGTTGTTTGTGATAAACATAAATGATCTGGAGAAGGTATAGATGGTCTGATTAGCAAGTTTGCAGATGACACTAAGATTGGTGGAGTAGCAGATAGTGAAGGGGACTGTCAGAGAATGCAGCAGAATATAGTTAGATTGGAGAGTTGGGCGGAGAAATGGCAGATGGAGTTCAATCCAGGCAAATGCGAGGTGATGCATTTTGGAAGATCCAATTCAAGAGCGAACTATATGGTAAATGGAAAAGCCCTGAGGAAAATTGATGCACAGAGAGATCTGGGTGTTCAGGTCCATTGTACCCTGAAGGTGGCAACGCAGGTCGATAGAGTGGTGAAGAAGGCATACGGCATGCTTTCATTCATCAGATGGGGTATTGTGTACAAGAGTTGGCAGGTCATGTTACAGTTGTATAGGACTTTGGTTCGACCACATTTGGAATACTGCGTACAGTTCTGGTCACCACAGTACCAAAAGGATGTGGATGCTTTGGAGAGGGTGCAGAGGAGGTTCATCAGGATGTTGCCTGGTATGGAGGGCGCTAGCTATGAAGAGAGGTTGAGTAGATTAGGATTATTTACATTACAAAGACGGAGGTTGAGGGGGGACCTGATTGAGGTCTACAAAATCATGAGAGGTATAGACAGGGTGGATAGCAAGAAGCTTTTTCCCCAGAATGGGGGACTCAATTACTAGGGGTCACAATTTCAAGGTGACAGGGGAAAAGTTTAAGGGAGATATGCGTGGAAAGTTCTTCACGCAGAGGGTGGTGAGTGCCTGGAACATGTTGCCAGCGGAGGTGGTAGAGGCGGGCACGATAGCGTCATTTAAGATGTATCTAGACAGATACATGAATGAGCAGGGAGCAGAGGGTTACAGATCCTTGGAAAATAGGTGACAGGTTTAGATAGAGGATCTGGGTCGGCGCAGGCTTGGAGGGCTGAAGGGCTTGTTCCTATGCTGTAATTTTCTTTGTTCTTTGCACTGAGATGGTTCCTTGTGACCATTCACACCCCAGCAGCTAAACAAGTTAGTTCTGGGGATGGGAACAGTTTCCCATTGTGGCACGGAGATGCTTCAAATAAGGAAAATCAGGAGCAAGCGGATAGAAAATCTGCCTGTACCTTTCCCAATAAGATCACATTTACTGCAGGAATCCAGTCTGGGAATGGTCTGGGCTGGAGAGTGCTACACAGAGAGCCATGCAATGGGCTGAATGGCCTCCCTCTGTGTCATATGGTGTCTGGGAGAAAGCACCTTAGACACAGCCTCAGCACCTAGCAAATAACAGGAAGTGCTCAACAAACTCAAAATAAAATGCTGGAAATCTGAAATAAAAACAGAAAATGCAAGAGAAACTCACCAGGTCTGACAGCATCTGTGGAGACAGAAACAGAGTTAACATTTCAGGGCCAGGATGACTCTTGTTCAGAGCTGAAAGGGGATGTAAAATGGTGTTTTTTTTGTATGCTGTTAACAGTGGGGGACAAGGAGCAAGTGGAATAGACAGTGAGGTTGCCCAGAGCAAGAGACGAAGTGAGTGTTAAAGATGGTAAAGGAGAGAGATTGAGGTATAATAGGTGTAAAAGCAGAAAGGAGAAAACAGTTCTACTCTTCTGTTTTTATTTCAGAATTCCAGCATCTGCAGTATTGTACTTTTATTTCAGGGTTTCTACTATTCTGGAAAGGGTTGGTTAGCTCAGTTGGTTAGACAGCTAGTGAGAGATGCCTGCACTGGCTGAGGTTACCATGAAAGACCTTTCCCCCATGCCTGAGGCACAGTGACTCTCAGGTTAAATTATTACCAATTGTCTCTCCCTAATAAGAATGCAGCCCTATGTTTTGATAGAGCTATGGTGATTTTATCTTTACTGTGCTAGGCCAATTGAAAGAGTCCTGGTCCTGCAGGATCCATATCTGTTAGATTCTGAAATCCAGCCATCAGATTGTCGCTCAAACCTTCTCTTGGCAAGTCATGTTGCAGCTATATAAGGTTTTAGTTTGACCACATTTGGACTATTGTGTGCAGTTCTGGTTGCCGCACTACAGGAAGGGTGTAGAGGCTTTGGAGAGGGTGCAGAAGAGGTTTACCAGGATGTTGCCTGGTTTGGAGTGTACTCGTTATAAGGAGAGGTTGGACAAACTTGTTTCAGAGATAGTAGGAACTGCAGATGCTGGAGAATCTGAGATAACGAGGTGTAGAGCTGAATGAACACAGCAGGCCAAGCAGCATCAGAGGAGCAGGAAGGCTGACCTTTCGGGCCTAGACCCTTCTTCAGAAATGGGGGAGGGGAAGGGGCATCTGAAATAAATAGGGAGAAAGGGAGAGGCGGATAGAAGATGGATAGAGGAGAAGATAGGTGGAGAGGGGACAGACCGGTCAAAGAGGCGGGGATGGAGCCAGTAAAGGTGAGTGTAGGTAGGGAGGTAGGGAGGAGATAGGTCAGCCCAGGGTGGACGGACAGGTCAAGGGGGCGGGATGAGGTTAGTAGGTAGGAGATGGGGGTGGTGCTTGAGGTAGGAGGAGGGGATAGGTGGGAGGAAGGACAAGTTAGGGAGGTGGGGATGAGCTGGGCTGGTTTTGGGATGCGGTAGAGGAGGGGAGATTTTGAAGCTTGTGAAGTCCACATTGATACCATTGGGCTGCAGGGTTCCCAAGCAGAATATGAATTGCTGTTCCTGCAACCTACGGGTAGCATCGTTGTGGCACTGCAGGAGGCCCAGGATGGACATGTCGTCTGCGGAATGGGAGGGGGAGTTGAAATGGTTCACGACTGGGAGGTGTAGTTGTTTAGTGCAAACCAACCGTTAGTGTTCTGCAAAGCGGTCCCCAAGCTGAGGGGCGCCCTGATAGAAGTATGTAAAATTACCTGAGACATGGATAGGGTGGATAGTCGGAGTTTTTTACCTGGGGTGAATATGTCAAATAGTAAGGTGCATAGGCTTATGATGAAAGAGGGAAAGTATATGGGAGACATGCAAGGAAAGTTTTTTTTATACAAAGGGTGGTAAGTGTCTGGAATGTGCTGCCAGGGAGGGTGTAGATGCAGATACTACTGCAATGTGTAAGAGGCAATTAGATAGACATATGAACAGGCAGGGAATAGAGGGATACGAACCATGTGCAGGCAGATGGCAATAGCTTTAGAATGGCATCATTTTAGGCTGAAGGACCTGTTTCTGAGCTTTACAGTTCTCTGTTGCTTTTTCAATAGAAACTTGCTCAAAATACATAGTCTGTAATTATAGAAAAAGCCCACCAACTCATTGAAGTAAACATCTAAAGTAGATGTTATCAAAGTAAAACATCTACAATCCACACTCAATTGAAGCCCAGGTCTGACAAGTGAAAGGGCCGCACTGACACTCAGTAAACGCCAGGAGGCACTATTTAATCTATTTTCAATGTTCATGCTGGCCATGGTTCTCACGGGGCAGCTCTCTTACTTCAGAGTCGGAAGATTGTGTGTGTGTTTGAGTTCCCACTCCAAAAACCTGAGCCTATAATCTGGATGGTCACTTGCAGTGACCAAACTGAGATAGTGCTGTGGTGACCATCTATGGTCCCATTGTTATCTGTACACGTTTGCTTTCTAACACACTGCACTTCAATGGCTCTAGGAAAAAAACTATTAGATTGAAAACAAAAACAGAAATTGCTGGAAAAGCTCAGCAGGCCTGGCAGCATTTGTAGAGAGAAAATAGGGTTAACATTTCAGGTCACTAGTCATTGAACTTGAAACGTTAAATTTGCTTTGACTCCACAGATGCTGCCAGGCCTGTGGAGTTTTTCTAGCAATTTCTGTTTTTGTTTCTGATTTCCAGCATCCACAGTTCTTTTGGATTTTTGAAATTATGTCAGAGGCAGTTCACAAAAGAATCATTAGATTAATTCCAGAGATGTGTCTTATGAGGAGATATAAGTGGAGTCTTCATTGATGACGTCAGAAACAGAAAGAAGTTGCAGACTAGGTAAGGACACAGGAACATGAAGAAGCCATTTAACCCCTTTTACGCCATTCAATCGATCTTGGGTCCTCTGTAACACCATTTCCCTGCCATGTCTGTGCAACCCTTCATAGCCTCAGCTAATAACAACCCGACAATCTCTATTTAATAAAGGACTTCATTTGGGATGTTCTTCCTCAGAAAGCAGGTGGAGGCAGGGTCATTCAAGGTTCCTGATTAACAAGGAAGTGAAGGGTTCGTGGGTGGAGGACTGTCTGAAAGGTAGAGATCTCATCACAATCAGATCAGCTTTGACCATATCAAATGGCAGAGCAGTGTATTGAAGGCCAAGTGGCCAACAGATGCCTCTAACTCCTAGGGCTCATAAACACAGGGCATCCCAAAATCGTTTACAATCAATGATGCACATTTAAAGTGTAGTCACTGTTTTCATGTGGGAAATCTAATTTGCATACAGTAAGACCACATGAGCTTGCAACAAGTATCTTCCAGCAATACTGTTTAGAGGAATGAAAATCCACCCCTAGACTGTGGAACACCCCATCTCTTCTTTAAATAGTGCCATGTTTTACACCTGCCTCTGAGAACTAACAGCTCCTCAGTTAAACATCTCACTCAAGACATAGCACCTTCAGCAGCACTCTCCAGTACTACATCGAGTATCAGCCTAGATTTTGTGCCAAAGACCTTGATGGGATTTGAGCCCAAAGCTTCATGGCTCACAATTTGAACATGATTGACCTCAATAAATGATCAATGATTTTACCTGCTTTGTCGGCACAGGCACCATCCCTCTCCTGAGCAAAGTTCAGTCGGTTCTGCTCAACAGCTGTGCCATTTGACTCAGGGCTGCCACTCCTCAGTTGGTGAGGGAGCTCTCCTGATGCCCGATACGCCATGTTCAGCTGCTCCTGTGCAAGCTTTAAGTGTCGGTGAACTGCCTCGGACATCTCAAAGTTCCCTGGCCCTAGTCCACCAAGGTTGTCCCGGTATGGCACATTCCCATTGCCCAGCTTGGTCTTGTCCTTGCGAAGCACAGAGTGGTAGCCCGGAGGGGCGTAAGGGGTACTCTTGGAGGGGCGGTGGGAACGGGAGGCCTGCCGCCTGCCCCTCAAGCCATCCCTGATGCCACCGAGGCCAAGGTGAAAGAGCTCGGCAAAGTTGAGCAATAAGCAGAGACTACTGACCACATACATGATCAACAGGAAGATGGTTTTCTCTGTGGGGCGTGACACAAAACAGTCGACGGTGTATGGACAAGGGATCGTACTGCACACAAAGCCAGGAAGCACCTCAAACCCGTACAGAAAGTATTGGCCAGCCAGGAAACCCATTTCAAACAAAGTTCTCATCAGGAGCTGGAAGACATACATCTTCATAAGTCCATCTTCCTTGATACGCCTCCTGCCATCATGTGGCTTCTTCTCAGGAGTTTTCTTGTCAGCCTCAGTCTCAGGTTCATGCTCAATCTCCTCGCAGACCATGGGGTCCTCCTCGTCATCACCCTCTGCCTCCTCATAATCCCGGGCAGCTCCCCGATGTACAATGGGTATCTTTCTCTTGGGTTTTGGCTGGGCACCCTCCATCCGGGCTATCCGGTGTATGGCATAGCCAAGGTACATGATGGATGGCACTGAGATCATGATGATCTGGAAGACCCAGAACCGGACGTGGGACAGGGGTGCAAAGGAATTGTAGCAAACGTTCTCACAACCTGGTTGCTGAGTGTTACATGTGAACTTGCTTTGTTCATCATGGTAGATAGGCTCACCGCCAACTGCCAACAAAACAATGCGGAAGACAATGAGGACCGTCAGCCAGACCTTGCCAACAAAAGTGGAGTGGTTATGGATCTCCTCGAGGAGCCTTGTCAGGAAGGACCAACTCATTATGGAAGAGTGAGACCTTCAGCACAAACTCACTGGAAGAAACGAAGAGAAAACAACCATCAAGCCTCCTGAAATTAACTTCAGAACACAGAAACAGCATGCATGGTATGGGTGTACACCAGTCAGCCCCTTAAAACTAGGATCCTGGCTGATCTGACTATGGTCATAGCTCCACCTTTTTATCTGTCCCCAGTAAGTATGAAGACCAAAAATGCATCCAATTTAAACTTGAATATTTACAATGACTTAGTGCCCAATGCTGACTGGCTTGAAAATTCCACATAGTAATGGCCTTCAAGAGAGAACAAAATTATCCTTGTCTTAAAGAGGGAAACCTCTTCTTCTTAAACTATATACCATAGTTCCAGACTCCCCACAAGAAGAAATATCCTCCCAGTGTCCACCCTGCTGTTCTGAAGAAGGGTCACTGGACCCAAAACGTTAACTCTGCTTTATCGCCACAGATGTTGTCAGATCTGCTATGTTTTTCCAGCAATTCCTGTTTTTGTTTGTGATTTCCAGCTTCTGCAGTTCATTGTTTTGTTTCGCTCAGGATCAATTTTGTTTTTCATTCATTTACAGACTTTGGATGTTACTGGCTGGGCCACATTTATTGCCCATCCCTAATTACCCAGAGGGCAGTTAAGAGACAACGACATTGCTGTGGGTCTAGAGTCACATGTAGACCTGATCAGGTAAGGACAGCAGTTTCCTTCCCTAAAGGGCATTAGTGAACCAGGTGTTTTTTTCCAACAATTGACAATAGTCATTATTATATGCTTGATTCTAGATTTTGTCTTACTGAATTCAAAATCTGCCATCCGCTATGGCAGAATTTATACCCAGGTCCCCAGAACATTACCAGGGGCTCTGGAATAATAGTCTAGTGATGGTACTAAATGTTTCCATTTACCTTCCTAAAGATAGAAAATAGGAGCAGGAATAGGCCATTTGGCCCTTCAAGCCTGCTCCACAATTCAATATGATCATGGCTGATCACCCAACTCAATCTCCTGTTCCTATTTTCTCCCCATATCCTTTATTCCCTTTGCCCCGAAGAACCACATCTATGTTCTTCTTGAAAACGTGCTGCTATTCTTTTGTGAATTCATGTCCCTGGACATCCAGAGTCCTCTGTACCACTCAGTTCTACAATAAAGCTACATTTCTATTTGACCTGCCCAAGTGGAAACGTTCACATTTACCCACACTGACATTCATCTGCCAAATTTTGGCCACTCCTGTCTGTGTCGTTCAGACTCTCAAAAACTCACTTTCTCAACCATCTTGTTGTCATTGGCAAATTAGGGAAGAGAACAAAGAGTACAAAGAACAATACTGCACAGGAACAAGCCCTTTGGCTGTCCAAGCCTATGCCAACAATTTTTCCTTTCCACACTAAAACTTCACTTACAGGATCTGTATCCCTCTATTCCCTTCCTATTCATGTATTCGTTGAGGTGTTTCTTGAATGAGTAGTGTAATACCACCTCCTTGTGGACATTGTTTAACAATCAAAATAAACCAGTTTTAATTTGGTGATGAGTTTCAGGTGTTGCACTGTTCAAGTCTACCGCACAATATCATAGGTGACACTGGCAAGTTCAGCCATTTTACATTTGGCCTTTTCAAAGTCATCACTATAGATTAGGAATAGTTGAGACCCCAGCACTGACCCCTGTGGCACTCCACTTGTTAGACCTTGCCAATCTGAGAAAGATCCATTTGTGCCTATTCTCGGCTTTCTGTTTGCTACCAGTCTTCTACCCGTACTAATATGCTAAACCTACACCATGTGCTTTTATTTTACAGAGCAACCTTTGATGTGGTACTTTGTCAAATATCTTCTGGAAATTCAAGTACGCCATATCAACAGGTTCTGCTTTACCCACCTTCCTTGTTATTTCCTCAAAAAGTTCCAAGAGATCAGTCAAACGCAATTTCTCCTTCCATTCCAGAGTCAGTTTAACTCTGCCTGATCCATTTTCTAAGTATCCTTCTATAACCTTCTGTAATGGATTCCAGCAAATTTCTAATGATAGGTACCAGTCTAACAGGCATTTCCACTTTTCAGTCTTCCTCCTTTCTTGAATAATGATATTATGTTTATAATTTTCCAATTTGTTTCCAGAATCTAAGAAATTTTGGAAGACTATAACCAATGCCTCTATGCTCCCTGCAAACTACTTCTTTAAGATTCTAGACACGGTCCATTTGATCCTGGGGACCTTTCGACCTCTAGGAGTAATATTTTTCCTTTTTCCTTAATGCTGGTAAATGTTTTAAATTCCTCCTTTCCTTCACTTCTTTTCAAGTACCTATGAGAATTTTTTTAAAAGCGTCCACAGTGAAGACAGATGCAAAAAGTCTGTTCAACACTTCTGCCATTTCTTTCTAATCCATGATCATTTCCCCAGACTTGCACTCAAAAGGAACAACACCTGCTTTAGCAACACAAAAAATACCACAACAAATTGGAAGACGGCAACACAGGGTCAAGCTTATCACAGATGGTCAAATCCATAATCTCAGTTATACCCGAAGCCAGGAGTCACAGCTAAACAAAGAAATCACTGCAGTGGGAGATAATGCTGAGTGCTAACTTAATCAGAGCAGTAGCAACCCCAGCCAATCTTGTTAGGACATGGTTTCAAAACCCACCATGGCCACTGATGGAACTAAAACTCTAATCATTAAAAAAATCTGAAATTGAAACGACATAATACACTGTATTGATGATTGTGAAGCGATCCCTGATCACTATAAAGACCCTTTAAGTCACTCAAGGCTAACATGCATGTGCAGTACTCTATTAGGTGGGCTTGTGGAATCTTAGCCTTCATCGCAAGAAGATTTGTGTATAGACCACACTTGGAGTACTGTGTGCAGTTGTGGTCTCAGGAAAGATATTATTGCCATGTAGGAAACATGTGATCTCTAGAAAGATGACTGGATGTTGCCTTGGCTGGAGCAATTCGGCTATGAAGAGAGACTAGATAGGCTGGGATTGATTTCCTTAGAGCAGCAGCACTGCTCCCTCAGCCAGTGAACAGCAGCACTGCCCCCACAGCCAGTGCACAGCAATCCTCATGACCCCCCACAACCAGTGCACAGCAACATTGTCCCCAAGCTGTGCTCAGCAACACTGCTCCCCCACCCAGTGCACAGCAACCCTGTCTGAAGTACTATAGACCCCGAAAACCTCAGGCCTTTGTTAATGCACCAGCTGGTCCTCATCACTGTGTAGAAGACATGTTTACCAATCACTGATAGCCAGAAGTATATGTTATACTTAGAACTATCAAATCATGCATTATAAGAGGATGCCATTCAGGCCCTCTGTACTAGTTCTTTCAGGAAGCAATCTGGTTAGTCCTATTCCCCTGCTTTTTCCCCATATCGCTGCAATTTCTTTGCTCATCAAGATTTATTTATCTTTCCTGTGAAGCTTGCTCCTGAACTTGTATCCTACCAGGCAGTTTATCACAAATCCTGAACGCTCAACAGAGGCATACAGCATGGTAACAGACCCTTTGGTCCAACCAGTCCATGCTGACCATAGTCCCAAATTACAATTAAATTAAATTAAACTAGTCCCACTTGCCTGGACTTGGCCTGTATCTCTCCAAACCTTTCTTATATGTGTACTTATCCAAACGGTTTTTAAACGCTATAACTGTGCCCGGATCCAGCACTTGCTCTGGAAGTTCATTCCATACACGAACCACTCTCTGTGTAAAATGTTCCCCCTCATGTCCTTTTTAAATCTTTCTCCTCTCACCTAAAAATATGTCCTGTAGTCTTGAAATCGCCCATCATAGGGAAAAGACACCTGCCATTCAACTTATCTATACCCCTCATGATTTTAAAAGCCCCTACAAGGACACAACTCAACCTGCAATGCTCCAGTGAAAAACATCCCAGCCTATCCAGCCTCCCCCTTATGTTAATTCTGGTTCTCTTGCAACCACCTTGACCCTGCGCTGTCCACTTATCAGCCTGTCAGCCAATTGGAAACCCTTTCTCCTTTTTTAGGTTACCTCAGCAATTCATAATTTTGCTTTGCCTCTTAACAAATCCCCCATTACCTCTTACACTCATAGATTTATAGAGTTCTACAGCACATAAAAGGTCCTTCAGTCCACTGAGCCTGTGCTAGTCAAAATGAACCACCTAACTCTTCCAATTTCATTTTCCAGCATTGTATCCCTTGATATTGCAAGTAGGCACCTAAATACTTCTTAAATGTTGAGGATTTCTGTCTCTACCACCCTTAAGTAATGAGTTCCAGATTCCCATCACCCTCTGGGTAAAAAGTCTTTCCTCATATTTTGTCTAAACCACCTGCCTCTTACCTTAAATCTACGGCCTCTGGTTATTGATCCATCTACCAAGGGAAAACGTTCTTCCTATCTATCCTATCCATGCCCATCTTCATTTTATACATCTCAATTATTGTCCTCCCCGCCTCAGTCTCCTCTACAGTAAACAGAATGGGCCCAGCTTCTCTAATAAATCCATCCAACTCAATTCCCTCACTCTTGTCTTTGTTGCTCCCTTTCTGAATCCTTCACATCTCCTTCCAAACCTTTGGTGTCCAGAATCAGACAAAATGCTCTATGCAAAATCACTTAGAGGAAATAGGGACATAAACAAGATCAACCTGTCTCATAGATAACTATCTATCTATCTAGACCCTTCTTCAGAAACGTCAGCTTTCCTGCTCCTCTGAGGCTGCTTGGCCTGCTGTGTTCATCCAGCTCTACACCTTGTTATCTCAGAATCTCCAGCATCTGCAGTTTCTACTATCTCTCAACCTGTCTCGTGTTGGCCAAACCTAAAACCACAGGTATGCCCAGCCTGCTGCTTATTAGGTGGTTGGTTTGAGTTGTTACATATTGGGAATTGTTCAGTGCAGTGATGAGCTGACAGGTTATGCAGTGAGTCCAGCAACAAAATGAGAAATGATCAGGGAGCATTCTCCTCTGAACTCCTCCACATCCACTCGGACATTTCTGAAACATATACACTGCTGCCTCTTGCATGGGTTCAAATCCCTATACCTCCACATGGGCACTGTCAGGAAGCCTGTCTGAAAAGGAACATCATTTTTTGCTGCTCCTCCATTCAAAATGTTTATGGATGATCCAATATAACCACACCTCCGCTCTTTCTTCCCTTTCCTGTAATACTTGATTCCCCGACTGACCAAGAATCTATCCCTCTCAGCCTTAAATATACACAAGGACTCTGACCCAACAGTTAAACCAGGTTCTGATAAAGCTGTCCTGAAGAAGGGTAATAGCCAAAATGTTGACTGTTCCTTTCTTCCACATGCTGCCTGGCTTGCTGTGCTCTTCCAGCGTACTGTTTGTCTACCTGGATTGCAGCATCTACAGTTTTTTTTAATCTCTGATAAAGCTGAGCATATTTGGGCCATTTCGGAAGGCCATTAAGAGTTAACTATGTTGCTGTGGGTCTTTAGTCTCAGGTCGGCCAGACCAGGTAAGGTCAGAAGATTTCCTTCCCTGAAGAATGGTTAACTAGTTAACCTACCTTTCAATATTTCCACTTTATGTCCCAAAGAGTCTTCATTTGTGCAGCTTTGTAAGTCCCGAGCAGCCATTCTTCATGTGCCAGGAAGGTATTCAACTATAATGTGCTCTTGTCCTCATTAGGCAATACACATTCCACATGGGGGCCAACATCTTCAAATGATTCCCAATTTAGAATGCTCTTGGATCACATCCAGAGTTTGGAGCAACAATGCAGTACGTAGCAGATGCAGTGCCGTTGGAAGCTCTAACTTTCAGATGAGATACTAAACTAAGATCCCAGACTGCCTCCTTGGGATGTGAAGGATCTCATTCTCACTATCTTGAAGAAGAGCAGGTGGAATTCTCCCCACTGTTCTGAGGCCAACATTTGAAAAATACCTGGAGAGGCATGGTGGGTCAGTGGTTAGCAGAGTGCCTAGGCACCCCGCTTCAGTTCCACCCTTGGGTGACCCGCTGTATGGAGCTTGCACATTCTCCCCATGTCTACATGGATTTCTTCTGGGTGCTCTCATTTCATCTTACATCCCAAAGATATGCAGGTTACGTGGACTGGCCATGCTAAATTGCCCATTACAGTACAGGGATGTGTAGGCTAGGTGGATTGGTCACAGGAAATGCACGGTTATAGGGATATGGTAGGATGCTCTTTGGAGAATTGGTGTGGATTCAAATGGCCGGCTTCCATATTGTAGGGATTCTATGAATCAACAGGCCTAAGTCAAGATTTCGGACACTTTTTTGTTGGGAGGTTGTGAAAGTTACATATTTCAAACTTAATTTTTAAAAGGCATCTGGATGAGTATATGAATAGGAAGGGTTTAGAGGGATATGGGCCAAATGCTGGCAAGTGGGACTAGATCAGTTTAGGATACCTATATTTGGCGTGGACAAGTTGGACTGTAGGGTCTGTTTCCGTACTGTACAACTCTATTACTCTATAATTTATAATCAAGGTCACAGCCTTGATGAGACTTATTTTTCAATGTGTTTGATCAACTTCAGCAAGTATCCAAGGCAGGAGGGCGAACGCAACTGGCAAATGGGCACATTTGTTAAGAGTTACAACACAGTACGTCTGGACAAGAAGCTGGACAGGATCTTGTTTAGAAGTGATGGAGAGGAGCTGCTTAAAACACTGAGGCTTAATAACCAACGTCAGAACATCGAAAACAGGAGCAGGAGTTAGCCATTCAGCCTTTCGTGCCCACTCTGCACCCCAAGATGATTATGGCTGATCATTCAACTCAGTCTGCTGTTCCCTCTTGTTCCCCATATCCTTAGATCCTTTCAGCCCTAACAGCTCTAACTCCTTCTTGAAAACATTCAATATTATGGTCTCAACCGCTTTCTATGACAGAGAATTCCACAGGCTCACCTCTGTTTGAGTGAAGAGACTTCTCCTCGTCTCAATACTAAATGGCCTCCATATCCTTAAACTATGACCCATGGTCTGGACTCCCTGTTCATCGGGAACATCCTTGCTGTGTTTACCCACTATATTCCTGTTAGGATTGTGCAGATTTCTACAACTTCCCCCTAATTCTTCTGAACTCCAGTCAATATAATCTTGACTGATCAGTCTGTGTTCATACACGAGTCCTACTATCCCAGAAATAAATCTGGTAAACCTTTGTTCTCCCCCTGTATAGCCAGAATATCCTTCGTCAGATACAGAGATCAAAACTGCACACAGTAGTCCAGGTGTTGTTTCACCAAGGCCCTGTACAATTACAGAAAGATATCCGTGCTCCCTGTGAAGGCCAACATACAATTTGCCTCCTTCATTGCCTGCTGTACCAGCATGTTTACTTTCAGTGACTGGTAGAAAAGGACACCCCACTCATTGCACCTCCCCCTTTCCAAAGTATCACCCTTCAGATAATAATCAGCCTTCCTGTTTTTGGTCTGAAAGTGGATAACCTCCTATTTATCCCCATTATATAGCAACTGCCATGCATTCGCCCATTAACTAGCCCAAATCACACTGAAGCATCTTTGCATCCTCCTCACAGCTCACCTTCCACTCCAGCTTTGTATAGGCTGCAAACTTGGTGCTGTTACATTTAGCTTCCTCATCTAACTCATTGATTTCAAGCATTCTACTCCGCAAGCAGATAACAAGGTATAATTATAATGGTCCTCGCCTTCAAAAAGCGGCAGGATGGAATGAGAAAAGAAAGCAGAATGAGAGAATGAGAAAGGAAGAGTATGATTTCACAAAGTCCAACTTTATGTTGCATTAACTCCTCTATCAGGACACTTCACTGTGTTATAAATAGTCCCAAGATCATGACTAGTAGAACACTTGTTCTCATACATTTCTGTTCTGCACTTGCTACACTTTTCCAAAGAAGCTTAATGCAAGCTTGAGGAACAACGTTTCATGTTCATCTTAGACAATTTACAGCCTCTAGCACACAACATTGAGTTCTACAACTTCACTGTTTTTGTACTCTGTACACTTTTTCTTAACATGCCCCAGCCGTGTCTGTCTTGTATCTTGTTGGCTTTGTTCTCAACAGAGGGGACCCATTTTCTCCTTTCCAGATCTTTATTTACACCCAGTTTAGAACATAGAACAGTACAGCACAGTATGGGCTCTTCGGCCCACTCTCTAACTCTACCACCACTAGCACTCTCTTTATCTTTGGCTCTGTGAGGATGCTGAATCTGTCCCACTCGATCTTCTTTCCCACTCTGTCAAAAGCATAAAAACAACCATTTAACAACCCTATTCAGTTTTGAAAAGAGTCGGACTGGACTCTAAATGTTAACTCTATTTCTGTCTCCACAGATACTACCAGACCTGCTGAGTTTCTCCAGCATTTTCTGTTTTTATTCCCTAAAATCATGATTTATTTTCCTTGATGTGGAGCTTATGCCAATTATTTCTTATTTTAAGTCAAGAAATATTATCCCTTGTTGTTTCTAACTTTGTCTCCTGGCAGCAAGATAATTATGGACTGGGCTAGATGGACAGATAGTGAGAGAAAAATAGAGAGCTACAGACTGTACCCAAAAATTGCAAAACATTGGGAGTCTTCAATTGCTTCAACTTTACATAGGAATAGACCATTTAGGCCATCTGGTCTACTTTACCTGTCCTCTCCACGCAATCCGTCTGCCATCTATTTCATCTGACCCCTCAGCTGTCATGTGTTTTCCCCTGTGTTTTCCCATCTGTGCTGTGAAACTCAACCATTCGCTTATGGGATCAAGTTCCACACTGTCATAACATTCTAGGTAAAGAAGATTCTTCTCAATTCCCTGTCAGCTTTATTCGTGCCTGCCCTTAATTGATGGTATCTTAGTTTTACACTCCACTTCACAAGTGGAAATACTTCCTCCGCTGAACTCCATTGATATTTAGAGACCTCTGCCTGGTCACCAATCTAATCCCAGTGGGAATTTTGCAGAGTGCACACATGCAAGACTGGGGGAAAAAAATTGCTGGAGGAAACTGAGATCTCACAGCAAACCAGGTGTTGAGTGTGCTGAAGAGTTTCAGCCCCACTACTAACTGCTCCTTTCAATAAGCAAACTTGTCTTGTGCACAGGAAGCATTGTTGACAAAGCAAGTTGTGTAACTTACCGTAAAACTGAATCAATAAATGGCCTTGCTCCAAACTCTTCGAAAACCGACTCCTTACAGTGCAAAAGAAAAAAAAGAGTTTAAAATATTGCTATGAGCACTCCTTGCTGTCATGGCATCCAACGGGGACTGAGCTGAACTAAAAGACACCCAGCTATTTAAAAACTAAGACCCTCCCCTTGAGCAACATCTTTCACTCAGTAAGTCCTGAGGAAGAAAATTCCATTTCAAAACAATGAATCAATGATGCGTCAAGTCTGGGATAATAATCCTTTTGCCCAACACTGTGCTAACTTGTCTGTGCATGCATCAAAACAGCTTACATTTCACAACATGCCAGTTCTGCTAATATTTGAGAGCAATTTACTGCCTCATCTTGCTTCCCACTTGACAATTTATTAGCATAGGGGAGTTAGCACTTTCCCATAGGAACGGGAGTAGGCCATTCAGTCACTCAAGCATATTCCATCATTCACAGAGATCATAATTGATCTGTGGCCTGACTCTATATACTTCCATATATAATTTATCTATCTCAAGTTTAAAATTAACCACTGATACAGCATCTACTGCTATTTGTGGAAGAGAGATACGAACCTCTACCACCCTTTGTATGTGGAAGTGCTTCCTAACATCTCTCCTGAACAGATTGGTCCTAATTTATCGACTATGCCCCCTAGTTCTCAAATCCCCAACCAGTGGATACACAGGACTACCCTGTACTCTCTTATTTGTGTAAGACCATAACAAATAGGAACAGGAGTAAGCTGTTCGGCCCCTAGAGCCTTCTCCACCATTCAATAGGATCATGGCTTATCTGACATTCCCCACATTCACTTTTCATGTAACCCCTTGATTCCCTTACCGATCAAGAATTTATCTATCTCTGCGTTAAATATACACAAGGATTCTGCCCCCACAGCTCTCTGTGGCAAGGAGTTTCAAAGACTCACTACCTTCTGACAGAATAAATTCCTCCTGACCTCAATCTTAAAATGGTGCCCCTATCTTGAAAATTTTGATCAGACAACCCCTTAACCTTCTAAATTCTAGAGAACATAGGCTTAATTTGTATAATGTCTCCTCATAACTTAATCCCGGAAGTCCAGGTATTATTCCGTCCAAGATCAAGATATCCTTCCTAAGGTGTGGTGCCCATATCTGGTCACAGTAGTCTCAAGTGGGCTGTAACCATGGTTTTGTCCAAGTGCACATAACTTCTGCATCTTTATACTTCAGTCC
Source organism: Ginglymostoma cirratum (assembly GCA_024137785.1). Lineage (NCBI taxonomy): Eukaryota > Metazoa > Chordata > Chondrichthyes > Orectolobiformes > Ginglymostomatidae > Ginglymostoma > Ginglymostoma cirratum. Next base: position 91,777,207 of record JAHRHZ010000145.1, on the reverse strand, counting down.
TCTAGATATTAAGGCCAGCATTCCATTAGCTTTCTTGATTATTTTCGGTGCCTGTTCATTTTGAAGACTTGTGCAACTGAACCCTTCCAAATCCTAATAACTCATGTCTCTACAGTATTTATTGTGATCCCAGCATTTCTAAATGCATAGTACAGACAATTAAAGAATGGAAACAGAACATGCTGGAAAATCTGAGAAGATCTGGGAGCGTCTATCAGAGTTAATGTTTCGAGTCCAACATGGCAAGTGGATGATACAGGAACAAGGCACATAAGGGCAACGGGTTCTGTTGGCACCATTCCCCCTTGTCCTGCAATGTCCCTAATCTTTCCGTAACCTCCGGGTCACAAATTGTTGGTGTGAATGAGGTGCTCAGTGATGCGCGGGGCACGGAGCTGCATAACAAACAGGGGACTAATGGTCTAAGATGGCCGGGGATTGGGACCCTCCAGATCTGTGTCCTATACAATGCCTGGATCAATGAGTAATGTTTCCCTCTCAAGGGCCTAATATTGGTGGATTCTGAAGACCTCCCTCACTTACCCTGTCCACTCCGAGTATGATTGCAGCCATTTTCTTCCCCATTGCCTGCTGTCGATTTCCAGCACAATGGAAGGCGACAGTGGATGCTCCTCAACCAGTGGCTTCCAACCTTTGCCTGAATATATTGGTGAGACCCCAAACATCCATGTCCCCTCCCTGATAGCTCACCGTGTGAGCCCTATTTGCCAAATCCCCCATCTAACTCATCTACATAAGCCTGCAAGTCCTGACCTGGCCCTCCCTCAGACCCTGGCGTACACTATCCCCCTTTTGAAGCCAGAGTGCTCCTGAAAATGGGCAAACCCTTCCCACTTCTGCATTACCCTGTTCCCATCCATGCTTTACTGTATTCCACAACCCCTTGCAAACTGTTGCGTCCTTTACAGTTGTCATCCATCTTCCCCAAAGCCTGCGGTTTCCGATAGGCTCCCGAGTCTTCCTTCCATGACAGCAGTCCCCCTCGACCCACTGCCCACCTTTTGCCTTTGTTTCTGTGGACCGTTTGACAGATTGAGCATGGCCCATTGCCTTCAAAGCCCAGAAAACGCCCAGACCCAAATGATGCTTGTGGATCTCTCCGACTTCATTGGCCCAAAAGTTCCTGCCTCAGAGCCATAGGACAGATAGTGACCCACTCCCCTCGACTGCAGAGGCATTTTCCCCCTGACTGATGTTATCCCGACCGGACACCTGACTATGGTCAATTGCCTGGTCTGGTTTTGGGAGGCTGCCCTTGACTGACTGAGCCGTGACCCCCAAACTGACAGTTCCTCCATGGACTTTAGTGGGGTGGACTCCCCTGAGACTTTGAGACAGGACTGCTTGCTTGCTGCACATGCAGTGTGTTTGTCATGGAGAGGATGCAAGATTCAGGAGACAAGCTGCAGTATAGCAAGATGTGCACCAGCCAGACTGAGATGGTGTTTGGCGCTGAGCAACAGAGGTTCCACAAAGCTAGCGGTGAGCTAAAGTCATCGCTTCTTCCATCTGACTGCTATGTCAAGAATTCTTGATGCCCAGCTTATTATATTTTTATTTAGTCATTCATGTGATGAAGATGTCACTGGCTGTGCCAGCATTTATTGCTCATCCCTAATTGTCCAGAGGGCAGTTAAGAACCAACCACATTGCTGTAGTTCTGGAGTCACATATAGGTCAAATCAGGTAAGAATGGCAGTTTCCTTCACAAAAGGTCATTAGTGAACCAGATGGGTTTTCCCAACAGTTAACAATTGTTTCATGGTCATCATTAGTTCCAGATTTAATTCCAGATTTTTGTAGAATTCAAATTCCACCATCTGCCATGACGAGATTCAAACCTGGATCTCCAAAACATTACCTGGCTCTCTGGATTAACAGTCCAGCAATAATACACGCCTTCCCCAGTTGTTGAGTTTGGTAAAATGGGAGGCTGAATATTAGTGAGCAGAGTTTCATTTAACAAACAATAAACCCCTTTAATTAGCAACTAGCTGCATGGCTCAACAAATGCATAAAAGATGCAGCAAGATGCGTGAGCCATCAAGAGACCTCGCTCAACCTCATCTGATTCTTACACAAATCCCATCAATGGCTGAGACCCCTGTATGATTCTGCCCTATTACTTTTCAACTCTCTGCCTCAGTAGGCAGTGGTGGCAGGGTCCTTAAATATTTTTACAGTGGAGGTAGATGGATCCTTGTTAGGCAGGGGAATGGAAAGTTATCGGGGGAGTAGATTGGAATGTGAAATTCAAAACACAAACAGATCAGGCCTGATCCTATTGGAAAATGACTTGACAGGTCTCTTGAAGACAAGACATGAAGGAAGGAGTCTTCCTCCGTACAGAGGAATCCAGAACCTGAGGAAGGGTGTTCTGGCTATAGGGTGAGTGCAACAAAGGTGAGGGTGAAATGTGGGAGCAATAAGCCCATAGAACCCTGGCTGTCGAGGAATATTCGGAACTCAGCTGCAGGTTTTAAAAAGGTACAAAGAATGCAAATCAATGGAAGTGCTAGTGGAGCATAGAAAGTGCAAAAGCATCTTATGAAAGCAAATGGAAGATCAAAGACACTGTAGGGATTCTATGAGGAGCCTGTTGATGATTTTATTTCTTTATTCATTCACGGGATGAGGGCATCGCTGGCCTGGCAGCATTTATTGCTGATCCCTAATTGCCCAGACAGCAGTTAGGAATCAACCAAATTGCTGTGGGTCTGGAGTCACATGTAGGCCAGACCAGGTAAGGATGGTAGTTTCCTTCCCCAGAGGGCATTATTGAACCAGATGGGTTTTTGCAACAATTGACAGTGGATTCATGTTCATCATTAGATTCTTAATTCCAGATACTTATTGAATTCAAATTACACCATCTGCCGTAGTGGGATTGGAACCCGGGATCCCCACAACATTGTCCAGGTCTCTGGATTAACAGTCTAGCGATGATACCACTAGGCCATTGCCTCCCCCCAAATGGTACTCCTTAAAATTTAGCTCTTTGACCTAGGTTATGACCAAGATAGATTCAAGAGTAATGGGAAAAATGCAAGAAAGTGGACATAAGGAGTGTGGGTTCAGCCCTGTTCCTACTGAATGGCAGAGCAACAAAAAGGCCTACACCTGTTCCTGTTTCTTATGGTTGTATAATATTGACATCTGACCCAATATCTCCTTATGTGAAACAAACAGAAACAGAAATTGACTGGAGAAACTCAGCAGGTCTGACAGCATTTGTGAAGAGAGAAGCAGTTAACATTTCAAGTGGTTCCTAGATGGCGGCGCTGGCAAAGTCTCGGCTCCTGAGCCCATCTGCTGCAGGTCAGCCACATCCTTCTTTCTATTTCGTTTTCATCTTCTTTGCTTTTCTTTAACTTCATCTTCTTCTTGGTGGCAGTATCAGTGAGGCGGTGCTGCAGCTTTGGCCATGTGGTAGGCCCGGACTGGGTCTCCTAGCCATGTCAGTGAAGCAGCAGCTGCAATTTGGCTGTATGGTAGGCCCTAATCAGGACTCGTAGCGATGTTGGTGAGGCAGCAGCAGTGGAGCAGGGGTCTCCTGGGGCATCAGTTGAACTCGGAACAAGGACTGGTTGTGGCCCAGAATCAGAACACCTTACAGAAACCCCAAAGACCTTAAGGAAATCTGGAGTTGTGCTTGACAAGGATTGTAAAATTGAACATTATTTCTTATTTTTCTGGCTTTATATTTTTCTGTCAATAGAACAGAAGATGAAGCTTTATTTAAGTTAACTTATTTTTATTCATTTTGTAATCCAAAATGGTGCCAGATCATGGCAACAAACCACTTTTGACTGGATCTTCCCAAATACATATGACAATAAAAATCACTCCTTCATTCATTCCAGGATCACTCATCTTCAGAACTGAAATGTGTTGGAAATATTATTTTTCATACTTTCAACAGAGGCAAAGCAGGAGCAAAAGGGCAGGTGTGTAGAGGCCCAATGCAAAAAGTCAAAGGGAACATTAATGTTTGAGAAAGAGAAAAGAGATGTAAAATGAGTGTAAATTAAAGTGTGAAAGGAAGAGAACAGGTCCTCTCTACTAAGAGCAAAATAAACAAGACAGAAATAAGACAATGCGGGGGGAAGGGAATATAAGAAAACTGGATACCTGATATAACATAACAAGGTGTAGAGCTGGATGAACACAGCAGGCCAAGCAGCATCAGAGGAGCAGGAAGGCTGACGTTTCGGGCTGAGACCGTTCTTCAGAAATAACATGATCAGTTTCTAAAGATGTGAAATTCAGTATTTGAAACCATAAGACTGAAAAGTGTCTAAAGTTGAGAATGGGGTGCTGTTCCTTGAGCTTGCATTGTGCTTCTTTGGAACATTATGTGTCTCAATGTCGTACTTTGTTTTATAATGCCCCTGTGAAGCACCTTGGGGCGTTTCACTCTGCTAAAGGTGTTTCGTGAATAAGTTGTTGTCACTAACAGGAAGAGTATATCTGCCCTCAGTGCCCTGAGATCATTCAACCACATGAGAGAGCAGATAGAGGCATGTTTCTGCTGTGTTTCCTACATTGCAACAGTCAGTGCACTTCAGGAAGAACTTGGCTGATAACTCATGAAGTACTGAAGTTGTGGAAGATGCTATATAGATAAATATAAGTTTCTTTCCACAAAGGTACCTGTTACCACTGAGTATTGAGTAATGATTTCACCCTCCAACTACTTTGAATAGGACACAACATTACTCATTTCAGACATTTGGAAATCAGTGCTTGTGTGCAATGATGCAGATCACAAGTTATTATTATAGCAGGAAGTCAAACCTGTGTTTCTGAAGGACGCGCCCCAGCTTCAAAGAAGGGAGAGAGCTAGTCAATCCACCGGTATCTTGCACACATTTTGAAGTTGAAGTTTTGAAGGATGGGAGGCGATCTGATTTAAACTTACAGAATACTGAGAGGCTTGGATAAGTGGACATGAAGAAAGTGTTTCCACGAGTAGGAAAGACTAGGACCCAAGGGCACAGCCTCAGAGTGAATGGACAATCTTTAGAATTGAGATGAGGAGGAATTTCTACAGTCAGAGGGTGGTGAATATGTGGAACTCATTGCCGCAGAGAACTGTGGAGGCCAAGTCGTTAAATATATTTAAGACAGAGATAGATAGGTCCTTGATTATTATGAAGACCAAGTGCTACAGGGAGAAGGCAGGAAAACAGGGTTGAGAAACATATCAACTATGATCAAATGGCGGAGCAAACTTGCCTGGGCCAAATGGCCTAATTCTATTTCTATATCTTATTGTCTTATGATCCCTCTATTATAAAGTCAGAAGCGTGGATGATCGCTAATGATTGCATAATTTTCAGAAGTATTCGCCACTCCTCAGATACTGTATCAGTCTGTGTCCCAATACAGCAAGACCTGGACAATATCCAGGCTTAGGCTGATAAGTGCTAAGTAACATTTGTGCCACACAGATGCCAGCCAATGACCATTGCCAGCAAGAAACAATCTAGCCACCATCATGTGACACTCACTGACATCACCACCACTGGATCCCCCTCTATCAACATCCTGACAGGTTGCCATTGACCAGAGGCTGATTTGGACTCACCATTTAATCAATATGGTACAACTGCTGTGTGCCATTTTGGTCTATTGTGTACAGTTTTAGTCTCCTAAAAGCATGTTCTAGCAATAGAGGGAGTGCAACAAAGGCTTCACTAAATCCTGGGATGGCAGGACTGATGTACGAAGAGAGACTGGATCAGCTGGGACCATATTCACTGGAGTTAGGAAGAAGGAGGGAGAATCTCATTGAAGTATATAAAATTCTAATAGGGCCAGACAGGGTAAATGCAGCAAGATGCTCTTGATGACCAGGGAGGCTAGAGCCAGGGGTCACAGTCCAGGGATACGAGGTAAGCCATTTACAACTGAGACAAGAAGAAATTTCTTCCCTCACTGAGTGGTGAGCCTGTGGAATTCACTCTCACAAAAGATGGTTGAGGGCAAAAATTGAACGTTTTCAAGAAGGACTTAGACATCGTTCTTAGGGCTAAAGGGATCAAAGTATACAGGGAGAAAGTGGACTGAGTTGGATGATCGGCTATGATCATATTGAATGGTATAGCAGGCTAAAACGGCCAAATGGCCTACTCCTGCTTCTACTTTCTATGCTTTTGTGTTTCTAACAGAAGGTCCATAAATTGGAATCCCGCAACAGATGACTCACTTCCCAAAGTCTGCCCAATCTCCAACTCACAAGTCAGGAGTGTGATGGAATATTCCCCACTTGTCAGGATTGGTGCAGCTCCAAAACACTCAAGAAGTCTGACACCATTCAAGACAAAGCAGTTGCTTGACTGCCACCACATCCACAAACATTTGCTCCCTCCACCATGACTCTCAGCAGACGCAGTGTGTACCATCTACAAGATGCATTGCCAAAATGCACCAAGACTCCTTAGACAGAGTCTTTTGAACCCATGATCACTTCTTTCCAGAAGAACAAGGAAACATCACCACATGCAAGTTCCCCTTCAAGCCACTCACCATCCTGATGGGAAATATATTTCTGTTTCTTTAGTGTCACTGAGTCAAAATCTTGGAATTCCCTACCTAACAGCATTCTGGGTTTACGTACAGCATATGGACTGCAGCTGTTTCAAGAAGGAAGCTCACCTCCACCTTCTCAAAGGCAACTTAAGGATGGACAATAAATGTGGGCCCAATCAACAACACCCACATCCCATTCATAAACAAAAAAAAATGAAGGGAGTGCTGAACATATAAAAGTAATTATGACAACTTTACTGATCATTGTAATAATCCATCTGGTTCACTCATGTCCTTAAAAGGAAGGAAACCTGTCAATCCAGCCTACATGTGACTCCAGACCCACAGAAATGCAATTGATTCTTAACTGTCCCTGAATTGGCTTCACAAGCCCCTGCACTTACATGCAAAAAATGCTGGCCTGACCAGCGACACACGTATCCCATTAAAGAAAACAGAAGCAAAACCTGTTCTTAGAAATATCTCCTAAATTCACAAAAAACCAAAGGTGGGGAAGTACCAGCTCAGCACAACTTGCACTGGGAATGTCCGGATCATATTGTTTGATTTCAACTCTGCTTGAGGATGAGGAGTTGCTCACGAATGCAGTCTCATTTAGATTATTTTGTGCTCAAGTGTAACCCTATTCTCCAACAGGTCCTGACAGGAAAACTCTGTCATAAAAATTGACACGACCACAAGAAAATTAGTCAACAGTAAAGATTTCTATGAAGAACATCAGAGCTGGACGTGGCTCACGTCATGTCCCCTCTTCCTCAGCACGTTGTGACTAAGCATGGTACCTGACTGAGACCGGACTTAGATACAGAAATCCCCCCATTCTTTTAAACTGAAAGCAAGGCTACCTCTACACAATTATCAGCAAACACTCCCAGGACAAGTACAGCATGGAGTTCGATACAGAGTAAAGCTGCCTCTACACTGTCCACATCAAACATTCCCAAGACAGGTACAGCAAGGGGTTAGACACAGAGTGAAGCTGTGTCTACACTGCCCCATCAAACACTTGCTAGATGCAATGTCTTGCTTGTATCCAGTTTCTAAACATAAATCAACAAAAATTGAGTCAATAATTTCCGGTCCGTTTGAATGAACCATTTCCTGTATTCGCATCATCTTTTACTCATCACAATTTTGGGGACAGGGAAATAGATTTTGTGACACAAGACAGGTACTTAGATGGCCCAAGAAGGTAGCATCTTGCTATACATGCAGTTCATGAATTGCTTCAGAACCATGGAAGCATGCCAGTACAGGCTACCGTTGTTCCCAACAAATACCTAGACAAACACCCACCCACTGGCACATGCACATACATAATTTATGTGCACAAACATATACACAGACATGTGTGTTTTCAATCATGCGACACAACAACTGATTCAGGAGGAGGCCACTCAGCCCATCAAACCTTGTTTCCCCCATTCAATTCAATCAAGGCGGATCTGTGACCTGAGCACATATACCCATTAACCTTCGGAAGGATAATATTGACATTGGAAGGAATACAGTGCAGGTTTATAAGAATGAGATCTGGACTTCAGGTGTTACGGGGGGCATTTTGTTTTATTCATTTGTGGAGCATGGGCATCACTGGCTGGCCAGCATTTATTGCCCATCCCTAGTTGCCCTTGAGAAGGTGGTGGTGAGCTGCCTTCTTGAACCGCTGCAGTCCTCCTGCTGTGGATTGACCCACAATGCCATTAAGGAGGGAATTCCAGGATTTTGACCCCAGCAACAGCGAAGGAACAACGATGTATTTCCAAGTCATAGCACAGGGCCATTGTCTATCCTTTATACAGATTAGGTCTGTTTTCTCTAGAATTTACAAGATTAAGCTGTGATGTGGTCAAACTCTTCAAGATATTAACAGGACAAGACAGGGCAAGTAAAGAGAAACTATTCCACTAGTTAGGCATTCTAGAAATAGGGGTGCAGTCTGAGAATTACAGTCAAGCCATTCAGGAGAGATGTTTGGAAGCATTTCTACACATAAAAGCTGGTAGGTGTTTAGCACTCTCATCCACTAATGGCAGTGGATACTGGATCAGTTGTTAATTTGAAATCTGAGACAGATGAATTTTGTTAAGCAAAGGTATTAAGGGATATGGGCCAATGGCAGGTAGGTATTAGAGCACATATCAGCTATGATCCCCGAACCAATCTGGAGCCAGGTTTCAAGCAAAAAGGATAAATAGGTGGTCACGAGGACTTTAAACTCGTGAAATGGGGGGAAAGGTAGGAGAAAACAACAGGAAGTGTAATGGTAAATAGAAAAGGAAACAGCAGGTTAATATTTATGCAGGAGGGTTTAACTACATTGAGGACTTTAAAGGAAGTTAAGAGGAAGGAAAACTCAGGAGATATTTAAGGTTTTGGAGTAGATCTGTAACTCAGGTTGTAGGTGTTGAGGTTGGTTGGCTCGCCGAGCTGGTTTGTTGTTCCGCAGACGTTTCGTCACCGTGCTTGGTAACATCCTCAGTGCAGCCTCTGATGAAGTGTCAGTGTGTTTTCCCGCCTGGTTTTTAAACTCTGGGGTCCGTTGCGATGGATTGCCTCACTTCCTGGTTTCCTCCATAGTGGAATGTATACGGGGTTGAGTTCAATGTGTTTATTAATAGCATGCTTCGTGGAGTGCCGTGCTTCCAGGAATTCTCGTGCTTGTCTCTGCCTGGCCTGTCCCAGGATCTTGGTGTTGTCCCAATCGAAGTCGTGGTTCTCCTTGTCCATGTGGACTGAGATGAGGGAGTATTGGTCGTGTCTTTTTGTAGCCACTTGGTGTTCATGTACTCTTGTTGTTAGTTTCCTAACTACGGAAGTGAGGCAATCCATCACAACGGACCCCAGAGTTTAAAAACCAGGCGGGAAAACACACCGACGCTTCTTCAGAGGCTGCACTGAGGATGTTACCAAGCACGGTGATGAAACGTCTGCGGAACAACAAACCAGCTCGGCGAGCCAACCAACCTCATCAGGAGATATTATTAATGGAGATGTTAGAATCCAAAAAGAAGGAATAAAAACTAAAGGCATTTTACCTGAATGCTCATAGCATTCAAAACAAGGTAGATGAGTTAACGGCATAAATTATCGCAAATGAGTATGATTTAGTAGCCATTACGGAGACATGGTTGCAGGATGGTCACAACTGGAAATTAAATATCCAGGGGTATCAGACTATTCAGAAGGACAGATACGAAGGTTAGTGGCGGGTGGTATTGCTCTGATATTTAAGGACAACATCAGGGTGGTAGTGAGAGATGCTATAGGTTCTACGGAGAATAAGGTTGAAACCATTTGGTGGAAATTAGAAATTCTAAGAAGAAAAAGTCACTAATAGGCTGAGTCGACAGGCTACCATGTAATATCACATTGGGACAGGTAAACAAAGCAATAACTAATGCCTGTAAAAATGGTACGGCAGTTATCATGGGGAATTTTAATCTATATGTCGATTGGTTGAACCAGGTCTGTCAAGGCAGCCTTCAGGAGGAGATAAAAGGTACTGCAGATGCTGGAGAATCCGAGACAACAAGCGTGGGACTGGATGAACACAGCAGGTCAAGCAGCATCATAGGAGCAGGAAAACTTGACGTTTCGGGCCTAGACCCTTCATCAGAAAAATGAAGGGT
>JAHRHZ010000145.1:91737310-91766599 GCA_024137785.1 Ginglymostoma cirratum | reverse complement strand
CTTGACGTTTCGGGCCTAGACCCTTCATCAGAAAAATGAAGGGTCTAGGCCCGAAACGTCAAGTTTTCCTGCTCCTATGATGCTGCTTGACCTGCTGTGTTCATCCAGTCCCACGCTTGTTGTCCTAGCCTTGAGGAGGAGTTCATTGAATGTATCTGTGATAGCTTTCTTGAACAGCATGTAATAGAACTGACGAGGGAGGAGGCTATCCTAGATCTGGTCCTGTATAATGAGACAAGAATAATTAATGATCTCATAGTTAGGGATCCTCTTGGAAGGAGTGATCACAGTATGGTTGAATTTAGAATACAGATGAAAAGTGAGCAGATAAGATCCAGTACCAGGGTCCTGTGCTTAAACACAGGGGTCTACAATAGGATTAGGGAGGAGTTGGCTAAAGTAGACTGGAAACAAAGACTCTATGGAGGGACATTTGAGGAACAGTGGAGAACTTTCAAAGCAATTTTTTAAAGTGATCATCAAAAGTATATACCAGTGAAAAAGAAAGACTATAGGTAAAGGGGTAATCAGCCATGGATGTCTAAAGAAATAAGGGAGGCTATCAAATTGAAAGATAAGGCATACAAAGTGATAAAGACCTGTGGGAAACTAGAAAATTGGGAAAACTTTAAAGGTCAACAGAAAGCCACAATAAAGGCTACAAAGAAAAGTAAGATAGATTATGAGACTAAACTAACTCAGAATAAAAACACATATAGCGAAAGTTTCTATAAGTATACACTATGAAAAAGAGTGGCTTAGGTAAACATTGGTCCTTTGGATGATGAGAAGGGAGATTTTATAATGAGAATAGAGGAAATAGCTGAGGCATCGAACAGGCATTTCGTGTCGGTCTTCACAGTGGAGGACAAAAATAACTTGCCAGTAATTGATGACAAAGAGACTAAGGACCTAGAAACAATCATTATCATGAAAAAAGTAGTGTTAGCAAGCTAATGGACCTAAAGGTAGACAAGACTCCTGGCCTTGATGGAATGCATCCCAGGGTTCTAAAAGAGATGGCAAGAGTAATAGCAAATAAACTTGCGATAATTTTCCAAAATTCGTTGGACACTGGGGCAGTTCCAGCAGATTGGAAAACAGCCAATGGTGACACCACTGTTCAAAAAAGGAGCTAAACAAAAGATGAGGAATTATAGGCCGGTTGGCTTAACTTCTGCAGTGGGGAAAATGCTTGAATCTATCATCAAGGCTGAAATAGCAAGACATCTAGATAGGAATTGTCCCATTGGGCTTATGCAGCATGGGTTCATGAAAGGCGGGTCATGTTTGAGTAATTTGCTGAGATTCTATGAAGATATTATGAGTGTGGTGGACAATAGGAACCCAGTAGATGTGGTGTGTCTGGATTTCCAAAAGGCATTTGACGAGGTGACACACTGAAAGCTGCTGCATAAGATAAAGGTGCACAGCGTTACAGGCAGAGATAGTAAGAACTGCCAGTGCTGGAGTCTGAGATAACACAGTGGGGAGCTAAAGGGACACAGCAGGCCAGGCAGCATCAGAGGAGCAGGAAAGCTGACGTTTTGGATCGGGACCCTTCTTCAGAAATGGGGGGAGAGGGAAGGGGGCTCTGAAATAAATAGAGAGAGGCGGAGTGGGGCTGGGGAAGGTAGGTGGGATGGCGATAGGTGAGTGCAGGTAGGCAGTGTTGGGGATTGGTCAGTGAGGTGGGAGCAGTGGATAGGTGGGAGAGAAGATGGACAGGTCAAGGAGGCAGGGATGAGAGGGTGGGTAGGTCATGAGATGAGGCCAGTGGTGGGGAGATTTTGAAGCTAGTAAAGTCCACATTGAGACCATTGGGTTGTAGGCTCCCAAGGCAGAATATGAGGTGCCGCTCCTCCAGTTTCTGGGTGGCGTCGTTGTGACACTGGAGGAGGCGCAGGATGGACATGTCGCCCAGGGAGTGGGAGGGGGAGTTGAAGTGGTTTGCAACTGGGTGTTGTCGTTTGTCACAAACTGAACGCAGGTGCTGTACAACGTGGTCCCCAAGCCTCCGTTTGGTCTCACCGATGTAGAGAAGGCCACATTGAGAGATTCTGTCTCCATCTCTGGTGATCACCTTGAAACTGATATCTATTTCAAGTCCACCAACTCCCACAGCTACCTAAACTACACCTCCTTTCATCCATCTTCCTGCAAGAATGCGATCCCCTACTCCCAATTCCTCTGCCTCTTCCACATCTGGTCCCAAGATGAGGCGTTCCACTCCCTAACATCCCAGATGTCCTCGTATTTCAAGGACCGCAACTTCCCACCTTCAGTGGTTGAAAACACTCTCGACTGCATCTCTTGCATTTCCCACACCTCTGCCCTCATACCACCTCCCCGCAATAAAAACAAAGACAGAATTCCCATTGTCCTCACGTATCACCCCACTAATCACCAAATCCAACATATCATTCTCTGCCACTTCCACCACCTACAATCTCACCCCATAACCAAAGATATATATTTCCCTCCCCACCCCAATCTGCCTCTCATAGGGACCACTCTCTCCACGACTCCCTTGTCCGCTCCACACTCCCCACTAGCCTCACCACCCCCAGCACCTTTCCCTGCAACTGCAGGAAGTGCTACACCTGCCTCTACACCTCCCCCCCGACCTACATTCAAGGCATCAAACAAACGTTCCACATCAGTCAGAGGTTCACCTGCACATCTGTCAATGTGGTCTGTTGCATCCGCTGTTCCCGATGTGGCCTCCTCTACATCGGTGAGACCAAGCAGAGGCTCGGGGACCACTGGGCCTCCTCCAGTGTCACAACGACGCCACCCAGAAACTGGAGGAGCAGCACCTCATATTCCTCCTTGGGAGCCTACAACCCAATGGTCTCAATGTGAACTTTACTAGCTTCAAAAATCTCCCCACCCCCAGCCTCATCCCATGACCAAACACGCCCCCCCCATCCCCGCCTCCTTGACCTATCCGCTCCTCCCACCTCACTGACCAATTCCTGCCACTGCCTACCTGCACTCACCTATCACCATCACACCTACCTTCCCCAGCCCCTCTCATCCCCGCTTCCTTGACCTGTCTGTCTTCTCTCCCACCCATCCACTGCTCCCACTTCACTGTCCAATCCCCACCACTGCCTACCTGCACTCACCTATTGCCATCCCACCTGCCTTCCCCAGCCCCACCCCCCCCTCTCTATTTATTTCAGAGCCCCCTCCCCCTTCCCCATTTCTAAAGAAGGGTCCCAAACTTAAACATCAACTTTCCTGCTCCTCTGATGCTGCCTGGCCTGCTGTGTTCCTCCAGCTCCACATAGCGTTACAGGCAATGTATTAGCATGGATCGAGGATTGGTTAACTAACAGGAAGCAAAGATTGGGGATAAATGAGTGCTTTTCTGATTGGCAGTGATCAGTGGTGTGCCTCAGGGATCAGTGTTGGGACTGCAATTGTTTGCAATTTACATGGATGATTTGGAGTTGGGGACCATGTGTAATGTGTTGAAGTTTGCAGATGACATTAAGATGAGTGGTAGAGCGAAGTGTGTAGAGGACTGTGCAAGTTTACAGATGGATATAGATGGCTTAAGTGAGTTGGCAAAGGTCTGGCGGATGGAATTCAATGTTAATAAATGTGAAGCCATCCATTTTTGTAGGAATAATAGTAAAAAGGACTATTATTTGAACATTAAAAGATTGCAGCATGCTGCTCTGCAGAAGACACCTGGGTGTCCTTGTGCGTGAATTGCAGAAGGTTGGTTTGCAGGTACAAGTAATTAATAAGGCAAATGGAATTATGTCCTCCATTGCTGGAGGGATTGAGTTTTAAAGCAGAGAGGTTATGTTGCAGCTGTATAGGGTGCTGGTGAGGCCACACCTGGAGTACAGCCTGCAGTTTTAGTCTCCTTACTTGAGAAAGGATGTACTGGCACTGGAGGGGGTGCAGAGGAGATTCACTAGGTTGATTCTGGAGTTGAGAAGGTTGGCTTTTGAGGAGAAGCTGAATACACTGGGATTATATTAATTGGAATTTAGAAGAATGAGGGGGGTATCTTATAGAAACATATAAATTTATGAAGGGAATAGATAAGATAGAAGCAGGGAGGTTGTTTCCACTGGTGGGTGAAACTAGAACAAGAAGGCATAGCCTCAAAATTAGGGGGAGCAGATTTAGGACCGAATTGAGGAGGAACTTCTTCACCCAAAGGGTTGTGAATCTGTGGAATTCCCTGCCCAGTGAAGTAGCTGAGGCTTCCTCATTGAATGTTTTAAAAGCTATGATAATTTTTTGAACAGTAAAGGAATTAAGGGTTATGGTATGAGGGTGGGTAAGTGGAACTGGGTCCATCAAAAGATCAGTCATGATCTTATTGAATGCGGAGCAGGCTCAAAGGGCCAGATGGTCTACTCCTGCTCCTGGTTTTTATGTTCTAATAATCTCTTTGAATGGTGGAATAAGTGCAAGGAGCAGAATGGCCTACTTCTGTTCCTGTGTTCTTTCCTCTTAATACCTATGGTTAACAAAAATGTATTAATGATCAATTAACAATCAAAATTTCCAATTTAAAATTAACGATTGGTTAAGCATTATTAAAAACTGAAGGAACTGTAGATGGTGAAAATGAGAAATAAAAATAGAAGTTACTGGAAAAGCTAAGCATCTGTGAAGCGAAATGAGAGTAAGATTCTGGGTCTAGTGATCCTTCTTCAGAGCTGTTCTCCGGTGCCCATATCTCCTACCTAATGTGTAGTGCCCAGATCTGCTCACAGTACTCCTAATTTGGGTCTCCTTCCAAAGCCAATATATCCATCCTATGGTTAATAGGTATATGTGCTCAAGTAACATATTTGTCTGACCTAACTGAATGAGGGCGCAAGGTTCGAGGGGCTGAGTGGCCTCCTCCTGAATCTATTGGTGTGTCGTATGATTGTCAAATGTGCATGTCATATACATTTGTATACATGAAAATGTGATTTTTCTTTACCTGTTGATCTTCATACGTGGAGATATTGAGTACAGAAGCAGGGAAGTTGCGTTATGCTTTATCAAGTTTTTGAGTATTGTGCCCAGTTCAGGTCACCACACTTTAGGAAGGATGTGAGCATCCTCAAGAGGGTACAGAGCAGATTAATGGGAATTGCTCCAGGGATGAGGAATTTTTGTTCTCCTTGGAGTAAAGGAGATTGAGGGGAGGTTTGATATAGGTCACCTTCTCCAGGCGACTCAGTGGGTTGATTTTTAAAAAAAAGGTAGACAAAGATAGGGTGCATGTGGAACAATCGTAGTATCCGTACCTCTGAGCCAGGAGACATGGATTTGAGTCCTACCTGCTCCAGAGGGTTTGTGAAACATATTGATTAACAACAATATCCATAGACTAAGGACAGATGTGTACATTGATAACAGTACAATAATTCGGAGACACAAATTTGAGGTTTTGAGCAAGAGGTACACAGGTAATGGGTAATATATTTTTACGTTGTGGAATTTAGAACGATGAGAGATGATCTAATTGAAATATAGAATTCTTAAGGGGCTTGACAGGGTAAATTCTGAGAGGATGTTTCCTCCCATGGAAGAGTCTAGGGCCAGAGGGCATTGTCTCAGAATAAAGAGGTGTCAATTTAAGACTGAGATGAGGAGGCATTTCTCCTCTTGTAGGGTTGTGAGGTTAAACCTCCTTGCTACACAGAGCTATGGGGGCAGAGTCCTTGTGTATATTTTAGATTGAGATAGACATATTTTTGATCAGCTGGGGAATCAAGGGTTACAGGGAAAAGGCAGTAAAGTGGATGTGAGAAGTGTTGGATCAGCCCTGTAAATACTGGCACACTGCCCCCCCACAGATCACCTGTAAATACTGACTCACTCCCCAGGGACCTCCTGTAAATACTGACACACTACCCAGGAAGCCCCTGTAAATACTGACGCACTACCAATTACAACCTCACCATCCTTTAATTTCAAAAGTGGAGACAAAAAGTTTTCCAGAACAACTCTCGGATTTCAAAGTTGACAGTGATGAAAAGATCGCAATAACTAAGTCTGAAGAGAAAGTGATCAAATGGATTCACTGTACAATATGAAAATGCTTGCGCTATGTCAAATGTGACCCAAGACCCTGACTGTCTCTCCCCACCCCATTCATCCTGACTCTCCTCACTTCTTTCTCCAATGCTGACCAAAGCTGGCTGAAATGCAGCGAACAAGGATGCTAACATTCCAGTCTTCAAAACAGGGCTTGTTCTACCGCAGATTTACTGCTATGTATAAAACCTGACAAGAGTCATCTCTATAACTGTTCTGCACAAGCTCAACCTGCGCAAGCACGCATGTTGTGAACAGACCGGCTTCAGCTCAGGGTTAGCAAACAGGTTAGGGAAACTCAGTTCAAACTCTGCCAGATGTATTCTCTCTGTGCAACATGTTGATAGTTTTTGAGAAAAGTTCCTTTTGTGTCTTTCTTGTTCAGCCAGCGGCAGTCACAGGGCATGTGTCTGAAGGCTATGAATTCACCCAGTACTATGCTGTGTGTACTGGAATGCCTTCTGAGCCTATTAAACGGAGTCTGGAAGTCTGGATAACCTGTAAACTGAGTCGTACACGAGCAGTGATTATATAGAAACCACACTCACTTCTGGAGGCCCCAAATTCTTTCACTTTAGATTAGCCACACAAATAAAATACCTACAAAAGGCAGGCAGACTTCCTTCCTAAAGGACATTAGTGAACCAGTTGGATTTTTTTAATGAGAATCTGTCAGCTTTGTGGTCACTCACTGCAGAGATCAGCTTTTCATTTCCAGGCTATTTGTTGGTCTTAAATTGAACTTAACCTCCCCAACAGTCTGGTTGCAATTTGAACTCACGTTCTCTGAATTAATATAGAACGGTAATATAAATTGATAGCGCTCTTTGTACCCAAGACGTTCGGTTCAAACCACACCAAAAACTCGAACACTAACTTGGGAGCCAGACGAGAGAATTCCCCCTTTTGTCTTTGGCCACTACTTGTCCCCAAATCTACATAATGAAAAGAAAAAGATAAAGCTGGTCTTTATTCCAATACTGCCCATTTGTTAGACCTCAGCTGGTATATTGTGTATGGATCTGGCCACCACGTTACAGCAAATATGTGAACACATTGGAGAGAGTACAGAAGCAATTGACAAGAATGGTTCCAAGGATGATGATAAATTGAAGAAGTTAGAACTGTTCTCTTCACAAAGAAAGCGAAGAAGAGATTTGGTAAAGTTCTTCAAAATCATGAGTTGGTGAGATAGATAGGGAGAAGCTGTTCCTTTTCTACTTTATCTTGTTTCTACAACATACAAGAACGAGAGGGGCATAGATTTAAAGTGATGTGCAAACGAAGCAAGGGTGATCTGAGAAAAGAACATTTTTTCACTCAGCAAGTAGCCAGGTCTGGAATGCAGTGCTTGGAAATGTGGTGGACAGAGCTTCAATTGAGGCATTGAAGTGCAGCACTGGATAGTTATTTGGGGAAAAAAAGTGCAACGGAATGAGGAAAAGGTGGGGAATTTGCAATCAGTGATAGAAAGGAGCGAGGCACAATGGGCTTCATGGCTTCCATCTGCACCACAATTTTGTGATTTATGGTATCTTGCTGTGCATGTGTTGATTGCTATCCATATTTCCAATATCCACCAGTTGCTGTATTTTGCATTTGCATTGAAATTGCGATTAAGTCACAGGGGCCCTTACAGAGCTTCGAGAGAACAAAGGAAGTTCAGCGTTACTAGATTTGCCAACAAATACTTCAGTGAAATGAAAACACGGTGATGCAGCAAATATGGGAATATTTCTTTGTTGTTCAATTGTTCTTTGATTCATTCGCAGGATGTGAATATCACTGGCTAGGCCAGTATTTATCGCCCATCCCTAATTGCCTAGACAGCAGTTAAGAGTCAATCACATTCCTTGGGTCTAGAGTTACAGGTATTCCAGACCAGACAAGGACTGCGGACATCCTTCCCTAAAGGACGTCAGTGACCCAGATGGGTTTTACTCCGAACGCTTCTTGGTCATTATTTAATTCTTAATTCCAGATTTTCATTTAATTCAAATTCCACCATTTTCAATGGTGGGATTTGAACCCAAGATCCCAGAACATTACCTGGGTCTGTGGATAAATAATCTAGCAACAATACCTTTAGTCCATCACCTTCCCCACACCCCACAGCGGGCAGCCCCCCCCCCCCCCCCCCCCCCCTCCCCACCTCACATTGCTCACACCTTACAATGGCTGACAGTGGACAGTAAAAGGCACTGGGAGACAGGGAGAGCTTGTTCCAAAAGAGTTTGGTAATCCTGTGCTGCTTAGTGTACTATAGTCGAATGAGTGCAATACTGTCTGTTGTGTTATCAATATGGTCAAACATGTTCCTTTTGTTTTTGCACTGCCATGCATCATTCTGGAGCAGCTCTGCAGCCTTTGTTGCTTCAGCTAAGGAAGCAGGCAGGTGAGCAAACCAGCATGCATTGGACTCTCAGGGTTACAGGTTCCTCAGCTGAAGAAGATTCCACATCTACTGTCGCCTCTTCTGATAGTTCCATTGTACAGCATATTAGTGTTGTCCCATAATTTCATAAGATACAGGAGCAGAATTGGGCCATTCATCCCATTGAGTCTGCTCCACCATTCAATCATGGCAAGTGTGTTTCTCAACCCCACTTTCCTGCATTCTCCTCCTCACCTTTGATCCCCTTACCAATCAGGAAACTTTCTATCTCTGTCTTAGATCTACTTGATAACTTGGCCTCCACAGCCCTCTGTGACAGTAAGTTCCACAGACTCACCACCCTGTGGCTCAAGAAATTCCTCCTCATCTAAAGGATCATCCTTTCACTCTGAAGTTGTGCCCTTGGGTCCTAGTCAATCCTACACAGGGAAGCATTTTCTCTACATCCACTCTATCCAGACCTCTCAGTATTTTGAAAGTTTCAATCATTCCCCCTCATCTTTCATTGCGTATAGACCCAGAATTCTCAACCACTCCTCATATGACAAGCCCTTCATCCGCTGGGATCATTCTTGGAAATCTCCTCTGGACACCCTCCAATACCAGTACACCCTTCCTTGGATACAGGGCTCAAAACTGCTCACACTATTCCAAATCGTTGTCCTCAGTGTGAGCGTCATATTCACTCATGCTGTAATTCCCTCACCAGCCAAAGGTAGAGTAGAGGAAGCCTCATTGTCAGGGTGCTTGGTCGCTCACTGCTCCTTCTACCTCTCAGCATCTTATGCAGTTCTGGCCCATTTTTGAACCTGGCATGGCAGATGCAGTTGGTCACCTTCCTCCACGGCTTCCTCCTCATGATGGGGTGAGGATGGTCTCTGCTCCAGCTGCCGGTATCACTTGTGCAGAGGCTTCATCAATGTCGAGATTGGATACCATTGGCATCCTCTTCCTTTGGCGGAAGGAATACCAGCTTTTGTCAAACTGTCCCAAGATGCTCACGTTACACTCGAGGAATATCTGACAGAATTCTGAGTGGAATCACCCACTCCTCAGCAAGCCCACCTTTTGCTACTTATCACAGTCTTCCACTTTCTGTATTGACTTCACCTCATTACCAAATTGACAGCCATGATCATATTGACTGGTGGAGCAGGCTCAAAGAGCTGAATGGCCTACTCCTGCTCCTATTTTCTATATTTCCTGGAGACATTTTTAACTTTTTCATAGGTTCAGACAGACCTGAAGGATTTAGGATTTGCCAGGGTAAATGCAGAGAGATTGTGTCCCCTTGTTGGAGAGTCTAAGACCAGAAGGTATAATATCAGAATAAGGAGTCGTGCATTTAAGACAGAGTTAAGGAGAAATTTCTTTTCTCAGAAGCTAGTGAATCTGTGGAATTCTTTCCCTCAGAGGTGGTTGAGGCTGGGTCATTAAATATATTCAAGGCTGAGATAGACAGATTTTTAATTAGGAAGGGAACCAGGACCTTTGAGGGAAAGGCAGGAAAGTGGAGTTGAGGATTATCAAATCAGCCCTGACTTCATTGAATGGTGGAGCAGACTCAATGAGTTGAATGGATTATTTCTGCTCCTATGTCTTATGGTCATAACATCCTTTCACAGAGATATCTCAATGTTGAATGATGGTTTGCCTGTGATTTTACGCTTTAGCCAGGCCTATATTTAAGATTAATTGGTGTGGTCATGTTGAGCCAAGAGCTAACTACTCACAAGTTAGAAGACCCCAGAACTTCATTTAATCGTGAGCGTCCTTCTGTTGGATTCCCTATTCTGCTGGTAGGAACAGCTGACAACTTTAATACAACCAGAATTGTGGCTTACCTGGATTTGACTCATCGCAATTTCAATGCAGTGATTAAGGAGCTATTAGGATAGATGACTAAAAGCTTGATCTACCTTTTAACAACCAGTTAAAAGGAGGACGCAGAGGGGTTTATGGAGGGAATTTGGAGCTTACAGTCCAGGCTGCTGAAGGCACAACCAACGATGGGGCTGCGAAGAAAATTTGGGTTGCGCAATAGGCTAGAATTTAGAGGAATACAGAAATAGAATCATAAATCCCTATAGTGCAGAAAGAGGCCATTCAGCCCATTGAATCTGCACTGACCCTTAGAATTGCATCCAATCACCTCCCCCCCTCCCCCCCATCTTACCCTGTAACCCTGCACTTACTGTGAGTAATCCACTTAGCCTGCACAACATTGGACATTACGAGGCAATTTAGCATTACCAGTCCACCTAACCTGCACATCTTTGGACTGTGGGAGGAAACTGGAGTACTTGGCAGAAAACCACACAGACCCAGGGAGAACCTGAAAACTCCGCAGTTGCCCAAGGCTAGAATCAAACTTGAGACCCTGGCACTGTGAGGCAGCAGTGCTAACCTTTACATCTCATGGTTGTAGCAGGCTAGTCTTTTATGCTAGCTTTATATTGAATTCAAGCTTCACCAACTCCCATGGTGGAATTTGAATCCAGGACCCCAAAACAGCAGCCAAGGGCTCTGCATCGCCAGACCAATGAATTAACACTACACCAGCATCTCCCCTTTCTGTGGTGATAAGAGGTACAAAGGTGCAGTGTTTTTGAGGGCTTTTAAAACAGGATTGAGCATTTGTTAAAAATGAGGTGGGAGACACTTGTCTCAACAACAGTCATTTCACCAATAGTCACAGGGACTCCTTAACTCCAGCATGGCCACAGTTCAGATTGTCTGAGGATCTCTGCTAAATTCAGGACTGTGTATCATTTCAATACAGTTGCAGACTTGGGAATATGGAGCCATCAAGTTCCTGTCACAAACCCATCCCTCAATGCTTTTGCTACCTTTGAAGAAAGTATTCTTTTTCTAAGATGACCACTGTGTGAACAACAAGCTCATAATTAAAAACAATGAGGTGAATGATTAGTTCATTATCATCAATTAGTTACTCAGGTCATCAATATCAAGGAGATTAAAGTCCAGAAGAATGAGAGGTCATCTTATTCCAATGTAAACAAAGGACTCTATAGTAGCAGTGGTATGGTCTCTATCTCTGAACCAGGATGCCTGGGTTCAAGCCCCATGTGCTTCAGAGGTATGTCATAACATCTCTGAACATAGAGTCATAGTGGTCAGCAGCAAAGGAAATGGGCCATTCAGCCCATTGTTTTTGACTGGCACAAATTCAACCGCCTAACTGTTCCAATCCTATTCAGGTAGCATTCCATTTCTAAAAATGTATCACGGCAGCAGAGAAGCTACCATTCCCACCTTTATCTGAGCATAATAGTTAATTTCTTTACTTGTCAGGAATATCTGTCCAGCAAGAATTTCTTTTAAATTATGTACCTCTTTGCAAATTAGCTTCAATGTTCTACAAACAAGTTGGTTAGTATAGCTATTGAAACATAAGATAAAGAGGGGGATTAACATTTTAAATGTTCCTCCTGTCTTGAACTAGGGCGTCACAGCTTGAAGTCCAGGTTATCCCACTTTAGACAGAAATGATGAGAATTTATTTTTCTCTTGGAGGATCATTAGAACATAGGGCATAGGACAAAACAGCACAGGAATGGGGCCTTCGGCCCACGATGTTGCGCTAAACATGACACTAAATGAAGCTAATCTCTTCTGCCTGTCCTTAGTCCATATCCCTCCATATTAGTCTTTGGAATTCTCTCTCCCAGAGAGAGTGGTGGAGGCTGGATCATTGAAAATATTCAGGGTCAAGTTGAACAGAGATCTGATCGACAAGGGAGTCAAAGATTGAGGTACAGCAGTCAGTGGAGTTAAGACCATAATTAGTTCTACCAGGACCTTAGTGAACAGTAGGGAAGGATTGATGGGTTGATGTCCTGTCGTGCTCCTATGATCTTATAAATTTGAACATCAGGGTTGGTATCAATTGCTTTATGCTGGATGGGATGTCTTGTTGCACAGTAATACCATCAATACTTTAAGGCTAGAAAGGTCCTGGTTCAATTCCTACCTACCCCAGATGTGCATAACATGCTCAGACAAATGGAGCAAAAGCTTATTTTTTTTAAAATCTCTTTAAGGAAATAAAGCCCAGTCAGACATTGATGTAAGCATCTTTCTTTGGAAATCTCAATGCAGTTTATGCGTAATTAAGTGTTCTGGTTGTGTAGTTACTGCTGTAGCACTGGAAACAACTATGGTGCACAGCAAGATCCCACACACAACAATGTCACAAAGACTTGATAACCTGTTTTTATGGTGTGATGTCAATGGAGGTGTAAATACAAGCAACAGCAAAACCCCTTCTCTTCCAATGGTAATCCAGAATCCCAGGCAAGTTAATGTTCTGGGGATGTGGGTTCAAATCCCACCATGGCAGATAAGGTTTAACTTCAATAAACATTTAGAATAAAACCTGGCCTTATGGTGACCATGTAGCCATCATGACTGTCATTAAAACCCAACTTATTCACTAATGTCCTTTAGGGAAGGAAATCTGTCATTCTTACCTGGTCTGATCTATATGTGACTGTAGATCCACAGAAATGCAGTTGACACTCAACTGCCCTCTGGGTAATTAGGGATGGGCAATAAATGCTCACCTAGCCAGAGAAGCCCACATCCCATGAATGATAATTAGAAAAAGTAGCGACAGGGTCTTTTGTATCTATCTGATGGGGCACATAAGGTCTCAGTTTAATATTGCATTGGAAAGGTGGGGCCTCTGTCAATGCAACACTCCCCTCGCTCCTCTATGTCAAATTTGCAAAGCAATAATTGTGTGCTCAACTTTCAAGAATTGGTTCCAAATCAATGAATTTGTAACTCAGGAGGGGAGTACATTACTCAGCGAGGCTTAGCTGTTGATTAGCACAACAGGACAAGATCAGTAACAATGATAAAATCTCAGGAAAGTACCAAATATAATTCTAATTTATCACAGAACTGCACAGACAAATTCTCTAAGCTCTGCAGCCGAGTCTGTGAGCACAGATGGGAGGTAATGAGAGCCTCACTTACCCCAAGGGACAGGCAAAGCAGAAGCCAACATAATGAATAAGGTCATTCAATCCAGAGGAAATTGTTGGAAAACACATCTGCCAGCAGCTCAGGAACTTCCTCAATCTCATCAAACACATGCTGGTCAAAGTGAGGATTGTTGCCTGATTCCACATACAACAAGACTGAAGGTCAGGCACAATTAAGCAGGTGTCAGGTTTCAGGAGTGCAGTAACCAGAGAAGAGGAATAATGAACCCCAGACCCACATTGTTAGGTCCAGGGCTCCCTGTAGCTCCTCAGCCCTGTAATCCAGGCTGACATGTCCAGTACAACACTGAGGGTGAACCACACTTTCAGAGGTGCCCCCCGTGCAGATGAAATACCAAACTGAGGTCCCCTCTATTCCCTCAGGAAGGTGTAAAAAAATTCCTCTTGCCAGTATTGTGAAGAGAAAACAGAGAAGGGACCACTGAGAGGGTGGTTAGCCTGTGGAATTCTCTACAGCAGAAGGCAGTGGAGGCTGAGTAATTGAATATATCTAAACTGATATGGCTTAAGGTTTTAAGGGCATCAGAGGTAATGGAGAAAAAATAGGTAGATGGCATTAAGATACAGGATCAGCCATGATCACATTGAAAGGCAGAGCAAGCTCAAAGGGCCAAATAGCCAACCTCTGCTCCTGAGAATTCCTTCCTCCTTCCCCACAGAGATCTTTCGGCCAATATTTATCCCATGACCAACATCACCCTTCACCGTATTCCGTCTTGTGGGATCTTGTTTATACTATTTGCCCTGCACCTTTCAAAATTTTATGATAACAACTACAATACATGAAAGGTACTCCAGTGGCTGCAAAATGCTTTGGACTGCACCCCACAGTTACAAATAGCAACCTCTCTCAACATCACACAAGAACTCAGAATCCCAAGCATCTCACAGACTGAACTGCCCCTTTAAGTTCCCATCTGAAAGAAACAATGGATTTAAAAGCTCTGCAAGTTGAGACAATGCATTGGTTGTGAAAGGTGCTACACAAGTGCAAGCATGTGTTGTTGCAGTTATGGTCCCACCCAAAAATTGCATGGGATCTGGGGGTAGGGCAGGTGGGAGATAGAAGTCATGGTGATGCTTCTTATGGTGGGATATCTGTTCACCCACTGCAGACAGAGGAGGTATAATCATTTACTGTCAAGTTATAGGGTAAAGAAAATATCTTCACTGAATCCCCAAAGAAAGTCCCAAGGTGTGACAAAAAACTCATGTGCTACTCTTTTAAACATTACCCATACTCTGTAAAGAGTAGAGCCAATTTTAAACTTTTAAATTTAAGAATTAAATTGATATAACACCTTTTATTACCAGCTGACATTCCAAAGTGCTTTCCTATTAACAAAGCACTGTTCAGAAGTGGAATCAGTGTTACAATGTAGGAAGCACAGCAAGCTCCCACAGATAGCAATATGTTAATACCATAACCTTATTTTTTAAATCAAGAGATGAGTATTGACCCAGAAGATCAGGTTGGATGGCAAAATTTTGCTTGTCTTCAAAAAGGCAGCAGTGAGATCCATTACACCCATCTGAAAGACAGCAAGGCATTCCCTCTACACTGCACTTGGGAGTGTGAGCCTTGTTTGTCACATTCAAGTGTTTGGAGTGGGACTTGAACCCACAACTTCTAGCTTCAGAGTAAAGAAGTGGCACCCATCACACCAAAACTGACCCTGCAGAAATAGATTACTGATCAAGTGAGAATGGAGAAGCTCTTTCCACTGGCAGGAGGGCCAACAATTATAGGCCACAGATTTAAAATAATTGGCATAAGAGACAGAAGCAACATTTGAAAACACGACTTAAAACAAAACACACAGCAAGTAAAGATTTGGAACACCAGCCTGCAAGGATGGTGGAAGCAGATTCAAAGTAACTTCCAAAAGGGAATTTGATAAATGTTTGAAAAAGAAAAGCAATGCAGGGCTGTGGGATAAGAGGAGCGAGTGGGACTAACAGGATACTTCTATCGTCCTAGATCAGCCGCAGTCTAGGTGAATGGCACAGCAAGCTCGATGGGCCAAATGGTTGATTTTCATTCGGTTTTATTTGCATTCTTTCGAAAGCAGCAGCATAGACACAGTGGGTCAAATAGCCTTCGTCTGTGCCATATGCTTCCACGTGGCACAGTGTCAAAGGTAGTCTTCCATATTTGGTTAAGAGATGCAAACCCAGTATTATGTTGGAGCACTGATGACGCTTGCCAGACCTGCTACACCCTACCACCACCCACCCACCGCTCCCTTATT
Source organism: Ginglymostoma cirratum (assembly GCA_024137785.1). Taxonomy (NCBI): domain Eukaryota; kingdom Metazoa; phylum Chordata; class Chondrichthyes; order Orectolobiformes; family Ginglymostomatidae; genus Ginglymostoma; species Ginglymostoma cirratum. The sequence continues at coordinate 91,750,853 of JAHRHZ010000145.1, read as the reverse complement.
CACTTTAACAATAGGAAGAAGAAAATTAGTGGAAGGTTTAAACGGCACAAAAATGCTTAATGCATTTGAGTGAATCAAAGGGACAGGGAGAGGGGGAGAGAAAACAGCATAACAAAGATTCAGAGGAGCAACATCAACCCATTCAAAACAAAAGGGACATGAGGTGAAGGTGATTAACTCACAGATGGTACAAAGCAGTTTAATGGCTTTGTGCATTGTCAAAACACACTCAGCCCCTCCCCCAGTAAGCCACAGGCCCATTAGCAAGGGGAATAGTCATCTCTTTCTAACACTGTTCCATCCTTGTTCATCTAACCTGCACAAATCACACTGCATGTGGCTTATAAATAAGCTTCAGGATACAGAGGAATACCTTTTATTCTCCACTTACTTGAGGATGGGCACAGATGGCACTAATTTAACTCCCTTTTCTGCTTCAGAGACCACAGACTCCCACTGGACTTTCTGTGCCAGTACGCTTGCACTTATTTGCCCCATCCTTGCCAGAGGCTAGTTCACAAGGGGTCAAAGCAAAGGGCATCAAGTTAAACACTGTCATGGCTTGTTAACCCCAGATGCTCACTGTCATCTAACCAAGAGCTGAAGTTGCAACTACCACGTGGGACAGCCTGGAGAGGAAGAAAGCAGGAGGCTGAGAGGTGACCTATAGAGTTCTTTAAGATGATAAAGGAGCTCAATATGGAAGACAGGGAGAAGACATTCAAACTTGCAACCAAAACTAAAGTAGGTACTACAGATGTAAATAGTCACTCATTGTTCCTGGTTCCAGGGATTAGAAACTTCAGTTATGAGGATAGATTGAAGAAGTTGGAACTGTTCTCCTTGAAGAGAAGTCTGAGAGGAGATGTGACGGAGATTTTCAAAATTATAAGCGGGCTGGATACAGCAGATAGGGAAAAGGTATTCCCATTTGCAAAAGTAACAAGAACAAGAGGCGCATAGATTTAAAAGTGATGGACTAACAAAGCGAGGCTGATGTGCAGAATTTTTTTCATGCAGTGAGTAGTGGAATACACTACCTGGAAACGTGGTGGAGGCAGGTTCAATTGAGGCATTCAAGATGGCATTGGATGATTATACGGATAGAAATGGTATGCAGAGACATGAAGAAAAGGCAGGAAATCAGTACTAGGTAATAGAACCGGTGCAGACATGATAGGCTGAATGGCCACTTTCTGCACCATAACAATTCTGGGATTCTGGGATAAATCCAGTTGGAAATACAAGAGAAACTGCTTCACCCTGAGAGCTGTAAGGATGTGGAACTTACTCTCAGAAGGAGTGGTCTGAGGTTGTATGATAGACCTAAAGAGGTGAAGAGTTAGCGGCAAAGCTGGGTAAACATGAGAAGTACAGAAGGATATGTTGATTCAGCAAGATGAAAAGAACTGGGAGGAGAGTGGAGTGCAAACATCAGCCAAAATAACAGCCGAGTCAGTTGGCCTGTTGCTTTGCTATGGGTCTTTCGTAATAACATGTACTTGGTGTACTATAAACAACAAAGCCCCTAGATCAGGTCATTGCCCAAAAGTGGAAACCTCTTCTCTAGTGACCCTATCAAACCCCTTTCAGAATGTTAAAGCTCTGCATCAAGTTGGTCCTCAACCTCCTATTTTCTGGGGTAATATTGCCCTTACGCAGTCTGACCTACATATGACTCCAGACCTGTACATAAGAACGTGAGAACTAGGAGCAGGAGTAAGCCGTCTGGCCCTTTGACCCTGCTCTGCCATTCAATAAGATCATGGCTGATCTTTTCGTGGACTCAGATCCACTTACCCATGCTCTCACTGTATCCCTTAATTCCTTTATTGTTCAAAAAAAATCTACCTTAGCTTTAAAAACGTTTACTGAAGTAGCATCAACTACTTCACTGGGCAAGGAATTCCATAGATTAACAACCCTCTGCGGGAAGAAGTTTCTTCTCAATTCAGTCCTAAATCTGCTCCCTCTAATCTTGAGGCTATGCCCTCTTGTCCTAGCTTCACCTGCCAGTGGAAACATCCTCTCTACTTCTATCTTATCTATTCCCTTCATAATTTTATATGTTTCTATAAGATGCCCCCTCAATCTTCTGAATTCCAATGAATATAATCCCAATCTACTCAGTCTCTCCTCATAAGCCAACCACCTCAGCTCTGGAATCAACCTAGTGAACCTCCTCTGCACCCCCTCCAGTGCCAGTGTAGCTATGCGGTTGACTCTTAACTGCCATCTGAAATGGCCCTAGCAAACCACTGAGATCTAAGAGCAATTAGGCATAGGCAACAAATGGTTATCCACCCAGTGATGCCCAGATCCCGTGACCAAATAAGAAAAATTGCAGTGGGCCTGGAGTCACAAGCAGGTACGGATAGATTTTCTTCCCCAAAGAACATTATTGAAGCAGATGAGTTTTTACAATAGTTGAGGATAGTTTCACGGTCACCATTAGAGACTAGCTTCCAATTCCAGATTTAGTTATTAAATTCACATTCCATCAGCTGCTGTGGTGGAATTCAAACCTATGCCCCCAGGGCATTAGCAGAGGTCTATGGATAACTACTCCAGTAACATTGGCTGCCTTCTGGATCACTTCACACAAGATATACCAGTCTTGGAGATGGAGCAGAGAATTAGTGGAATTGTTCCTGGAGGGGGGTCTTCAATAATGGAGAGAGACTGGGGAAACTGCCTATTCTCCTTAGAACTGAGGTGGTCAAGAGGAGATTTGCAGACCAGTTCAAAATCGGAAATAGTTTGGTTCAGGTAAATACACAGAGAAATGGTGTCCATTGATAAGACGGTCAGGGACCAGAGGGAACGCAGATTCAGTATAACCGGCTGAGAGGAAAGTGGGGAACAATGGATTTAAACAATGAACTGTTACTATCTGGAATGCCTCTAATTTTTCGTGCAACTGTGTGCTAACGTTTTCATTTTAAAAAAAGCCTTGGTATTCCTGGAATGAGGGATTAGGGCTCCAGACGCTCAGTCTGCCCAGAGACACCTGAGCAAATATACAGGTCCCAGATCAGGACAGGTATGGGGACGGGGTTGTTCGAATGAGAGAGGGTTCTGCTGTGATGCCTCATGTAGTCAATCAGCCAGCAGTTGCTGTCCTAGGCCCATAAATTGGCGCTATTGTGTGGGAGGAATGGTGAAAAGAATTGGAATGAGGTGTTCCCTCAGCAGCTACTGCTCTCACCTCTGTGCGAGAGAAAAAAAGCAGGAACGGAAGTGAACTCGCATTTGGTATATCCACATTGTAATCCAGAGAGGGATCAAATAGCAGGAAAAAGACAAAGGACAGGATGAAATGAATGAACAGAGCTTTGGGGAGGGGGGAGGGAGAGAGTCTGAGGAGGAGGGGGAGTGAAGGAATCCGGGGAGAGGGACGGGAGAGATTCTGGGGGTTGAGGCAAGAGAATCTGGAGAAGGGGAGTGATATCTGGACAGGGGTGAAAATTTGGGGAGAGGGGAGAGTGTGGGGACGGGGAAAGAGCCTGAGGGACAGAATTTGGGAAGAGGGAATGTCTGAGGAAATGGGGAAAGTCTGGGGAGAGGGGACAGAATCTGGGGAGGAAGAGGAATAGCAGATGAGAAACTCCTGCTTTCTCCACTTCTGATATTTCTTACCGGTCCCAGGACAAAAGGTGGGTTTGCAGCTCAGTCTATCCATCTAAACAATCCTTCCCCTCCTCCTCCTCTTCCTCACGCACACAGTCTTTCCCCGCCGCGAACCTTCCCGCCGGCTTCCCACATGCAAAAACAAAGCGCATTGAGACCAAGGTTTATACAAAAAGAGACCCCTTCACCAGCAGCTCAGGCGCAAGGAGCGGGGGATTTAATCGAAAAAACATCTGATGGAGAGGGCAAGATTCAGAAATCCCCGAATTGAGAGGGGCAAGTGTTTCAGAGGGAGGGAAGGTGAGAAACTGTGATTGGGGTGAAAAAAAAGGAGGAAGAGTAAACAGGGCAGGGTGAGATGAGAGACAACTGAGAAAGTTTATAAAACTTTGCTGAAAGTTTTACATTCTATGCGCGACAAGTTCGTTTTGTTTTACATTGAAATTGACCCGACATCGCAGCCAGTGATCAGAAATGGCCAAACTCTAAAAGCCCAGGGAGGTGCATAGCTCTACTCACAAAAGTCCGGGAACCTCTCCCTCTCAGTTCCAAGATGCAAGATACACAAAGACGCACACTCTGTCTTCCTCTGCCTCTCTCTCTCTCAAACAAAGACCAGGCAAGAAGAAGACAAACAGAAAGAAGCTGGCAGAGAAAGAGGAGGGGGCACGTGATTCCTCAACTCTCCTAAAATCTCCCAACTCCTCCTCCCTGGCCTCCAGCTCAGAGCAGGATCCCGAGGAGAGAGATACCTGGCACACAGGGACAGTGTACTAAGACCTTGTTTAAATCCTGATCTCCTTTGCCTCCCCTCCCCAACACCCACCAACACACAGTCAATTGTAAGTTTCAACGCTAATTCTCCGATGACGTGATTAATCAGGGTCCCATTATGAACTGGGAATGAAATAGAATTAGAATCAGATTCGCTGCAGTGTGGGAACAGGCCCTTCGGCCCAACAAGTCCACACCGACCCTCGGAGCATCCCACCCAGACCCATCCCCCTATAACCCACACACCCCTGAACATCATGGGCAATTTAGCATGGCCAATCCACCTAGCCTGCACATCTTTGGACTGTGGGAGGAAACCCACGCAGACATGGGGAGAATGTGCAAACTCCGCACAGGCTCCGCACCTGAGCCTGGAATGGAACCAGGGTCCCTGGCGCTGTGAGGCTGTAGTGCTAACCACTGAGCCACCGTGCCGGTATCATCATGAAGATGATATCGCTCTACCTGCCCTTCACCTCGCAGTATCCGGGTTCGTTGGGAATTAAAGGGGGATGTCAAAATTCACAGGGGCAATTTTCAACACCTCCACCTACAATTTCCACCCTGGTATCTCCCATGTTCCTGCATTCCAAAGCAGCATTACCCCCAAACCCATTTGCCACCCAAGAATTATCCCTGCCTCCCCATTTTCCACCCCAGCACCTTTCTCCCCTTATATCCCAACCCATCACCCTTCCCTCCCCATATCCCACCTCATCACCTTTCCCTCCCCATATCCCACCCCAATACCTTTCCCTCCCATATCCCACCCCATCACCTTTCCCTCCCCATATTCCACGCCACCACCTTTCCTTCTCCATATCCCATCCCAGCACCTTTCCCTCCCCCATCCCACCCAGCACCTTTCCCTCCCCATATCTCACCCCAGCACCTTTCTGATCCCACCCCACCCGAGTACCTTTCTCTCCTCTATCCCACTCCATCACTTTTCCCTCCCCATATCCCACCTCAGCACCATTTTCTCCCCATATCCCACCCCAGCACCTTTCCCTCCCCATATCCCAACCCATCACCTTTCCCTCCCCATATCCCCAAAGTGGCACCTGTCCGTCCCCCATTCCACCCCATCACCTTTCCCTCCCCATATCCCGCCCCAACTCTTTCCCCCCACCATATCCCATTCCAGCACCTTCCCCATATCCCACTCCAGTACTTTCCCTCCCCCATTCCACCCCATCACCATTCCAGCTCCATATCCCACCTCAGTGCATTTCCCTCTCCATATCCAATCCCAGCACCTTTCCATTCCCACATCCCACTCAAGCACCGTCCTCCTCCAGTGACATTGTAACCACTGTCAGTTGTAAAAACCCATTTGGTTCACTAATATCCTTTAGGAAAGGAAAACTGCTGTCCTTACCGGTTGGACATAAATGTGACTCCAAGCTCACTGCAATGTGGTTTACTTTTATTTGCCTTCTGGGCAATGAGGGAGTAAAATAAATGCTGACCTAGTCAGTGATGACCATATCCCATGAAGGAATAAAAGCAAAACATTCCAGATCTTCCACAGTCCCATATCCCACAACATTCTTGTGTCCAGGGCTGGGCAGTTTGCTTCAGCACAGTCATGCCATCATGTGATTCCTGAAAGTGAGACATTTTCTAATCCTGTTAAAGATTAGTGGCAAAGCCCTGGAATCCAGGCAGAATATCCTGGATACTCTGTTGCCTCCCAGAGTAAGAAGCATTCCCAATTCTGGCTTCCCACACATCCTCAATATCCAACACTTCACCATATGGTGACCATGCTCAGGGCCCAGGCAGCCGAAGGCACAGCCACCAATGGCCCAACCATCTTCAGCTGCTTCATCAATGACCTTCCAACCAACATAAAGTCAGATGTTTGCCAATGACTGCACACTGTTCAGAACCATTCGCAACTTCTCAGGTACTGAAGTAGCCCACGTTCAAATGCGACAAAATCTGGACAATATCCAAACTTGGCCTGACAAGTGGCAAGTAACATTCACACCACACAAATGCCAGGTAATGCTCATCTCCATTAAGAGACACTCTAACTCATTACCTCTAGACATTAACTGGTGTTACCATCACTGACTCCCCCACTATCAACATCCTAGGGGTTACCATTGACGAGAAACTGAATTGGACTCACTATATAAACACAGTGACTACAAGATCAGTTTGGAGACTAGGAAAATTGCAACGAGTAACTCACCTCCTGACTCCCAAAACCATCTACAAGGCACAAGTCAGGTATGTGATGGAATACTCCCAATTCACCTGGATAGGTGCAGCCTCAACAGCATATGAGAAGCTTGAGGAGGCAATGACCTAGTGGTATTATCACTGGACTGTTGATCCAAAGACCGAGACAATGTCCTGTGGACCTGGGTTCAAATCCCACCATGGCAGATCATGGAATTTGAATTCAATTAAAATCTGGAATTAAGAGTCCAAAGATGACTATGAATCCATTGTCAATTGCTGGAAAAACCCATTTGGTTCACTAATGGGAGGGAAACTGCCATCCTTACCTGGTATGGCCTACATGTGACTCCAGGCCAACAACAATGTGGTTGACTCTTAACTGCCCTCTGGGCAATTACGGATGGGCAATAAATGCTGGCCTGGCCAGTGACACCCTCATTCCATGAATGAATAAAGAAGAAAAACATTCAAAGCAGCTGCTTGATTGGCACCACATCCATAAACGTCCATACCCCCTCCCACTGACGCTCAGTAGCAGCAGTGTGTACTATCTACAAGATACATTGCAGAAATTCACCAAGGCTCCTTAGACAGCACCTTCCAAACTCATGGCCATTTCCATGTGCACAAGACAAGGGCAGCAGATTCATGGGAACACCACCCCCTCCAAGCCACTCAACTATCCTGAGTTGGAAATATATCGCTGTTCCTTCAGTGTCACTGAGTCACAATCCTGGAATTTTCTCTCTAACAACATTGTGGGGTCTACCACAGCACGTGGACTACAGCAGTTCAAGAAGGCAGCTCACCACTACATTCTCAAAGGCAATTACGAATTGCAATAACTGCCGCTCAGGCAGTAATGCCCACATCCTATGAATTATTGAGGAGAAATTGGGCGAAAGTCTGGAAATCTGAAGTGGAAAGGGACTTGGGGGTCCTAGTCCATGATTCTCCTAAGGTAAACTTGCAGGTTGAATCAGTAGTTAGGAAGGCAAATGCAAGGTTGGCATTTATTTCAAAAGGACTAGAATGTAAAAGTAAGGATGTACTTCTGTGGCTTTATAAGGCTCTGGTCAAACCACATTTAGAATATTGTAAACAATTTTTGGCCCCATATCACAGGAAAGATGTACTGCCCCTGGAGCGGGTCCAGAGGAGGTTCACAAGAACGATCCCAGGAATGAAAGGCTTAACAACCGAGGAACGTTTAAGGACTCTTGGTCTACATTCGATGGAGTTTAGAAGGATGAGGAGGTATCTAGTTGAAACTTACAGAATACTGTAAGGCCTGGATAGAGTGGACATTGGGAAGATGTTACCATTAGAGATACCAGGACCCGAGGGCACAGCCTTAGAGTAAAGGGAAGACCCTTTAGAATGGAGAAGAGGAGAAACTTTTTCAGCCAGAGAGTGTTGAATCCATAGAATTCATTGCCCATGAAGGCTGTGGAGGCCACATCATTGAGTATATTTACGACATAAATCGCTAGGTTCTTCATTGTTAAGGTGATCAAAGGTTATGGGGAGAAGGTTGGAGAATGGGGTTGAAAAACATATCAGCCATGATTGAATGGTGGAGCAGACTTATGGGCCAAATGGCCTTATTTCTGCTCCTATGTATTATTGTCTTATGGTCTATCGATAACAAGAAAATCAGCAATGGCCAAGAGGCAAGGATTGAAGAAGCACAGAAATCTTGGAGGTTTGTTGGACTGGAGGAGATTGCAGGGAAAGGGAATGTTGAGGCCATGGAGGGATCTGAACACAATATGATTTTTATCACTGAAATGTTGAAGGACTAAGAGACAATCCAGATCAGACAAATGAACAGGACTTGGTGTGAAATTCAGTTATAGACAGCAGGATTTAGGATGAGGTTGACCCTGAACTGCCCTCTGGGCAACTAGGAATGCAATAAATGCTACCTGGTCAGTGACGCCCCCATCCTGTGAATGAATAATGAGAAAAAAATTCTGTTAGGGAGCTTGACAGGGTCAATGCTGAGAGGATGTTTCCCCTCATGGAGAGTCTAGGACCAGAGGGCACAGTTTCAGAAAAACGGGGCACTAATTTAAGACAGAGGTGAGGAGGAAAGGGGGTTGTGAGTCTTTGGAGCTCTGTGAATATCTAAGACTGAGATAGATAGATTTTGAATCAGCCAGGGAAGCAAGGGTAACGGGAAAAGGATAGGAAGTGAATGTGAGGAATGTTGAAATAACCATGAGTCTATTGAATAGCGGAGCAAGTTCAAGGCGCTGAATGGCCTTCTCCTGTTCCTATTTCTCTGGCCTCCACCTGAAGCTCGCTTCTGTAATACATTCCCTTCTTCACTAAAATTGACATTCCTCTTCAGCCATCGCCATTCTCTCGCTCCCGAAAATATTATTTATCATTTATGTGTCTTCAAGATCCTTAAGGGGGAGGGTGAGCAACCAGCAGTCATGGTACACATTGGTACCAATGATGTTGGTAGAAAAAGGACTGAGAATGTGAAAAATGAGTACAGGGAGTTAGGTTGGAAGCTGAAGTCCAGGACAAACAGGGTAGTTATCTCTGGATTACTACCAGTGCCATGTGATAATGAGGTAAGAAATAGAGAGAGAGTGCAGCTAAACACGTGGCTGCAGGGCTGGTGTAGGAGGGACGGCTTCCATTATGTGGATAATTGGAGCACATTCTGGGGAAGGTGGGGTTACAGTAAGGATGGGTTGCACCTAAACCGGAAGGGCACAAATATCCTGGGAGGGAGGTTTGCTAGAGCTGAACGGGATGGTTTAAACTAGTTTGGCAGGGTGTGGGGAACCAGATTTATAATTCAGAGGATGAGGTATTCAGCCTTGCAACAGATCCAACAGAAAGTGAGGTGGTTGATAAAGAAATGTGGTCGATGGAGCATAATTACGGACACCGAGATGGTTTGAGGTGTGTGTACTTCAATGCTAGAAATATCAGAAATAAAGCAGATAAACTTAGAGCATGGGTCAGTACTTGGAACTACGATGTTGTGGCCATTACAGAAACTTGGGTAACTCAGAGAGAGGAATGGTTGTTGGAAGTTCCGGGATTTAGATACTTTAAAAGAAATAGGGAGGGTGGAAAAAGAGGTGGGGGAGTGGCATTGCTAGTCAGGGCGAGTATAGCAGCTACTGAAAGGCAATTCGAGAATGATATATCTACAGAGTCAGTTTGGGTTGAGGTCAGGAACAAGAAAGGAGCAGTCACTTTGTTGGAGGTTTTTTACAGACCCCCAAATAGTTGCAGAAAAGTAGAGGAGCGGATTGGGAGGCAGATACTGGAAAGGTGCAGAAGTCACAGGGTTGTAGTCATGGGTGACTTCAACTTTCCAAATATTGATTGGAAACATTTTAATTGTAATAGTTTAGATGGAGCAGATTTTGTGCAGTGCGTTCAGGAAGGATTCCTGACACAGTATGTAGATAGACCAACACGAGGAGAGGCCACTTTGGATTTGGTGCTTGGCAACAAACCGGGCCAAATGTTAGACGTGTTGGTAGGAGAGCATTTTGGCAGTAGCGATCATAACTCTGTTTCTTTCAAGATAGTCATGGATAAGGATAGGTACATGCGGCAGGGTAAAGTTTACAATTGGGGGAAGGGCAATTACAATTCAGTTAGGCAAGAACTGGGTAACATAAATTGGGAACTGATGCGGTCAGGGAAGAGCACCACAGAAATGTGGAGACTGTTTGAGGAATGCATACTGCATGTGCTCGATATGTTTGTCCCTAGCAGGCAGAGAAGATGCAGTCACGTGAGGGAGCCATGATTCTCGAGAGAGGTCGAACGACTGGTTAAGAGGAAGAAGGAGGCTTATGTAAGGTTTCGGAAAAGAGGAACGAAAAAGGCTCTAGAGGGATAGAAGTTAGCCAGGAAGGAGCTGAAGAAAGGGCTTAGGAGAGCTATAAGGGGGCATGAGAAAACCTTGGCGGATAGGATCAAGGAAAACTCCAAGGCTTTTTACACGTATGTGAAGAACAAGAGAATGACCAGAGAAAGGGTAGGGCCGATCAAGGATTGTAAAGGGAATTTGTGCACAGAGCCGAAAGAGATAGGAGAGGTCCTTAATGAATACTTTTCTCCAGTATTCACAACTGAAATGAACCTAGTTGTAGAGGAGGACGTTGTGAAACAGGCAGGTAGGCTAGAGGAGGTTGATGTTGGAAAAGAAGATGTGCTAAGTGCCCCGGGCCTGATGGGGTTTATCCAAGGATTCTATGGGAAGCGAGGGACGATATCTTTTCGTCCTCACTGTCCATGGGTATAGTGCCGGAAGATTGGAAAGAGGCAAACATCATTCCCCTGTTCAAAAAAGGGAACAGGGATTGCCCTGGAAATTACAGGCCAGTTAGTCTTACATCAGTGGTGGGCAAATTATTGGAAAGGGCTCTGAGAGACAGGATTTATGATCACTTGGAAAGGCACAGTTTGATTCATGGTAGTCAGCATGGATTTGTGAGGGGTAGATCATGCCTCACAAACCTTATTGAATTTTTTGAAGAGGTGACCAAACAGGTGGATGAAGGTGGAGCAGTGGATGTGGTATACATGGATTTAAGTAAGGCATTTGATAAGGTTCCCCATGATAGGCTCATGCAGAAGGGAAGGAGGCATGGGATAGGGGGAGATGTGGCAGATTAGATTCAGAATTGGCTGATCCTTAGAAGACAAAGGGTGGTAGTGGACGGAAAATATCAACATAGTGCTCAGTTACGAGTGGTGTACCACAAGGATCTGTTCTGGGTCCTCTTCTATTTGTGATTTTTGTAAATGATTTGGATGTAGGAGCGGAAGGTTGGATTAGCAAGTTCGCGGACAATACGAAGGTGGGTCATGTTGTGGACAGTGCGGAGGGCTGTTCTAGGTTACAAAGGGACATTGATAGGATGCAGAGCTGGGCTGAGAAGTGGCAGATGGAGTTTAACCCTGAAAAATGTGAGGTGATTCATTTTGGAAGGACAAACTTGAAAGCAGAATACAGGGTTAACGGAAAGATTCTTGGCAGTGTGGAGGAGCAGAGGGATCTTGGGGTTCATGTCCACAGTTCCCTGAAAGCTGCCACCCAGGTTGATAGAGTTGTTAAGAAGGCATATTTTGTGTTAGCTTTCATTAATAGAGGGATTGAATTCAAGAGCCTTGAAGTTATGCTCCAGCTATACAAAAGCCTGGTTCGGCCACATCTGGAGTATTGTGTCCAGTTCTGGTCGCCTCATTACAGGAAAGATGTGGAAGCGTTAGAAAAGGTGCAGAGGAGATTTACCAGGATGTTGCCTGGAATGGAAGGAAGGTCTTACAAGGAAAGGTTGAGAGAGCTAGGGCTTTTCTCTTTAGAACTATGAAGGATGAGAGGTGACTTGATAGAGGTGTACAAAATGATCAGAGGTGTAGATAGAGTAGATAGCCAGAGACTTTTTCCTCGGGTGGAGGGAACTTTTACAAGGGGACATAATTTTAAAGTGAAAGGAGGTAGCTATCGGGGAGATGTCAGAGGTAGGTTCTTTACTCAGAGAGTGGTAGGGTCGTGGAATGCATTGCCGGAGAGGGCAGTGGAGTCGGCCTCATTAGGGGCATTTAAGCAGCTATTAGATAGGCATATGGATGATAGTATAAGGTAGCGGTGGAGGTTATGTAGACCTTAGGTTTCGGGTAAAAGTTCGGCACAACATCGTGGGCCGAAGGGCCTGTACTGTTCTATGTTCTATGTTCTATTTGCCCAGCTCCGCCAGTTTGCAGCCAGGATTCAGTGGTGTTGAATTCCAAACTTCCCTGGTAGATTTGCCTCTCATTCCCACACTCTGAACATTTAATTGGGGCATCTTATCTGAGCTTGTTTGTTCTCAATGCTTTCCTTTGATCCCTCTGTTCAAGCTAACTCCTCGGTTCCTTATCTGTATTCTTACCCTGTATTTGTGTGTTTATGTCATCTACTTGCACTTTCTGATCTATTTCACCTTCCTTTCCTTCCAAGTTTGACTCTTGCCTTTTATCTTAGTTAGTTAACACTGAAAGATCTGTTTCTGTGCCGTATGACTCTATGACTCCATGTGGATTTAAATCCCACCAAATTTGCTAGTGCGATTGCAGTTTGATTAATAAATCTGAAAAATAAAGTTGGTACTGCTGACTGTGGAATAATTGTTGATGGCTTTGTCCTTCTGAGTGGTTGAGCCTGCATGAACCTCCGCAGCGTACCTTGTAGATGGTACACACTGCTGCTACTGAGCGTCAGTGGTCGAGGGAGTGAATGCTTGTGAATGAGTTGCTAATCAAGTGGGCTGTTTTGTTCTGGGTGATGTCAAGCTTCTTGTGTCAGAGACTTAGTCAAAGTCTTAAAGAAGGAGAGAAGGTCAGAAATTCAGCATGGCCAGCCAAAGCTGGGGTGACTAAAATCAGGGATGCTTAAAAGGCCAGAATTTCAGAAACACAAAGGTTTTGGAAGATTGAGGGGTTGCAGGAGGTTACTGAAAAGGGGAAGCAACCGTATTATGTGATCCCTAAACAACCCTTGAATTTAATTGCTTCAGCCCTATTACTGAGTGCTGCAATATACCGGCCGCTCAACATATGCTTCCTGGCCAAATATGCTTCCCAGCCAAGAGCCCTCAGGGAGATTCAACTATGGGCTAACAGCTGGTAACTGCTTGACAGATTTCAGCATGAAATTTTCATGAAGGACTCCAGTCTGTCCACAAATCTGCATGTGTACCTGTATGGCGATTCTAAAACCACATCAAAAATCAAGATGGTCCTATCATAGTCAGTTTGGGAATTCGGATCCAAGTTAAACAATCAGGTGAAAATCACATTGAAGCTGTCAAAGAAAATCCCACCTGGTTCAGGAATAGAGATAACAAGCATGGGGCTGGATGAACACAGCAGGTCAAGCAGCATCATAGGAGCAGGAAAACTTGACGTTTCGGGC
>JAHRHZ010000145.1:91633987-91722310 GCA_024137785.1 Ginglymostoma cirratum | reverse complement strand
TCACCTTTACTGGCTCCATCCCCGCCTCTTCGACTTGTCTGCCTCCTCTCCACCTATCCTCTCCTCTATCCATCCTCTATCCGCCTCCCCCTCTCTCCCTATATATTTCAGAACCCTCTTCCCCTCCCCCATTTCTGATGAAGGGTCTCGGCCCGAAACGTCAAGTTTTCCTGCTCCTATGATGCTGCTTAACCTGCTGTGCACATCCAGCCCCATGCTTGTTATCTAGTATCCAAAAAGGTATACTTGTATTGAGGGGAACGGCCACAGGGGATCCCTGCACTGTCTGCCTGTTCCCTTTCCGACCCCTGACTGTAACCCATCTACCTTTTTCCTGTACCTGAGGTGTGACTACCTTCCTGTAACTCCTCTCAATTACGCCCTCAGCCTCCCGAATGATCCAAAGTTCATCCAGCTCCACCTCCAGTTCCCTAAAGCCGTCTCCGAGGAGCTGGAGTTGGGTGCACTTCCCACAGATGAAGTCAGTGGAGACACTAGTGGTGACCCTTACCTCCCACATTCTACAGGAGGAGCATGCAACTGCCCTAACATCTATTCCCACTGATCTGAATTCCCAAACAGACTATTGGGAAAAAAAAACTAGTAACCTTACCAAATTGGCACTCAGAACCTTTTTTGTTTGGTTAGAGGAGGAGGATGGGTGGGAGACACTACCTAAGTAGTGTTTCGGGTAAAGCAACCGCCCAAATATATTACCTCACTTACTCAGCTGTCCTGTCTCCGCTCCTGCTCAGCGCGCGCTCCACCTATTCACAAGGTAAGTTTTTAAAGGATTAACTTACCTTCCCGGCAGCCCCCTGGTCCTCGCTCTCACTGCTCCTGCTGCTGCAAAAATGGAGCTGAAACAACTGAAAGGCCACAGTCACACGAGGTAAGACTTTTATAATCAAAAACCTTACCTTCCCAGGCTGCCCTCGCGCTCCCTCCTGGACTCCCACTGCTGAAACAACTGAAATCCTGGGAATTCCAGGATTTTGACCGAATGACACTGAAGGGACAGCGATATTTTTCCAAGTCAGAACAGTGAATGGCTTGGAGAGGAACTTGTAGGCGATAGTATTCCCATGTATCTGCTGCCATTATCCTGCCAGATGGAAGTGTTCGTGGGTTTGGAAGTTGCTGTCGCAGGCAGCTTGTCAAATTTCCACAGTGCATCTTGTAAATGGTACACACTGCCGCTACTGAGCATTGGTTGGTGGAGGGAGTGGATGTTTGTGGATGTGGTGCCAATCAAGTGGCCTGCTTTGTCTGGGATGGTGTCTGGAAGCTTCTTTAGGGTTGTTGGAGCTGCATTCATCCAGGCAACTGGGGGGGTATTCCATCACACTTCATGTTCAGACATGGAATTGAATGCTGGAATGGCGACAGTGGGCCAAATGGTCTACTTCTGTTTTCCATATTATGTTATAACCCATTCAGAGATGTTAATCAAGTTCAGAGGGACCTGGGTGGCCTTGTGCATAAATCGCAGAAGGTTGGTTTGCAGGTACAACAGGTAATTAAGAAGGCAAATGGAATTTTGTCCTTCATTGCTAGAAGGATTGAGTTTAAAAGCAGGGAGGTTATGTTGCAGCTGTATTAGGTGCTGGTAAGGCTACACCTGGAGTACTGTGTGCAGTTTTGGTCTTCTTACTTGAGAAAGGATGCACTGGCACTGGGGAGGGTGCAGAGGAGATTCATTAGTTTGATTCAAGAGGATTGGCTTATGAGGTGAGACTGAGTAGACTGGGATTATATTCATTGGAATTTAGAAGAATGAGGGGGATCTTATAGAAACCTAAAATTATGAAGGGAATAGTTATGATAGAAGCAGGGAGATTGTTTCCACTGGTGGATGAAACTAGAACAAGAGGGCATAGCCTCAAAATGAGGGGGAGCAGATTTAGAACTGAATTGAGGAGGAACTTCATCACCCAAAGGATTGTGAATCGGTGGAATTCCCTGCCCAGTGAAGCAGTTGAGGCTTCCTCATTTGATGGTTTTAAAGCTAAGATAGATAATTTTTTGAACAGTAAAGGAATTAAGAGTTATGATTCAAGGGTGGGGAAGTGGAACTGAGGCCACAGAAAGATCAGCCATGATCTTATTGAATGGCAGAGCAGGTTCACAGGGCAGATAGCCTACTCCTGCTCCTGGTTCTTGTTATAACAAACTTCTGGAGCAGGTCGGACTTGTACCCAGGCCTCTTGGCTCTGAGGTAGGGACATTACCACTGCACTGCAAGAGCCCTCAACAGTAAATTGTATAATGATCCAAATCACAGGAGTCCTCAAAATATAGGGGCAAACACTGGATGAAATACTACATCAGAGGGAAGAATGCTATGAACTTGATGCATTTAGGAAAAGCTCCAGGCAAAATAACAACAGAACGTTTAAAAACTGAAGAAGAGATGAAGTGAGAAGGGAGAGCAGAAACCCCTGATCAAATAGATAGCAAAGGATCTTTTCCAAGTGACTTGAGACATCCATCATTTGTTGTTACCTAAGAAACCTAAAGCAATAGAGTGCAATCATTTTAGAATGATAAATGTAATGAGTCATCACATTGAAGTGAACTGGAAAATCCTCATAGACAAAAGGTAATAACACATTTGAAGCAGAGATTGTTGAAACACTGTCTGCATTTAGACCTGGAGTCTGAACAGGAGAAGAAGTGTTCAACCTAAGAACAATCTTTAATAAATACCTCAAAGTCATCAAGATGAGTTTCCCAGACTATGAAAAAAATGCTTGATCATATTTACCACTAAATGTTAGTCGACTTGTTGCTGAAATATGACAAGGACAGTGAAGCAGTGAGATTTATGAAGAGATTACATTGGGAGCAAATTCCCTAGAGTGTTAGGGATGTATTCCCTAGAAAAGGGACAATCAGACAGGCTTCAAGTGAAGAGAGGGGGAGCGACAAAGTTGTGTACAGTTGCCAACATTATTCAATTTTTACACAGAACAAATTCTCACAGAATTCAATATACTTCCAGGGTAAGTGTTGGAGGCAAGAACAAGACAAACCTGTGGTACACTGACAACACAGCAACACTTTACAGAATTAGGAGAGGCTCCACAGAATAGTATAGATCAAGAAAAGTCTGGAAATTTAGAATATGGATTGGATATGCACATCAAGAGGTAGTTGGAAGGAATATATGAGAAGACATAACAATGAAGATTAAAGTGGATGGTATGACTCTAGAACAGTGGGAAAGTTTGCTTGTTTTGGAGGAACAGAAAGAGGGGTGTCAGCCTATCAAGGTTAGATAATGAACAGATTGGTTGCAAATGAGCAATGGTGTGGATGGTGCAAAGAGGTGAGCATGACATCCCAGGACAGCACATCTCCTTGCAGCAGGAGCTACAAGCAACAGCAGCAGCAGGGAAATCTGACACTGGGCTATATCGGGGACATTAGAACAGGCAACTGAATACTTGGTCAAAGAGGTAGATTTTAAAAATGTCTTAAAGACAGAGGTAGAGAATCAGTGAGATTTATGCTGTGAAGGTGCCGGTGTTGCACTGGGGTGGACCAGGTCAGAAGTCACACAACACCAGATTATAGTCCAACAGGTTTATTGAAAATCACAAGCTTTTGGAGTGCTGCTCCTTCATCAGGTGAAGCGATCTTGGAGATCCTCTCCACTTTGATTCGGCAGTTGTGGTGTCAATGGTAGCCATGATATTGAACAGGAGTGAACAAAGTCAGAAGTCACATGACACCAGGTTATTTGGAGGAGCAGTACTCTCAAAGCTTGTGATTTTAAGTAAATCTGTTAAGATAATAACCTGGTGTCATGTGACTTCTGACAGAGTGACTTAAGGAGAGAATTTCACAGTTGAAGAGCGAGGCAGCTGCCAATGATGGACCTCTGTAAACTTCTACATCACCCCCCCGCCCCGGTGAACTCAGGCAGTGAGCATTGCTAAGACTGTTCCACTGTGGAAGATACCACAGCCACATTCCTTACCTAAGTAAAACTATTCTGTGCATCAAAGGCAGTCTACAGAGGGTTCACTAGGCTGAAGAGAGGTTGAGTGGGTTGGATCTGTATTCATCTGAATTTAGAAGAATGAGAGGTGACTTTATTGAAATGTACAAAATTCATATGGGTCTTGACAGGGTCGATGCTGAGAGGTTGATTTCCCCTTGTGGGAGAGTCTAAGATCAGAGGGAATAATTTCAGAATAAGGAGTCACCCATTTAAGACAGAGATGGGGAGAAACTGCTTCTTTCAGAGGATTGAGAGCCTGTGGAATTCTTTACTGTCAAGGGCTGTCAAGATTGGGTCATTAAATATATTCAAAGCTGAGATAGGCAGATTTTTAATCAAGAAGGGATTTAAGGGTTATGGGGAAAATGTAGGAAAGTGGGACTGAGGATAATCAGATCAGCCATGATCTCATTCAGTGGTGGAGCAGACTCAATGGACTGAACAATGGCCTCTTGACTCACGATGGGAGATGAGAGGATAGAAAGGATGGGAGGAATAAGGAACACTTAGGGGAGAGTGTGAGGGTTATGGCAAAGTCACATACCACAACCATGACTCCCCACATCAAGAATTACTGAACATTCCAACAACAGTTTAGGGCAGTGCCTAATGCGGGATGACAGTGGACCTCAGTATTATGGCTTATTCACTAACAAAGCTTGTTTGTAATGGAAGTTTAGGCTTGAATTCTGCAACTGTCTGGTACTGAGAGTTATTTTGATATAACCAACTGTCCTCAAAACTTGTCTCTTGGCACATCTCTGATTTCTATTGCTGCCATTAATGGTGGACATGCCTTGAAGGCCCTAAAGCTGTGGAACTCCTTCCCTAAACCTTCCCACTCCTCATTACAAAATTCCATAAAACCGTGCACTTTCATATCACTGATGTGTAGAGTGCACTGAAAATCAGTCCCCATCATCCCACGAGTCATCATAAATGTGACATCTGACCAAGTTAACTTCCACGATGAATAATATCTAATTGTGTTAAAATAAAAAAACTCACACCAGGTCTTATTAGTAAACAAAAAGAAACGTATTTATTATAACAAATGTGTTCTTCAAAAAATGGCAAAACTGATTATAAACACAATAAAAACTGAAAGAACTACAGGTACTGTAAATCAGGAACAAAAACAGAAGTTGCTGGAAAAGCTCAGCAGGTCTGGCAGCATCTGTGAAGAAAATATCAGAGTTAACGTTTTGGGTCCAATAATCCTTCCTCAGAACATTCGAGTCACTGAACCTGAAACATTAACTCTGATTTTTTCTTCACAGCTGCTGACAGACCTGCTAGCTTTTCCAGCAACTTCTGTGATTATAACACACTTCTGTGCAAACTATATCCCTCTAAACCCAAAACACAAACACATTCATTTACAAACACAGGCAGTTTTTGCAGGAAAATCTTGCATGAAAAATATTAACAAAATGGAACAAAATCAGTGGATGAAGAGTTCAAATCATGAGGGTAAATGGGGTGACTTTCTTAAAGTCCTTTTTTGCCCTTTGGTGATTATTTTATGTTGTTGTCGACCACAGTGACCTTGTTGTGCGCAAATTGGCCGACATTGTTCTCTACGTTTAAAGCAGCAAAGATATTTCAAAGCATACTTTATTGGCTGTAAAGTGCTTTAGGACATTCTTTGGTTGTTCACAGGAGGAGCAGGGTGTTGGTCAAGTCACACCAGCGGTATGGGTTCAATTCCCACAACAGCTAAGGTTACCATGAAAGACTCTCCTCAACCAAACCCTTTCCTTGAGGTATGGTGGCCTTCAGGATAAGCCACCACCAGCCATCTCTCTCTAATGAGAAAGCAGTCCAGTGGAGGTTGTTCATGGCACATTAGAAATTCTTTCTTTCCTTTTTTCAACAATCAGAAGGAGTTATGTTTGAAGTGGGCACTTATTATCTTCTACATATCATTTACCACCTAGCTTTGCCTCTTCCTCTTCCCAAGACCGACATTAAATGGTGTTGATTTACCTCAAGCCTGTAGACGGTCAGTTGAGCCTAGGTCTTGATTAGAAATTTATCTTTGCCAACTCTTTCAGTGTTACATTCTTTACCACTCACAAAAGGAGAGAAAGAGAGATCTGACTTACTTGTAGGCTTTTGGAGATCTGAGTGCCCATTGCTCTCTTTCAGTTCTGCGACAAAATTGCTTCTTAACACCAATCATTAAGCTGTTGTTGGGCAGTTTCTTTTTTTACAACCCAAGAACCCCGATGCCAGCTGACATCACAAAAATATCAAATCTAGTTCCTCCAAAAGTTAAAACCGAAAGAACTGCAGATGCTGTAAATCAGAAACAAAAACAGAAATTGCTGGAAAAGCTCAGCGTGTCTGGCAGCATGTGTGAAGACAAATCAGAGTTAACGTTTCTCTTCACACATGCTGCCAGACCTGCTGAGCTTATCCAGCAACTTCTGTTTTTGTTCCTCCAAACGTTACATGGGTCTTGTGTAGCCAATAAGTGAACACCACATGTTCTACTTTCATTTCAATCTATTTTAAAATACTAGCTCATTCTTTGCAACACAAAAATCCAAATTTCCATTTTCAGCTTATATTTCAAGTAAAATATATTTAGTCCTTAAACTACTTTGACCAAGACTTTTGTCAAGAAAACCAAGTGAACAGCTGTTTTCTTAGATAGTAGGAACTGCAGATGCTGGAGAATCTGAGATAACAAGGTGTACACTTTCAAATTTTGTTTTTCTTTCCTCCTTTCTTTTGTGTTTTTTGTTCTGTCAGCTGGAATGATGCAGGTTCCAATTGGATTCCCGTGAATCTTGTGATTCTGAATTTGCTGCATAATTGAAAGGGAGAAAGTGAAAAGACGTTCAATTGATAAAAATTTAGACACAAGCAACTATGAGTTTTGTACCAAGTTCCTCAGTGCACTATTATCAGTCAGGTATTCATTGCTTTATAATGGACTAAAGGTAAAGTTGCCATAATCATACCATGATGTGGAGGTGCTGCTGTTGGACTGGAGTGGACAAGGTCAGAAATAAGATTTCTAACATAATCTTACCAGACCATTGTACTACTCTCTCATTAGAGAGAGATGACTGGTGTGGTTTAACCTGAGGGTCATCATGCCTCAAGCAAGGAGTGTGGTTAAGAAGGAGAGTCTTTCATAGTTACCTCAGCTGATATGGGAATTGAACCCATGCTGTTAGCATCATTCACTAGGTCTCTAGCCAACTGACCACTCATGACAGCCGAGGAACTACATAAATGCTTGAAACATTTACATCATTTTGTCATGGTAGTTTACACTACCCACACTTTTACATTGACATGTGGTGGTTTGTCATTCACCTGCTCTCAGGGGCAGCTTGAGCAGGCAGGTCCCAAGCCCACATCAACAGGAATTGAACCCACAGTGTTGTTGTTATCCTGAACCAAACTATAAGCAATTGAGTTAACCAGCTCTGACTGGGAAGCAGTCACTGAGAATTGTGACTGTTTGGAATGGCATTGGGACAGACGACATGAAATAATAAGGTCAACCAGCTGAGGATAGGGCCCAGAATAAACAGCAGCTAGAGAGTTGTGCATCTTCCATAAGACATAGGAGCAGAAGTAGGTCATTCAGCCCATCAGCATTCGGTGAGATCATGGCTGATCTGATAATTCTTGACTCACTTTGCTGCTTTTTCGCCATAACCCTTGATTACCTTACTGATTAAATATCTCCTGTAGGGATTCTATGAAATCTATGATGATACCTCAACCTTAAATATACTTAATGACCCAGCCTCAACAGCCCTCTGTGATAAAGAACTCCACAGATTCACTACTCTCTGAGAGAACAAATTCCTTCTTATTTCTGTCTTAAACCAGTAACCCCGTATTCTGAGATCATGCCCTCTAGTCCACAAGTCCACAAGTCCACAAGACTCTTCCACAAGGAGAAAGGTCCTTTGCACATCTAGCCTGTCAAGTTCACTAAGAATCTTTAACGTTTCAATAAAGTCACCTCTCATTCTTCTAAACTCCAGTGAGTACAGATCCAACCTACTCAACCACTTCTCATCAGTCTCTCTATCCTGGTGTCAGTCGCGCGAACCTTCTCTGGACTGCCTCCAGTCTATCTTTCTTTAAATAATGGGATCAAAAGTGTTCACAGTATTCCAGCTGTGAACCTCCTTTCTTCTATACTCCACTCCCTTTGAAATAAAGGTCAATATTCCATCTGTCTTCCCTATTTCCCGCTGAACTTGGATGCTTGTTTTTTATGATTCATTCATTAATGAGGAATTGAAACCCACTGTGACGCAACTTGCTGCAGTCTTTCTCCATTTCAATAATATTCATGTGCTGCATTCTTCCTGCCAAAGTACATAAACTAGCATTTCTCCACATTCTGATCCAGCTGCCAAGTATTTGACACTCACTTAATCTGCATTGTCCAGCCCACTATCACAACGTGACAGAGACTGTGTCAGAGTGGGGATCCTGAGCCCTACCAGGCAAAACTTAGCACAGAGTTGACCATCAGGGCACAAAACATCGTCTTATGAGACAAAGATTTCCACAATAGTATGTACCAGAACGTTGTCAATTGGAAAATACACTTTCACAAACATTTCTTTTTGAGAGACTCCGATTTTTGAGTGGGTTTGGGGTTAGTTGTGAAGGTGTATGGGGGTCTATTTGGAGGAGAGATAGCGGTAGAGTGGAAGACGCCCCAGGCTAATGCTGTGGGGACATGCGTTCACATCGCGCCATGATTCCTGGTAGAATTTAAAACCCATCAATAAAATCTGGAAAGTTAGCTGTCAATAGTCATTGTTGTGAAATCACCATCGTAAAAACTCATCTGGTTTACTTTAGGGAAGGAAATCTGCCAACCTTACCCGGTCTGGCCTACATGGGACTTCAGATCCACAGCAAATTGATTGACTCTTAACTGCCTTCTGAAATGGCTAAATATGACACTCATTCAAGTGGCAATGAACAACAGACACGTGATACTGGACTGGTCAGTGATGCCCACAGGAAAGAGAATAGAGGATCTGAGAGACTCCTTGCTTCTGTTAGTGTCCCACCTTCAGCCCTGCAGGCTTTTACACGCAACATACAGAATCACTTCCTTCTCCCTAACTCCCTGCATCAGCTTGAGCTGTGTCAGCATCAAAGACTTATATCTGTGTTCCACTGGTATTCCTCTGGTTAGTGTCAGCTGCTGAGACGCTAATCCCAAGAAATAAAACCGTCTAAATGGATATAATTGGAAAGTGGGTCTTGATGATTTCAAGAGCAGGGACTGTGGTTATTTCCTGATGCCTTTTTGTGATGTGGATTTCAGCCTCAGGCTGTGGTTATTTGATCAAATGAGATAAACCCAGAAAGCAGCAACGAGAAGCTTCAACACCAACCACCACATGCATGGCAGATACTCATGTGACTCGACCAACATTGTCTATCTCAAATACTGCATGCAAGGATGCCCCGAAGCATGGTATATTGGCGACACCACGCAGACGCTACAATGACGGATGAATGCAACTGCATAGCAATCGCCAGACAGGAATGTTCCCTCCCAATCAGGGAACACTTCAGTGTTTAAGGACATTCAGCCTTCGACCTTTGGGTAAGTGTCCTAAAAGGCAGCCTTTCAGATACACAACAACGCAGAACTGCCGAGCAGAAACTGATAGCCAAGTTCCGTACCCATGAAGACGGCCTCAAACGGGATCTTGGGTTCATGGTATGACCCACCACACTATTCTGTATCTGTAAAATCTTCTTTACTGTCCTGTTTTGACACCATCACCTTGATAAATTGTTATGATGTCTCTACCTTAGTTTGTACAGTTTTGGATCATTTACTACTTTGGCTAGGCCTTTGGCATGCAACTCTTATATCTATCATGTTATTCCAACCATGTGTAATTATCACTCTTCATTTCTGAAACCCTTCATTTCTGATGAAGGGTTTAGGCCCGAAACGTCAAGTTTTCCTGCTCCTATGATGCTGCGTGACCTGCTGTGTTCATCCAGCCCCATGCTTGTTATCTCGGATTCTCCAGCATCTGCAGTACCTTTTATCTCTGTAATTATCGCTCTGCCTTATTTAATTGGATTAGAGGTCATCCCTTTGCTTGTTATTCAGCTGTTGACACTTTACACACCATCTAACATTCTTTGTCACCTGCAGAGATTTATTATTTGACGCTCCACTCACACCATTTGCATGATCTTTTGATCTAACTGCCCTTTATCTCTCTGCCCGTAAATTCTGTGTTGAACAAAGAACAAAGAAAATTACAGCACAGGAACAGGCCCTTCGGCCCTCCAAGCCTGCGCTGATCCAGATACTTTATCTAAATCTGTCACCTATTTTCCAAGGATCTGTATCCCTCTGCTCCCTGCCCATTTATGTATCTGTCTAGATACATCTTAAATGACGCCATTGTGCCTGCCTCTACCACCTCCGCTGGCAATGCGTTCCAGGCACCCACCACCCTCTGCGTAAAGAACTTTCCACGCATATCTCCCTTAAATTTTTCCCCTCTCACCTTGAAATCGTGACCCCTAGTAATTGAGTCCCCCACTCTGGGAGGAAGCTTCTTGCTATCCACCCTGTCTATACCTCTCATGATTTTGTAGACCTCAATCAGTTCCCTCCGCAACCTCCATCTTTCTAATGTAAATGATCCTAATCTACTCAACCTCACTTCATAGCTAGCGCCCTCCATACCAGGCAACATCCTGGTGAACCTCCTCTGCACCCTCTCCAAAGCATCCACATCCTTTTGGTAATGTGGCAACCAGAACTGTACGTAGTATTCCAAATGTGGTCAAATCAAAGTCTTATACAACTGTAACGAGACCTGCCAACTCTTGTACTCAATACCCCGTCCGATGAATGAAAGCATGCCGTATGCCTTCTTGACCACTCTAATGACCTGCATTGCCACCTTCAGGGTACAATGGACCTGAACACCCAGATCTCTTTGTGCATCAATTTTCCCCAGGGCTTTTTCATTTACCGTATAGTTTGCTCTTGAATTGGATCTTCCAAAATGCATCACCTCGCATTTGCCTGGATTGAACTCCATCTGCCATTTCTCTGTCCAACTCTCCAATCTGTCTATAATCTGCTGCATTCTCCGACAGTCCCCTTCACTATCTGCTACTCCACCAATCTTAGTTTCATCTGCAAACTTGCTAATCAGACCATCTATACTTTCCTCCAGATCATTTATGTATATCATAAACAACAGTGGTCCCAACATGGATCCCTGTGGAATACCACTGGTCACGGTTCTCCATTTTGAGAAACTCCTTTCCACTACAACTCTCTGTCTCCTGTTGCTCAGCCAGTTCTCTATCCATCTAGCTCATACACCCTGGACTCCATGCGACTTCACTTTCTCCATCAGCCTACCATGGGGAACCTTATCAAACGACTTACTGAAGTCCATGTATATGACATCTACAGCCCTCCCCTCATCTATCAACTTTGTCACTCCCTCAAAGAATTCTATCAAGTTGGTAAGACATGACCTTCCCTGCACAGAACCATGCTGCCTATCACTAATAAGCCCATTTTCTTCCAAATGTAAATAGATCCTATCCCTCAGTATCTTCTCCAGCAGCTTCCCCACCACTGACGTCAGGCTCACCGGTCTATAATTACCTGGATTATCCTTGCTACTCTTCTTAAACAAGGGGACAACATTAGCAATTCTCCAGTCCTCTGGGACCTCACCTGTGCTCAAGGATGCTGCAAAGATATCTGTTAAGGCCCCCGCTATTTCCTCTCTCTCTCCAGGTTCCCTCAGTAACCTGGGATAGATCCCATCCAGACCTGGGGACTTGTCCACCCTAATGCCTTTTAGAATACCCAACACTTTATGCTGATGACCTAGAATAATCAAACATCTATCCCTAATCTCAACATCCATCATGTCCCTCTCCTCGGTGAATACCAACGCAAAGTACTCATTAAGAATCTCAGTCATTTTTTCTGACTCCTTGCACAACTTGCCTCCTTTGTCCTTGAGTGGGCCCAACCCTTTCTCTAGTTACCCTCTTGCTCCTTATGTACGAATAAAAGGCTTTGGGATTTTCCTTAACCCTGTTTGCTAAAGATATTTCATGACCCCTTATAGCCCTCTTAATTCCTCGTTTCAGATTGGTCCTACTTTCCCGATATTATTCCAAAGCTTCATCTGTTTTCAGTTGCCTAGACCTTACGTATGCTTCCTTTTTCCTCCATGCTAGTCTCACAATTTCACCTGTCATCCATGGTTCCCTAATCTTGTCCTTTCTATCTCTCATTTTCACAGGGACATGTCTGGCCTGCACCCTAATCAACCTCTCTTTAAAAGCCTCCCACATATCAAATGTGGATTTACCCTCAAACAGCTGCTCCCAATCCACATTCCCCAGCTCCTGCCAAATTTTGCTATAGTTGGCCTTCCCCCAATTTAGCACGGTTCCTTAGGACCACTCTTGTCTTTGTCCATCAGTATTCTAAAACTTACAGAATTGTGATCACTATTCCCAAAGTAATCCCCTACTGAAACTTGAACCACCTGGCCGGGCTCATTCCCCAACACCAGGTCCAGTATGGCCTCTTCCCAAGTTGGACTATTTACATACTGCTCTGGAAAACCCTCCTGGATGCTCCTGACAAATTCTGCTCCATCTAAACCTCTAACACTAAGTGAATCTCAGTCAATGTTGGGAAAATTAAAATCTCCCATCACCACCACCTTGTTGCTCCTACATCTTTCCATAATCTGTCTACATATTTGTACTTCTATCTCACGCTCGCTGTTGGAAGGCCTGGAGTACAGCCCCAACATTGTTACCACACCCTTCCTATTTCTGAGCTCTGCCGATATTGTCTCACTGCTCAAGTCCTCCATGGTGCCCTCCTTCAGCACAGCTCTGATATCCTCTTTGACCAGTAATGCAACTCCTCCACCCCTTTTACCTCCTTCTCTATCCTGCCTGAAGCATCTATATTCTGGTATCCCACCTGAAGCATCTGTATCCTGTTCTATGTGCTTCTCTCTCACTTCACCTGACAGAGGGGCTATACTCTAAAAGCTTGTGATTTCAAATAAACCTGTTGGACTGTAACTTGGTGTCGTGTGACTCCTGACTTTATCCACCCCAGCTCAACATTGGCACTTCCACTTCAAGACGCAGTGCACTTTGCAGTCGTGTTAATTAGTCTCAACTGCATTTCAATGCAGAAAATGCAAAGAATCTCCTTTGAATTAATTTATTCTCCAGTTGTTCGCCCTGATTCAACAGTGTGCATGAATAAGGAAATCAGCATAGTTTAATATCAGGCTTGACAAGGGAAAGAGGCAAGACTGAAACACAAAATGCTAAATGATCCACAGAACAATACGTGCCCACTTCGAACAGAATTCCCCTGATTCCCTACAATCAGAAATAAAAGACTTTCATTCCTATGGCACAATGAATCATGGGACATCCCCATAGCTCTTTACAGCCAATTAAATACACACTGATGTGTTCTCAGTGCTTTAAAGGTAGAGAACAATGTCAGCCAATTTGTATACAGCAAGATCCCACACAGCAATGCAATTCTGGCCAGATAATCTATGCTGTCACTGCTGCAACTGCTGTAAACCAACAAACATTTGAATTAGGAGCTGGAGCAGGCCAATCATCCCCTCAAGCTTGAGTTGCCATTGTATAATGGCTGATCTGAGCGTGGCTTCATCTTCACCTTCCCACTTACTCACAAAAACTTTGACTCCCTTGTTAGTCAATAACTTAAGATCAGTTATGATCTTATTGAATGGTACAGCAGGCCCAAGGGACCAAATGGCTGAATCTAGCTCCTAATTCATATGCCCTTTAGCACATTTGTACACTCAATAAGGTACTCACTTTTCTAAACTCTGACAGATACGGGGCCATCCTATCCAAATGATCCCTGTATGTTAACCCTCTCCCTCCTTGGTATCAAGTGAATGAATCTTCTCTGAACCGCTTTGACTGCATTTACTCCCTTTCTAAAACAAAAAGATAAAAACAGTACTCCACATGTGGCCTCATTAATGCCCTGTACAACTGTAGCAAAACCTCCTACTTTTGTGTTCCATTCTCTTTGTAATACATGATAACATTACAAAGCAATAAATGTATTTTTTGGAAAACTATTCTTTTATATTTACAGCCAAAACTAGCAACATGTGTGAACTCTTGGGCCTGTGTTTTAAAGGAAAACTAAATCCATATGTATTAAAATGAATCTTGCTGACTTGCTCTATTTGTGAATAATAGGTAAATTAAACTGCAAAATATGTCATGTCTTCAGCAATCTCTCATGGACAACAACAGCAATATAATTTGTTTCTTCATAGGTGGCTCATCTTGGGACCACCAGAGAGATCTCCCATGTTCCTTTTTGAAATGTTGCCTATGTGGTCTTTTACACCCACCCGGGGGGGAGTAGACGGGCTTTGGTTTAATATCTTATTCAGATGGTGGTGCCTCTAACAGTGCAGAAACAAAAAGTGTTTTCATAGCATCTCTAAGTTTGCAAATCATTACAATGACTTCACAGGAGAGACTATCTAGTAAAATTGCAGTCTAAATACTTATTAGGTGAGGTGACCAAATGTGTGGGTTTTAAGAAGGTGGTGTGGTAAATACGAGGACGACAATATACACGGGCCAGTCAGATGGACAGAATGATGATAAATGAAGTTTAATCCTGAACAGTGTGAGGTGATACGTTTTGGGGGGATTAACAAGGCACAATAATTGGTAGGACCTTGGGAAGTACAGAGGATCAGAGGGATCTGAATGTACATGTCCATAGTTCCTTGATGGCAGCAGGACAGGGAGAGAAGGCAGTTAAGAAGACCAATGGGATACTTGCTTTTGAATATAAGGAGTTATGATTGAGATATATATAATATTAGCTTGGTCACTGCTGGAGTACTGTGTGCAGTTCTGGTCTCCACACAGGAAGGACGTGATTGCACTGGAGCGGGTACAGAGGAGATTCACCAGGATGTTGCCTGACCTGGAGTGATTTAGCTATGAAGACAGACTAGATAGGCTGGGGTTGTTCTTCTTAGAGCAGAGAAGACTGACAGAGGACCTGAGGTGTACAAAGTCTTGAGGGGCATAGACAGATTAGCGAGGGAGAAACTCTTCCCTTTAATAGAGGGGTCAATAACTGGGGCATGGTGTAAAGGTGAGGAATGGGATGTTTAGAGTGGATATGAGGTAATATTTTTTCACCCAGTGGATGTGGATATCTGAAATTCACTGTCTGAAAGTCTGTTAGATGCAATAGCACTTAAAACAATTAAGAAATATTTAGATGAACACTTGAAACACCAGCATACAAGCTACAGGCCGAGTGCTGGAAAATGGGCCTTGAATAGATAGATGTTTGATGCCTGGCACAGACATGATGGGCTGAAAGGCCTTTTTCCATAGTGCAAAAACTTCATAACTCTAAAAGGAGAGAAAGCCCGAGAAATGAGGTAGGGCCTAAATTGAAGTGCTCAGACATAAATATAATACTTCAACTGAAGCCTAATATGGGACTTATAAAGGTTTAACATAATTATAATGGGGCAACAATCAACTGTCAAGTTTGATGCTTGATTGCACAACATAAAGTGAGAATGATGAAAGTTCATGATATATTATTGCCATTATTGTTTGTAAACTTAGGTTTGAAAATGTAGATTTAAGTCTGATTTGTCTCTCTGAATTGAATGTGCAAAGAAGTGGAGGATTAAAATTTCAATTTCATTTTAGATTTTTTTCTGTGTAATATTGGGCTGTCTGGAGCTTTTCTTCAATGCAAGTTAAATGAGATTTTTAAAACCCTTGAGGAGAATAGCTCAGTGCATTAGAAACAAAGGTAGTAGAAAGAATAGAAGATCAGGCTGTTACCTAGTAGCAAGGTTCCCTATCACACATGTAGACAGTGACAGAAACAAGTTCATTTAGAATGGCAATGTACAGGTTTCTTACAGAGAGAAGCAGGTCAGTCCGAAGTAAAAGCCCTGTAACATCAGTGTAGTTTAGCAGTCTCCAAAACAGTCAGGTCCGAAGAAATTCCAGACAACTAAGAAGTAAGTAAGGAAAACTGAAGGCCTCAAAGTGTCAAAGAGGAAGATATCCTATAAGGCTGTGGAGTGCATGGGTTTAAGGAACACATGTTAAGGAGTAAATGAGCTATGTTAGCAGCTTGTTTGAGGACCTCAGGATAAGGTATTAACTGAAGAATATAGTATTGAATGACTGTATAAGTAGAAATAAGGGGAGCTTTCATAGAAGTTTGAGCATCTATAAAGTTGTGGTTGAGAGTAAACAGGTTGAATCTTTATTTTTGACATTTGTAATAAGACTGTTCCAACGAGGGGGAGGAAATGGCCGAGTGGTATTATTGCTAAATTAGGAGCAAGAGTAGGCCATACAGTCCCTCAAGTTATTCTTTGCCATTCAATAAGATCATAGCTGATCCGATTGTGGCCTCCACATTCCCATGTTCTCCCAGTAACTTTCTGGTTTCAGAGCCAGAACCGGGAGACAGAGTCTCAGAATAAGGGGCAGGGAGTCCAAGACTAGAGGGCATAGGTTTAAGGTGAGAAGGGAAAGATATAAAAAGGACCTGAGGACAACCTTTTCATGCAGAGGGTGGTGTTTGGATGGAATGAGCTGCCAGAGGAAGTGGCAAAAGCTGGCATAGTTACAACATGTAAAAGGCATATGGCTGGGTATGTGAATAGGAAGGGTTTAGAGGGACATGGGTCAAATTCTGGCAAATGGGACTAGATTAACTCAGGATATCTGGTCAGCGTGGACAAGTTGGACTGAAGGCTAGCATGAGGGGACATAGCTTTAAATTGAGGGGTGATAGATATAGGACAGATGTCAGAAGTAGATTCTTTACTCAGAGAGTAGTCAGGGCATGGAATGCCCTGCCTGCAGCAGTTGTAGACTCGCCAACTTTAAGGGCATTTAAATGGTCGTTGGATAAACATATTGATGATAATGGAATAGTGTAGGTTAGATGGGCTTCAGATTGGTTTCACAGGTCAGCGCAACATCAAGGGCCGAAGGGCCTGTACTGCGCTGTAATGTTCTATGTTTTAAGTTCTATGTTCTATGAAGGGTCTGTTTCTGTGATGTACATCTCTATGACTCTATGAAGAGGAATTTCTTCACTGAGAGGGTGGGAAATCTTGACCCCAGTGGGCTGTGGAAGCTCAATCATTGAGCATGTTCAAGACACATGTTTCTGGAGATTAACAACAACAAGTGATCAACAACATACAAGGCCTGATTGGTAAGGCAGATGCGCTCAGAGCATGGATTGGCTCTGGGGTCTGGGATATTATAGCCACAACAGAAACATGGCTGAGAGAAGGGCAGGAATGGCAGCTCAATGTTCCAGGATACAGAAGCTACAGGCATGACAGAACTACAAGTAAGTGAAGAAAGGGATTTGCCCTTTTGATAAGGGAGGACATAACAACGGTGCTGAGAGGTAATATTCTTAAGGGGTCATCAAATGAGGCCATATGATTAGAACTTAGAAACAAGAAGGGGATGGTCATTCTGTTGGAACTGTATTGTAGACCCCCAAATAGCCAGCGGGTACTAGAGGAGCACATGTATAGATAGCTTGCAGAGACCCGTAGGAATAATAGAACAGTATTGGTTAGAGATTTTATTTTCCCCTGTATTGACTGGGAAGAGTGTAATGGGTACGGGTGGGATGGAATTTGTCAAATGTGTCCAAGAAAGTTTCCTAAATCAGTATATAGCAGGCCCTACCCGGTAAGGTGCAACACTGGACCTTCTCTTAGAAAGCGAGTGACTGAAGTGTCAGTCAGAGAGCACTTTGGGTCCGGTGACCATAACTCTCTTAGTTTTAACATAGCTGTGGAAAGAGATAGGACAGGTCCACAGGTTAAGGTGCTGAACTGGAGCAGGGTCAATTTTGGGGCCATTAGGCAGGATCTAGCAGAGGTCAATTGGGTGGGTCTGTTTGAAGGAACAGAAAGGACTGCCAAATAGGAGGCTTTTAAAAGTGTGATATCAAGAGTCCAGAGACAGTATGTTCCTGTTAGGGTGAAGGGAAAAGCTGGAAGGTTTAGGGATCCCTGACTGACGGGGGATATTGAGGTGCTGGTCAGGAAAAAAAAGGTGCATACATTGGGTTTAGGCTATCGGGCTCAAGTGAATCCCTAGATGACTATAAAAAGTGGAGGAGCACACTCAAGAGGGAAATCAGAGCAAAAAGACGTTATGAGATGGATCTGCCAGATAAGGTTAAAGATAATCCCAAGAGGTTGAATAGCTATATTAAGAGAAAGAGGTTGACTCAGGAGAGAATATGTCCCCTTAAAGATCAATATAGTCATCTATATGTGGGGCCACAGGAGATGGGGGGAGATTTTTAATGAATATTTCTGCTCAGTGTTTATTGAGGAGAGAATCATGGATGCTAAGGGAACAAGGGAAACAAGTAGGAGGGACGTTGTGGGAGGCTAGGGAAGAAATTGCAGAGGCCTTTGCAGAGATTTTTGCTTCATCTTTAGGCACTGGTGAAGTTCTGGAAGACTAGAGGGTGGCTAATGTTGTACCATTGTTTAAGAAAGGTAGCAAAGACAAGCCAGGGAACTACAGTCCAGTGAGCCTGACATCAGTGGTAGGCAAGCTTTTGGAGAGGATACTGAGGGACAGGATCAACTGACATTTGGATAGTCAAGGTCTGATTAGGGATAGTCAGCATGGATTTGTGCAAGGGATGTCAAGTCTGACAAACCTTTCAGAGTTTTTCGAAGAGGTAACCAAGAGGATAGATGAGGGTAGGGCAGTGGATATTGTCTATATGGACTTTAGTAAGGCCTTTGAAAAGGTCCTGCACGGCAGGTTAGTCATGAAGGTTAGGTTGCATGGGATGCAGGTAGACCTAGCTAATTGGATTCAAAATTGGCTCGACGGTAGGAAGCAGAGGATGATGGTTGAAGGTTGTTTCTCGGACTGGAGGCCTGTGACTAGTAGTGTGCCACAGGGGTTGGTGCTGGGACCTTTGTTATTTGTTATTTACATAAATGATCTGGATGTGAATGTACAAGGCATGATTAGAAAGTTTGCAGATGATACAAATTGGGAGGTATTGTTGATAGCGAGGAAGGTCATTAAAAATTACAGAAGATCTTGATCAGATGGGAAAGTGGTCTCAGGATTGGCAACTGCAATTCAATACAGATAAGTGTGAGGTGTTACACTTTGGAAAGTCAAACCAAGGTAGGACTTATACAGTAAATACAGAACAAAAACAAAGTTGCTGGAAAAGCTCAGCAGGTCTGGCAGCATCTGTGAAGGGAAAAACAGGGTTAACGTTTCGGGTCCGGTGACCCTTCCTCAGAACCAGACCTGAAACTGGTTGAACTTTGTTTTTGTTCCTGATTTGCAGCATCCACAGTTCTTTCGGTTCTTATACGGTAAATGGTAAGATCCTAAGAGTGTTGTGGAACAGAGGGACCTAGCAGTACAAGTACATAGTTCGTTGAAAGCAGAGTCACAGCGAGACAGGGTGGTGAAGAAGGCATTTAGCATCTGGCCTTCATTGGCCAAGGCACTGAGTATAGGAGTTGGGACGTTATGCTACAGTTGTATAAGTCATCGGTGAGGCCACACTTGGAGTATTGTGTACAGTTTTGGTCTCCCTGTTATAGGAAAGAGATAGTTAAACTGAAAATTGTGCAAAGGAGATTTACAAGGATGTTGCCAGGACAAGTAGGCCTGAGTTATAGGGAGACGTTGGCCAGAATGGGACTTTATTTCTTGGAACATAGGAGAATGAGGGATGTCCTTCTTGAGGTGTATAAAATCATGAGGGGCATAGATAGGGTGAGTGCATACAGTCTTTCTCCCAGGGATGGGGAATTGAAAACTAGAGGGCATAGGTTTCCGGTGAGAGGGGAAAGATTAAAGAAGGACCTGAGGGGCAACTTCTTCACGCAGAGAGTGGTGCATATATGGAATGGACTGCCAGAGAAAGCGGTTGAGGCAGGTACAACAGCAACATTTAAAAAACACATTTGGATAGGTGCATGGATGGGAAGGGTTTAGAGGGATATGCACCAAATGTGGGCCATTGGAACGAGCTGAGTGGGCATCATGGTCAGCATGGACTAGTTTGGACCAAAGGGCCTCTTTCCATGCTGTATTACTGTATGACCCTATGCCTCTAAGTGATATGTAGGTAGTGTAGGAAAGTGGCATTGAGATAGCCATGGTTGAGAATGGCAGTATAGACTCAACAGGCTGAATGGTCTTGTTCTGCCCCAATCCCCCCCGCAACTTCTCCTAAACTTCTCTGATTAGACAATCACATCTAGCGATGTCAGTTGAGGGATCAATATTGGTCAGGGTGACGGGGATCCCTGTTTAGCTTCTAAATATAGCAGCGAGGGACATTATAAATTCATACAAGGGATAGACAGGTTTCAGTTTGGTGGCTCATGTGAAAGACAGCCCTCTGTCACAGAGCTGCACTGGGGTATTGGCTGAGATTATGTGCTTCAAATCTCTGGAGTGGGACTGAAACAACCTTATAACTTAGAGCGGAGTTCCACAGCTGGGACCATGTGCAGCTTCAGTTCCCCTGAGCTCAGTCGTCCAGCTCCAGAGCAGCGATAGATTGTGAGAGCCAGTTAGGACTCTAATACTTAAGACAATCATGAATCTGATGCCTAAGCCCTCAGTTATTGTCCTTTCCTCAATATAATTTAAACTTTTAGCCTGCAGCACTGTCCTACACCCTCAAACACTACACTGTGTTCAGCTCTATAATTTGAAAAAGGTTAAAAGTTATAATTTAACCTTTAGGGATTACAGCGTGTCTCTCTCTGTGTAGTGTGGGTGTGATGTTATTGCATGTATATTGACAGCAGTGTCTGCACTATCTGACAAATCCCTGTGTAAATACTATGTCTGCTTCTTTTCAGCCCTGAATCAGCATGAACACTGTAACAATCAGACTGTTCTTTTAAAAATTGCCAGGAAAATTAAAGCTTGAGGGATTATTGGGTTAGTGGCTTCACGGATACATTAACTGTTAGACTGTTAGCTGACAGAGAAGTGATTAATGCTGGGTTTCAGATTGTTAGTGAATTCACAGTCACATTCCCCAAGGGTCAGTATTAGGGCCATTTTTTATTCATTCAGGCCATATGCTCAGAATTAAAAGGTGCCAATTTAAGACTGAGATGAGGTGGAACTTCTTCTCTCAGAGAGTTGTGAACCTTTGGAACTCTTTGCCACAGAGAGCTGTGGTGATTGAGTCCTTGTGTATATTTAAGGCTGAGATAGAGTGATTCTTGATCAGTCAGGGAATCAAGGGTTTTCTTTTATCCATTCATGGAATGTGGATGTCATTGGTTTATTTATTGCTCAAACCTAGCTGCCACAGAGAAAGTGGTAATTATCTGATAATTCACAACTCCACTTTCCTGCCTTTGCCCCATAACCTTGATTGTCTTACTGATTAAAAATGTCTATCTCAGAACAGGGAAAATGCAGGAAAGTGGATGTGAGGAATGTTGGATCTGCCATGATCTTATTGAATGGAGATGCAGGCTCGAGAGGTTGAACAGCCGACTCCGACTATTATTTTTTACGGTCTTATGTGGATGTCATTGGCTGGCCAGCATTTATTACCTGTCCCTAGTTGCCCCTTGAGAAGGTGGTGGTGAGCTGCCTTCTTGAACTGCAGCAGTCCACCTGCTGTGGGTTGACCCACAATGCCCTTAGGGAGGGAATTCCAGAATTTTGACCCAGCAATAGCGAAGGAATGTGACATATTTCCAAGTCAGGATGATGAGTGGCTCAGAGGGGAACTTGCAGGTGGTGGTGTTCATATATGTCTGCTGCCCTTGTCATTGTGGATGGAAGTGTTGTGGATTTGGAAGGTGCTGCCTGAGGATCTTTCATGAATTTC
This sequence comes from Ginglymostoma cirratum, assembly GCA_024137785.1. Taxonomy (NCBI): domain Eukaryota; kingdom Metazoa; phylum Chordata; class Chondrichthyes; order Orectolobiformes; family Ginglymostomatidae; genus Ginglymostoma; species Ginglymostoma cirratum. The sequence goes on along the minus strand of JAHRHZ010000145.1, from coordinate 91,700,300 downwards.
AGCAGTGCATCTTGTAGATGGTACACACTGCTGCTACTGAGCGTTGGAGGTGGAGGGAGTGAATGTTTACGGATGTGGTGCCAATCAAGCAGGCTGCTTTGTCCTGGATAGTGTCAAGCTTCTTGAATGTTATAGGGACTGCACCTATCCAGGCAAGTGGGGAGGATTCCATCACACTCCTGACTTGTGTCTTGTAGGTGGTGGACAGGCTTTGAGGAGTCAGGAGGTGAATTACTCACTGCAGTATTCCCAGCCTGTAACCTGTCCTTGTAGCTACTGCACTTTTCGACTGTGACCTGGTGTTGTACATAAAGGGCATAAGTTCAAAGTTTGCAGATAACATGAAATTCAGACATGCAGTAAACAGTGAAGAGCATGGTATTGGAGATCAGGAGGTCATAGATCAGTGAAATGTGGCAGATGAAATTTTACACAGAGAATTGTGATTTATACATTTTGCAAGGAATAATGAGGAGAGGCGATACAAGCTTAATTTTAAACAGGATGCAGGACAGAGGGTTCTGGGTCTTTACACAGAAGCTTGTAGGAAAAGTTGAGATGGCTATTAACAAAATTGTATACGAACTCTGATTTTATTATTAGAGGCATATTGTGCAGAGAGGCAGAGAGATCATACACTCCAATCTTCACACAACACTGGTTAGTGGCAGCATGCTGAGCTGCTGCAGTCTGGGGGCTTTTTGTGAGCTGTTCCTATAGAAACAGGAAAAGCTCAGTTCTGAAGAAGAGTCACACTGGACTCAAAATGTTAACTTCAGTTTCTCTCTCCACAGTTGCTGCCAGACCAGCTGAGTTTCTCTAGTGCTTTCTGTTTATATTTCAGACCTGCAGCATTTTTATTTTCATTTATAGATGGGTGTCACTTGCAAAGCCAGCATTTATTGCCCTACTCGAGTTGCCTCTTGAGAAGGTTCTCAGCTGCCTTCTTGAAGTGTTGCAGTCCATGTGCTGTAGATAGACCCACAGTGTCCATACAGAGGGAATTCTAGGATTTTGACCCAGTGGCCGTGAAGGAACAGGGATATATATGGAGAGGTGATGGCCTAGTGGTATTATTGTTGGACTGTTAATCTGGGGACCTGGGTTCAAAACACACCATGGCAGGTGGTGGAATATGAATTCAACAAATATCTGGAATTAACAATCTAATGATGAGTGTGAATCCATTGCTGATTGTTGGAAAAACCCATCTGGTTCACTAATTCACTTTAGGGAAGAAAACTGCCATCCTTACCTGGTCTGGCCTACATGTGACTCCAGACCCACAGCAAGATGGTTGACTCTTAACTGCCCTCTGGGCAATAAATGCTGCCCAGCCAGTGATGCCTTCACCCTGTGAATGAATAAAGGAAAAAAATTGTCAGGATGGTGAGTGGTTTGGGGGGAACTTGTATCGATAGCACAGGTATTTCATTTTATTTGACTAGAGAAGCTTGGGTTGTTCTTTTTAGGGGACAGAAGATTAAAGGGAGACTTGGTGCTAATCAGAATCATAAGATGTGTCAATACAAGAAGAACACACTGCTTATCGTGCAGCATTGCTGCAAATGAGAGAACATAGATTTCGGGCTCTGTTCTAAGGTTACAAATTAACCTATGACTTTAGGATTTAGGGCAGGAACCACAGCTGACATGGCATGTTGAGGGAGCGCTGTATACGTGAAGGTTGCATTCCGGGAGCTGGCTGAGAGAGCACAGGTACGAGGGAGACTGTGGGAAGCAGATTAGACGACAGCTGAGTTGGGTTTCTGTGTAAGATCTCCAAGACTGGGAGTTAATCTCTCTGTAGATAGATATTGGTTAAATGATGTCATGTGAGAGACTGCATTCACCACACATTCTCTTGCTGCTGGTAAATTTCCACATCTCTCAGGATTTCCCATGCCCTCACTGGGAAGTAAATAGATTCCAAGGGATTAGCAAAGATGAACATGTTGGATAGTCACTGACTGCAACACAACATTCTGAACAGAGGTTAGTTTGGAGACAAGACAAAAAGAAATTGCTGGAGAAACTCAGCAGGGCTGGCACCATCTGTGGACAGAGAAACAGAGGTTAACGTTTCCAGTCCAGTGTCAATATGGCCAGACCTGCTACGTTTTTCCAGCAACTTTTGTTTATGCTTCATTGTTCTGTGTCTGCTCTTCCCTACTTGCCTAAGTACGCACACCGGCTCCTGAAATACTTTACCCTCCTAGATCCTCTCCCTGGTGCCTCTACTTCCTCAGGAGGCTAAGGAAATTCAGCATGTCCGCAATGACTCGTACCTATTTTTATAGATGTACCATCGAAAGCATCCTATCCAGATGCATCACAGCTTGGTTTGGCAACTGCTCTGCCCAAGACCGTGATGCTGCTTGGCCTGCTGTGTTCATCCAGCCCCACAGCTTGTTATCTTGGATTCTCCAGCATCTGCAGTACCTTTTATCTCTGATACAATTTTAAGCCACTGTGAAGCCTCTTCTAAGGATGCCTACCCTGAAGAAGTTACCCTCCTCCCTCCGGACAAACCTCAGGGAATCTCTCTCCCACTGCAACTCTCTCATAATCTCTTCGGCCTCCCCCTCTCTCCCTATTTATTTCAGAACCCTCTTCCCCTCCCCCATTTCTGATGAAGGGTCTAGGCCCGAAACGTCAAGCTTTCCTGCTCCTATGATGCTGCTTGGCCTGCTGTGTTCATCCAGCCCCACAGCTTGTTATCTTAGCCATGAACTTAGCCCAGTCCATTATGCAAACCAGCCTTCCATCCATTGACTCCATCTATCCTTCCTGCTGCCTCAGAAAAGTGACCAACATAATCAAAGACCCCTCCCACCCTAGTTATGCTCTCTTCAATCCTCTTCCATCGGGCAGAAGATATAAAAGTTTAAATACACATACAAACAGATTTGAGAACAGGTTCTTCATTGCTGTTATCAGACTTATGATCGGACCTTTCAAATGTCAATTCTGATTTCTCTCTCTGCGCTAATCCTGCAGCTGTAACACTGTATTCTGCACTCTGTTCTGCTACCCTGAAGCATTTTGTATGGTACAATCTGCCTGTATAGTGGGCAAAACACTTTTCACTGTATCTCGGTACATGTGACAACAATCAATCAACCAATCCCTCTCTGCTCACTTCCATCAGTTACCCACCCTCACCTGCTCTTCCATATGCTTGTGCTTCCCACTTCCGGCCTCTCTCCCCACCTTCTCATTAGGTTTCCTCTAACCCTCCTGTCCACACTCCCCTGGCCATGTGGTGCCTGTGGTCAAGGGAGGGCTGAATTGAGAGTCTCGCTCTGATCAGTCTGTGTGGTGAATAGGTTCGTCTTGAATGCCCAGACTCATACAGGAAGTTTGACCATTCGCAAAAATTACATAGAATTGACAAAAGAAAAACAGGGCATTTGGTCCATTTAGTCCACGCTGGGACAAAAACAGAAATTACTTGACAAATTCAGCAGTTCTGGCAGCATCTTTGGAGAGAAAGCAGAGTAAATGTTATGGGTCCAGTGACCCTTCCTCAGAACAGAAGAATCTTATTTTCTGATTTCCAGCATCCACAGTCCTTTGGATTTCAGTCCATGTGGGATCCACAGAGGAATATTCTCAATCACGTTTACCCATCCCAAGTCCATGAGCCAGCAACTCCACTGTAAGCCTGGAGTCACATATGGTCAGACCAGGTAAGGATGGCAGAGTGCCTTCCTGATGGGCAATAGGAAACCAGATGGTTTGCTACAACATTCGACAGTGGTTACATAGTCACCACAAAACCAGATTGTTTTATTAATTCCAGATTTTATTGAAATCAAATTTCATCCATCTGTCATGGTGGGATTTGAACCCATGAGCCTAACCATCTTCAGCAGTTTCATCAATGACCTTCCCTCCATCATAATGTAAGAAGTGGGGATGTTCGCTGATGATTGCACAATGTTCAGCACTATTTTGCCACTCCTCAGATACTGAAGCTGTCTACGTTCAAATGCAACAAGATCTGGACAATATGCAGGCTTGGGTTGACAAGTATTAAATAATATTTGTGCCACACAAATGCCAGGCAATGACTATCTCTTTAAGAGATAATCTAACCTCTGCCCCTTGACATCCAGTGGTGTTACCATCACTGAAACCTCTACTATCAACACCCCAGGGGTTACCATTGACCAGGAACTCACCTGGACTATATAAATGATATATAAATACAATGGCTACAGAGCACATCAGACCGAGAATCCTGAAGTGAGGAACTCACCTCCTGGCTCCCCAAAGCCTGACCACCATCTACATAGCACAATTCACGAGTCTGATGGAATACTTTCCATTTGCCTGGATGGGTGCAGCTCAACACCATCCAGGACAAAGCAGCCGCTTGATTGGCACCACATCCACAAACATCCCCTCCCTCCACCACGGACGCTCAGTAGCAGCAGTGTGTACTATCTACAAGATGCACTACAGAAATTCACCAAAGATCCTTTGAAAGCACCTTCCAAACTTACAACCACTTCCATCTAGAAGGACAACGGCAGCAGATACACAGGACATCACCACCTAAGATGTCCCCCACAAAGTTACCCACCATCCAGTCAGATGAAAGTTAGCCCAGGGTATTCTTTGCCTCTACCACACTGAACCAAGCAGGCTTTTTGGTTTCCTACATTTCAAAAGGATGGTGACAGCAAACCCTCTAGAAATGTGGTGCAGTCTTGGTTTAGCTGTGCCTGCACCAGAAGGCACTGTCCAAGGACCCTCGGTGAGACACTACAGTGCATCTTGTTGATGGTGCACACAGTTGTTACAGAGCGTTGGTGATGGAGGGAATGAATACATGGTGAAAGCCTTGAAGTTTAGAGCTGAATGCTGCACACTATTGTCTAATTGAGGACTTTGCTAATGAGTCATGGCATTTTGGCTTTTAAATTTCATATACTCAAAAATTCTATTTGGTTTTTTTAGAAGTCTAATAAACTGGAGGCTTTGCTAAACAAAATGGTACTTTTGTCAAAGATTTATGTCATGATAATTTGCTAGAATACCCAAATTAAGGAAAAATAACATTGCTTCTGTACAAGATGAGAGTACTGATTGGTCACGTCTTTGCCCTGCAGAGGATAAATTAGGCAGCTGGCCTGTGGTCAGAATTTAAACAAAGCTTGGCAAATAACTGCCAGTCATCATGAAACAGTACATTTTCCATGGCAATGCCTCTACCAATCAGTGTGCAGTTGCCAAGAAACCAACATCCTCCCCTCATGCAGCAGAAATGATATTTATCCTGTTGAATTGGAATTCTTGCAAATGATCTGATGAGTGCAAGTTGAATAAAACTTTAACAAAGCATGATTTCCTTTCAGAAAATTCAAGTTCTGTCAGGTCCTATCAAATTACTAATTGTGAACCTGAATGTCACCACAGTTCTATATTCTCCACAAGAGGGAAGAGATCCCCTCAGCATGTAGCCTGTCAAATTCCCACCCCTCAGCATCTTCAATTAGGTTACCTCACATTTTTGTAAACTTCAATGAGTACAGGCCCATTTACTCAACTTCTCCTCACAAGTCTATCCCTCCCTACCTGAGATCAACTCAGCCAACTTCTTTGGACAGCCTCCAATTCAATGAAGGAGTGCTTTAATCCTAAAATGAATGACAGCAAAAGTTGTATCAGAGATAAAAGGTCTTGCAGATGCTGGAGAATCTGAGATAACAAGGCGTGGGGCTGGATGAACACAGCTGGCCAAGCAGCATCATAGGAGCAGGAAAAGTTAGCATCTTCAGCTAGAGGACAGAGAAAACTGAAAAGCCATGAGCTCAGTCAGACAAAACACCAAAGTGGAAAGCACACCATCAACATCACTGTCTCGCCACAATCCCTGTCTCAGCAACAACTGACAACACCCACTTGAAATGTCAAGGCTTAAACAAGAAAGCCTGCTGCATGACTGTGTCAAGTTCAGATTGTGCAGACAATAGAGCTCTGTAGAGAGACACACCAATTAAAAAGGTCACAATAGCTTCATCAGCACCTGAGAAAATCAGATTGTGTTTCTATAATTAATTCTTGCCTTTGGGAGAACCACAAACCCACCTTCTCCTCTCAGAAGCTGAGAGGTTCAGTTTGTTTATTTATCTGCTGTGATGGAATTGTCGACCATGATTCAGTGACCTTGATTCTCATCCAGTCATGAGTCTGTGCCTCTCGTATTCACATTTCACATCCGAGACTTGAGCATATAATCCTGACCAGAGCTTGCAGTGGGGGAAGGCTGTGGTGTAGTGGGAATGTCGCTGGACTACCCATCTAGGAGCCCAGGCCAAAGTTCAGGGAACAAATCCCACTGTTGAGTTGGTGAGAATGTGAATCTGGAATTGAGAAGTTGATCTAATGGTGACCATATAACCAGTGCCAATTGTCACAATAACCTATTTGGTTCCCCAAGCCCTTTAAGGAAGGAAATCTGCTGTCCTAATCTAATCTGGCCTAACATGTGACTCCAGCCTCAGGAGAAAGGGGCCACTCATTAAAGGCAAAGATGGGGAGGAATTTCTCTCAGAGGGTAGTGAATCTGTAGCACTCTTTACTACAGGGGATTGTTGAGGCTGCGTGATTAAGTATATTCAAGCTGAAATAGACAGTTTGTTAAGTGGTAAGGGAATCAAGGATTAAGAGGGAAATGCAGGAAAGTGGAGTTGAGGATTATCAGATCAGTCATAATCTCTGAATGGTGGCGCAGACTGAATGGGCTGAATGGCCTACATCTACTCCTACATCTTATAGTCTCACAGCAATATGGTTGACTCTTTACTGACTTAGCAAGGGCCTCAGCTATATCATGCAAGGAAACAGAATGGAATAGCTGGCATGAACTGAAGCAATGATCGAAGCAGATTCAGTGCTGTTGATCCTGCAAAGTCTTTCTTGCATCTTACTTCTTTCTATTTGGCTTCTGCAAATATTGGGAGAGCTGTTTCACAGACTACAGCTTTGAAATAGACATACTCACGGAATCATACCTTACAGACAATGTCCTAGACACCACCATCACCATCACCATTCCTGGACATGTCCTGTCCCACTGGCAGGATAGACCCAACAGAGATGGTGGCACAGTCAGTGGGATACAGTGAGGAAGGAGTTGTCCTGGGTCATGGCCCCAACATTGATTCCAGAAGTCGCATGGCCTCAGTTAAGGATGGGCAAGAAAACCTCTTGCTGATTACCGCCCTCTCCCCAGCTGATGATTCAGCACTCCTCCATGTTGAATAACACTGACTGTGGCAATGGCACAGAATGTAGTCTGGGTGGGGATTTCAATTAAGAGGGATGTGGCAGTAGTAATACTGTTCGAGCTGGTCAGGTCCTAAAGGACATAGCTGCAAGACTGCATCTACAGCAGGTGGTGAGGAAACCAAAAAGAGGGAAAAAATCTAAATGATCTGATCCAGTCAACATGTTACAATTCATTCTGTCCATTACATTATTGGTAAGAGTAACCACTGCACTGTCCTTGTGGAGATGAACTCCCAAGTTCACACTGAGAATGCACTCTATCATGTTGTATGGCACTATCACCATGCTAAATGAGACAGACTTCAAATACATCTAAGACTCCAGACCATGAGGCGCTGTGGGCCATCAACACCAGTAGACTTATACTCCAGCACAATCTGTAACGTCATGGCCCGGCATATCCCCCACTCAACGATTATCATCAAGCCAGGGGATCAACCCTGGTTCAAAGGAGATTGCAGGAAGGCATGCCAGGAGCAGCACCAGGCATACCTAAATAACGCGAGAAGCTACCAAACAGGACTATCTGCATACCAAACAGCATAAACAGAAAGTGATAGACAGAGCTACAGAAGTCCATAACCAACAGACCAAAGCTAAGCTCCACACCCTTGCCAACTACATGACCATTGTAGACTGGATCTCAAACAATTGCAAGACAGAATACAGGAAAGAGATAGAGTGCTCAGTGAACTTTCTGAAGTGACTCCTTTCTGAAGGGTCTAGGCCCGAAACGTCAGCCTTGCTGCTCGGCCTGCTGTATTCATTGAGCTCTACGCCTTGTTATCTTTGAGTGCTTGGTAGGATGGTGTAAAGATAACAATCTCTCCCTCAACGTGGGCAAATTGAAAGAGCTGGTCCTGACTTCCGGAAGCAAGGTAGAGGGCACGCCCTGCCTGCATCAATGGAGCTGAGATGGAGAGGGTCAGGAGCGTCAAGTTCCTAGGAGTGACCACCATTAACAATCTGTCCTGATCCACCTGTGTCAGATATGGACAGGGGTCACTTGTACATCTTCCAACCTTGTCTACTGTATCTGTTGCTCCCGATATGGCCACCTCTACATCGGTGACCAATTTGTGGAGCATCTGCGCTCTGTACACGATAATCAACACCATCTTCCGGGTGCCAACCATTTTAACTCCCACTCCCACTCCCTGGGTGACATGTCCATTCTGGCCTCCTCCAGTGCCACAATGATGCCATATGTAAACTGGAGGAACAACAGTTCATATTCCGCCTCGGGAGCCTATAGCCTGATGACCTAAACATAGAATTCATCAGTTTCAAAATCTTCCCACCCTGGCCATAACCTGTGACCAACCCTTCCTCTCATGACCTAACACAACCTGTCCATTTTCTCTCCCACCTATCCGCCCACCCTTCCCACTGACCAATCCCCATCACCCCTTCCTGCATCCACATATTGCCATCCGACTTACCTTCCACCAGCCCCAGCCCTCTTCCCTCTATTTATTTCCCAGTTCCCTTCCCCGTCCCCATCCTGATGAAGGGTCTAGGCCTGAAACGTTGACTCTCCTGCTCCTCTGATGCTGCTTGGCCTGCTGTGTTCTTCCAGCTCCACTCTGTGTCGACTCTGACTCCAGCATCTGCAGTTCTTACTATCTATGATGGAATACTCCCCACTTGCCTGGATGGGTGCAGCTCCAACAACACTCAAGAAGCTTAACACCACCCAAGACAAAGTAGCCACTTGATTGGCACCACATCCACAAACAGCAGCAGTGCATACCATCCACAAGATGCACTGCAGCAAGTCACCAAGACTGAATGACAGATTCATCAGATTACAGCTGATCTGAAAATCCTCAACTTGAGCCTCAACAGCCCTCTGTGGTAAAGAATCCCATAATTTCACTACCCTCTGAGGGAAGAAATTCCTCCTTATCGCTGGCTTTTCTGAGATTATGCCCTTTGACATAACGACAAATATTTATCTAACTGACCTATAGTTATCTTTTTTCAAATTTCCTTCCCTTTTTAAGTAAAGGTGTTACATTACAGTTTTCCAATCCTCCGGGACTTTACCCAGAATCTAAGGATTCCTTGGAAAATTATAACCAGTGCATCCACTATCTCTGTAGCTACTACAGTATCCTTACATGGAGATGATGCCTTCTGGTCCGAGACTCTCCCAAAGGGGAAACAACCTCTCCATATCTCCTCTGGCAAGTCACTGAAGAATTTTGTACGTTTCAATAAGGTCTCCTCTCATTCTTCTAAACTCCAATGAGTACAGGCCCAACCTACTCAACCTCTCCTCATAAGACAGTCCATCTATACCTGGTATCTGTTAAAGGAAACTTCTCTGATCTGCCTCCAATGCCTGTATGTCTTTCCTTAGATAAGGAGTGCAAAACTGTTTACAGTATTCCAGCTGAGTTCTGACTAGTGCCTTGCATAATTTTAGTAAAACCTTCCTATGTTTATCCTCCATTCCCTTTGAAATAAAGGTCACCATTCCATCTGCCTTCCCAATTGCCCACTGATTTTGTCTTTTTGTGACTCATTGATGAGGACTCCCAAATTCCTGTGTTCTGTAGCTTTCTGCAGTCTGTCTCAATAATATTCAGCCCCTCTATTCTTCCTGCCCGAGTACATAAACTCAGTTTCCTACATTATATTCCATCTGCCAAGTAGTCACTCACTCACTCAGCCTGTCTCTATCCCACTGCAGACTGTGTGTCATCCTCACCACTTGCCTTCCCCATCTAATTTTATGTCATCTGCAAACTCAATGATAATACATCCACTTTCTTCATCTAAGTCATTAATACATATTGTTAATAACTTGCCCCCAGCATTGATCCCTGTGGCACACCACTAGTTACAGCCTGAAAATGACCTGCTTACCCCAACTCTCTGTTTTCTATTAATTAACCAATCTTCTATCCATGCAGATATACATCACCCCAACATCAAGGACTGTTATCTTATTAAGTAGCCTAATTTGTGATACCTTATCAAACAACTTCTGAATACCCCAAATGTACGACATCCACTGCTTCCCCTTTATCCTGCTTGTTACCTCCTCAAAGAATGCTAGTGAGTTTGTCAGGCTTGAATTCTTCTTCGTAAAGCCACGCTGACTGCTCGATTTCTAAATGGTTCACTTTTACATCTTTTATAAATAGACTGTAACATTTCCCAATAACAGCCATTAAGCTAACCATCCTACACTTACCTACTTCTTGTCTCCTTCCCGTTTCAAATAAAGGTGCTACATTGGCAGCCTTCCAATCCTCTGGTACATTTCTAGAATCTGAGGGCTCCTGGTAGGTTACTACCTGTTCATCCACTATCTTTGTAATTACAGCATTTCGTATCCCAGGATGCATCCTGTCAAGTTCCTGGCACTTTTTCTCTAATGATACTTATTGCATTTATTTCCTCCTCCATTTTGCCCTTGAACATTTAGTAATTTTGGAATGCTATTAGTGTTTTCTACAGTGAAGACTGATGCAAAGTATTTATTCACCTCCTCTGTCATTTCCTGGTTCCCCATTATTATTTCCCCAACGTTATTTTTTAAGAGACCTACATCCACCTTGGCTTCTCTTTTGAGAGTTTGAGCCCTCATGGGGAAAGTCAGTGTGGAGTGACTGCTTGGGTAAAGGAAGACTGTAATTTGGAAATTTTAACTTCATTTCTTACTTAGACCTTATACTGATGAGAACTGTAATGTTGAACTTTTAATTAATTTCTTTATTTTTCGACTCTTTACCTAATATTTTGTATCTAGGTGTCTTGTACCTAAGATGGTGCTGTGAATGGTGACATTGTACACATTTCACTGTATTTCTGTATCCCTGTACATTGAGCACACATGACAATAAAACCTAATTCTAAAATCCTAATTCTACAAATTATTTTCCTATTGATATATTTAAAGAAGCTCTTGCTGTCTGTCTTTGATATTATTTGTAAGTTCACCCTTTTCCCTCACTGGGATATATCTTTGCTGTGAGCCAGGGACTCTCTTCTTCAAAGTCCGCACAATGAAAGTTTCAAAATTTCTAGCAGCCACAGTAGTTTGCTTATATTTTTAAATGAAAGACTGAAAATTAGCGTATGTGCAATCTATTGATGTCAGCAAAGATGCAAAAGGAGTCCAAATGATCCAAAAATAAACAACTCAATGTCTGTCAACTGGACTGGTGCCAGACTGTGGTTCCCTTCATCACCCATAATACTTGTGTCTTGTCTCTGCGTGGCTGTTTGAATGTGTATGAAAATCTTAAGGAGTAGAATTTGAGTTACGGACTAACAATTCAACTTGTATTCTTTTCGTCATTGCTTAAAACTGTTTGATCACAATAAGTAGTTATTTTCTTGTTAACGAAAAGCCTGATGTGCGCATTCTTTTACTTGAATTAGACAGTCACATTAAATTGGGCAATTTGGTGGATTAATCAAGTTTCACATTTGTAGTGACTGCAGAAAAAATGGGCTTCATTTCCAGTGCCCTTTGCTAGTGACTCACGACACACTAGTTTAACCTTAACCTTGTAAACTAACCATGGAAATCTCCTCTGCCTGTAGGAAAGTTTTAGCCATTTCCAATGCCATTTTGGATTTCTAATATGAGAAACCTGGTAATGTACCAATCACCATAACTCAACATTCAATTTCATGTTGCCCATGTCTGAGATCCCAACCAGCACCCCAATCTATGTTAAGACTGTGATGGGAGGAATGCATTGGTAATGAAGCCCCACTACACCAGCAGTTCATCATAGCTCTTTAGGCAGCATGTTCCAAACCCATAACCAGTACCATCTAGAAGCACATGAGGAATAGATGCATGGGAACACCACCATGTGTAAGCTCCTCCTTAAGCCACAAACCATCTTGCCTTAGAAATATATCACTGTTTCTTCAGCTGGGTGAAAATCTGGAACTCCGTCCCTAACAGCATGTGGGTGTCCCTACATCACACAGACTGCAGCAGATCAAGGATCGAGCTGTCTAAGGCAATTAGGAAAGGGAATAAATGCTAGTTTAGCCAGGAATGTTCACATCCCAAGAATTAATTAAAAAGTCATTCCATTAGTGTAAAATTGGTGATTCAATCACCAAAATGTGAGATTCCGCTTTCGTGTACAGCATAAATAAACACTGAGCAGGCTCCTTTCTTGAACTCAAAAATAACCTTTTTTTTTAATATCAAAACTTATTCTTAAAGCTAGTGGCAACTATTGATTAATACCAAAGCTACAATCCAGAATTAAAACTATATGCCCTTAATCCCAGACAGACACAGACATACACACACACACACCAAAAAGACCATGCAGAGACGGTGAGTTTGAAAAGAGTCAAAGGGGAAAAGAACCATGGGCTGAAGTATGGAAACAGAGTAGAAAATGTGACAACTTTCCATCCGCTGTATGTCTTGTTGATACAACTGAGTTGCTGGCAGCTGTTGATCGATGACAAATCTCAGGTTCTGGATTCTAAATGTTACCACATTTGAGTTGTTGAGAATTGGGTATGGTCCAATACTACAGGCTTCACCAGGTACAGAAACCCTGGTATTTGGAAACTCTAAGTTCCCAGGTACTCCTTTCAAGAGCCCAGATTCAGGAGGGACTGCAGGGCCGAAGGGCCTGTTTCCACACTGTAGGGATTCTATGAGTCTGGGGTACCTTCCTTACGCACCAACTTCAGGGCCTACAAAGCCAGAGAGGGTTGCTGGGCAACCTTTGGCATTTTAGATTTAGATTTATTTTCATATGTATATAAAAAGTGAAGTGAAAAGTGCTTTGTCATGTGTTATACGCAAAATGCCGCCACGCTCCAGTGCCACCTTGAAACACTGGATATAATGCAAGATTTTACTGCAATAGAGGTCATCTTTCATCATCTTGTTCCTCCTCCATTGGACCTCCAGTTGCTGCTTGACAGCGGCCGAGGTCTCTGAGATGTGCTTGTGGGTTTCAGACATGCTCTGGGGTTTCTGTTACAGGCCTCTTGCACTGCCGCAATCATAACCACCGTGTCCGAGCTGGAGCAATAGGCCTGGGGATGGGCAGGTTCTGCACCTCCCATTCCCCATTTGATGCTCCTCCTGATGCTGCCACTGATCATCAATCGTCGTGGTCCTCCGCCATTCCTTTCTCCAATGTTTCCACTCCTTCAGCCGGCCAGGCCTAACCATGGACCTGGAGCCTCAGCTCAGCCTGCAACTTGTTCCTCGAACGCCGGGAGACCCCTGGCTGGTGTGGAACGGTGTCCAGTTTGTCCTGGCGTTGCTGCCACTGCCTCCTTCTTCACCCGCCACTCTCGGCTTTAAAGAGAAAAAAAGAAAAAGGCAAAAAGAGACAAAAGAACAGGAAGAATGCCGAAGGGAGCGGATGAGCTTCAGTCCTGCTACTCCCCCGTCATCTTGCATTTGCCCAGAGTCCTCTCAAAACCAAACTTTTTCTCACCACAAGTTATTGCATAAACCCCATTCCTCATCTCCTCACTTTGCTTGCTTTCTTCTCCAAAGTCACTTAATTTCTGGAAGTGCAGCAGGTGGTTTACATCCCACATTAAACTTCTGAGTTCAGTAACTCATTGTTGACTCACTGCTGATCACAATTCCAAGAAGTTGTATGATCCCGTTAAATCCAGGAAAAAATAGACCAAACAATTCCATCTCTGCCAGCTTCCTTCACACAGTCCTTCGCACAATCTTAAATGTAGCTATTGCTGGGTGGAAATAGTTCTGCTGTGAGAGCGTTAGAATGAAAATCTAAAGGCCCCCGGTTCAATCCAGGTTCAGCAGTATATTCTCAACATTTTAAATTCCAATATCTACAGGCTGCACAATACTCTCGCTCAGAAAAACACCTAGGGAAGCTTCTCTGAACTGCTTCCAGAACAAGAAACATTAAATGCAATTTACCAAATTGCATCTTGTTACTAGCACAGACAATACACCTACAGACACTTTAGAATGATTTCACAAAGATGAACAATATTTCCCTCATTTTGTTTCACTAGTTTTGTTTCAAAAATCAAGATTGCAATGCTGCCTTTAAAACTACTTTTCAATAATTTGTAGACAGTTCTCAGATCTCTATTTCCCTGCATCCTGTTAAAATGGCAACATTTAGCTTCAGGGATCTTTGGAAATTAACTGCTTGGAAATGAAAACAAAACTTCAGGAACATCTGCTGCTCATGTACAGTCCTGTCACAGCCTCCAAGCATGGACCAGTGTTACACAGGCAACATTCCATCATCCCCTCCCACTTCAATTACACAGTTACATCTAGGCATTAACTCTTCAAACTCTGAAGAAAAAGAGCATCGCATAGCCAATAGATGGAAGGGGAGAAACTTTCAATCTTCACCATGATGACAAGGCAATGGCCTAGTGGTATTATCACTGGACTGTTAATCCAGAGACCCAGATAACATTCTGGGTACGTGGGCTCGAATCCCGCCACAGCAAATTGTGGAACTTGAATTCAATGAATATCTGGAATTAAGAATCTAATGATAACCGTGAATCCATTGCCAATTGTTGGAAAAACCCATTTGGTTCACTAATGTCCTTCAGGAAAGGAAATCTGCCATCCTCACCTGGTCTGGCCTACATGTGACTCCAGACCCATAGCAAAATGGTTGGCTCTTAACTGCCATCCAGACAATTAGGGATGGGCAATAAATGTTGCCTAGCCAGTGATGGTCTCATCCTGTGAATGAATAAAGGAAAAAAAAAAATCACGAGAGGACAGGCAGGGATGAGGAAATATTCTCAAGACACTGCTCTGGTATGTACACAATGCACAGCCCCAAGAGTTCATAGCACAGGTACAGCATGGGTCAGATACAGAGTAAAGCTCAGTCTAAAAGGAGCTTTACTCTATATCTAACCCTGGTCTGTCCCTGTCCTGCAAGTGTTTGGTGGGGGTATGTAGAGAAAAATGTTCCTGCCCCCACCCCACCCCCTATGTGTGATGCTCCTGAAATCCATGTTACCACAAAACCCATTGTCCTAGACACATGACAATGCAACACAGTATAATACAGCACAGGAACCCACAAAGTTGATGCCTAATCCTCATTGCCCATATGCGGTTTCTATCCATCTGTTCACCTCCAGTTCATTTGTCTATCAAGATATGCTTCCACTACCTCCATTTGCAGTGTGTTCCAGGCACCCACAACCCTCTGTCTGGAAAATGTTGCCCCACACTTCTCCCCTAAACTTTCCCCTTCTCACCTTGAATCTGTGCCCTCTTGTAGTTGACCTTTCCACCCTGCGAGAAAACCTCTGACTTTCCACCCCATCTATGACTCTCATAATTTTGTAGACCTCTATCAGGTAACCCTCAGCCTTCATCTTTCCAGTGATAACAATCCAAGTTTATCCAACCTGTCCTCATAGCTATAACCCTCTAGACCAGGCAACATCCTGGTAAAGCTTCTCTGCACCATCTCCAAAGCATCCATGTCCTTCCGATAGTGTGGCAACCAGAAGTGCACACAATATTCTAAATGTGGCCTAACTTAGGTTTTATACAACTAGAATATAACATGCCTTCTTAACCACCTACACACCCAGATCCCTCCTAAATGCTGTCATTTATTTTTAAATTCACACCTGAATTTGATCTTTCAAAATGTATCACCTCACATTTGTCCGGATTAAACTCCATCTGCCATTATATCCTGCTGTATCCTTTGGCAATCCTCCCATCTGCAACTTCGCAATTTTGGTGTCATCTGCAAACTTACTAACCAGATCACTAACATTTTCTTCCAGATCATTTATATGTATTACAAATAATGAAGGTCTCAGCAGTGATCCCTGTTGAACACCACCAGCTACTGAACTTCATTCCAAAAAGGACCCCTCCACCACTACTCTCTGTCTTCTTTGACCAAGCCACTTTTGTATCCATCTAGCCAGCTCACCCCAGATCCCAAGAAACTCTACCTTTTGTACCAGCCTGCCATGTGGGACCTTACCAAATGCTTTACTAAAGTCAATTTAGACAAAATCCACTGCTCTCCCCTCATCAATCATTCTGGTCACCACCTCAGTGAGGTTGGTGCAACATGACCTTCCCCGCACAAACCCACGCTGCCTATCACTAACTAATCTATTCGCTTCCAAATGTGAATAAATCCTGTCTCTCAGTATATTCTCCAACAGCTTCCCCATCACTAATGTCAGGCTCAACAGCCTGTAATTTTCTGGACAATCTCTATTTCTCTTCTTAAACAAAGGACCAATACTGGCCATAAATCATAGAATCCCTACAGTGTGGAAACAGGCCATTTGGCCCAACAAGTCCACACCGCCCCTCCTAAGAGTATCCCACCCAGACTCATTCCCCTACCCCTAATTTCCCATGTCTAACCCACTTAACCTAAACATCCCTGGGCGCTACAGGCAATTTAGCATGGCCAGTCCATCTACCCTGCACATCTTTGGATTGTGGGAGGAAACCGGAGCACCCAGTGGAAACCCATGCAGACACGGGGAGAATGTGTAAACTCCACACAGACAGTCGCCCAAGGCTGGAACTGAACCCGGGTCCCTGGTGCTGTGAGGCAGCTGTGCTAAACACTGAGCCACCGTGCAGTCCTCTGCAACCTCGTCTGAGGCAGAAGAGGATACAATGATATCTGTAAAGGCCCTAGCTATTTCCTCCCTTGCCTTCCACAGTATCCTGGGATAGTTCCCATTTGGCCATGGGGACTTGTCTGGCTTAATGTGTTTCAAGACACCCAACCCTTCCTCCTTCATTACATTGACATGGCCAAGAGCATTCACACACCTTTGCCTAACCTTTCCATCCCTCACGGTTCTCTCTTTGGTGAACACTAATGTGAAGTACTCATTAAGGATCTCACCATTTCCTTCGGCTCCACACATAACCGACCCCGTTTATCATTGAGTGGGCCTACTCTTTCTGTAGCTACCCTCTTACTCCCAATAAATGTATAAAATGGGATTCTCCCTAACCGTGCTGGCCAAGGACTTTTCATTGTCCCTTTTAACCCTCCTAACTCCTTTGAGCTCCGTCCTACTTTCTCTATATTCAAGGACTGTTTTTAGTTGCCTACACCTTGGGTATGCTTCCTTTCTTTATTGACTAAGCTGATAATTTCCCAATCCAAGGTTTCCAAATCCTGCCATTTTTATTCTTCATTTACATGGGAACACGCGTGTCCTGCACTCTAACCAACTGGTCTTTAAAAGACTCTCACATATCAGATGTGGATTTATCCTCCTGCAGCCGCTCCCAATCTACATTCTCCAATTCCTGCTAATTTGGTTATAGTTGGCCTTCCCTCAGTTTAACATCTTCATCTTAACTACTCTTGTCTTATCCATAAGTATCCAAAAAATTACAGAACTACGGTCACTATTCCCAAAATGCTCCCCCACTGAAATTTTGATCACCCGACCGGGCTCATTTCCCAATACCAGGTCCAGTACAGCCCCTCCATCATTGGACTATCCACATACTGTTTCAAAAAAACCTTCCTGAATACATCTAACAAATTGCTCCCCATCCAAACCCCTGGCACTAAGGAAGTTCTAGCCAATATGGGGTGGGGGCAGGGTTTGTGGGTGGGTTAAAATTACCCACCACAACAACCCTATTATTTTCACAGCTTTCAGAACCTGACTACATATCTCTTCCTCTATCTCCCACTGGCAGGTCTGTAGTACAATTCCAGCACTGTGGTTGCACCCTTCCTATTCCTGAGCCCTACCCATAATGCCTCATTGCAAGATCCCTCCAGGGTGTCCTCTCTCAACACAGCTGTGATATACTCCCTAAACAGTAAGCCAACTCCCCCACCTCTTTTGCTTCCTCCTCTGTCTCATCGAAAACATCGATATCGCAGAACATTAAGATGCCAATCCTGTCCCTCTTTCAACTATGACTGTGATAGCAACACCATAGTTAGAACGTAGAACAGTACAGACCCTTTGGCCCACAATGTTGTACCAACCTATTATCCTACTGAGATCAATCTACCCTGCATACCCTACATTTTACTATCCTCCATGTGCCTATCTAAGAGTTGCTTAAAAGTCTCTAAAGTACCTGACTCCACTACCACTGCCGGCAGCACATTCCACGCACCCACCACTCTGTGTGTGAAGAACCTACCTCTGACATCTCCCCTATACCTTCCTCCAATCACCTTAAAATTATGCCCCCTCGTAACAGTCATTTCCACCCTGGGAAAAAGTCTCTGACTATGCCTCATCATCTTGTATGCATCTATCAAGTCACCTCTCGTCCTTCTTCGCTCCAATGAAAAAAGCCCTAGTTCCCTCAACCTTTCCTCATAAGACCTGCCCTCCAGTCCAGGCAGCATCCTGGTAAATCTCCTCTGCACCTCTGTAAAAGCTTCCACATCTTTCCTATAATGAGGTGACTAGAACTGAATACCATATTCAAAGTGTGGTCTAACCAGAGTTTTATCAAGCTGCAGCATAACCTCACGGCTCTTAAACTCAATGCCCCTGCCAATGAAAGTTAATTGCGTGCATTAATCCAGGCTCTAAATTCATCCGTCTTACCTTTCATAATCGCTTGCTTTGAAGCAAATACAGCCCAAGCTGAGTTCAGCAACCTCTCCCTGACTGCTCTTCCTTTTAGCTGTATTTGCCTTAGTTTCAAGCTCTTCCCCAGTCTCTATACTTGCTGACCTGCTGCTCCAGTTCCCACCTCCCTGTCACGAGTTTAAACCATCCTGAGTCACATTATCAAACCTCCCTGCCAGGGTATTTGGTGCCCCTCCAGTTTAGGTGCAAACTGTTGTTGTTGTACAGATCCCACCTTCCCTGGAAGATATCCTAATGATCCTCATACCTGGAGCCCCCTCCCCTACAGCAGCTCTTTAGCCAATTGTACTCTCTGTTCCAAGACTCAGTAGCATGTGGCACTGGGAGCAATCCTGAGTGTAGTAATCTAGAGGTCCTGCTTTTTAGTATATTACCTAACTCACCTGAATTATCATTGTCACTCTTCCTATGTCATTTGTGCTAATAAAAACATATATCTCAACAAGGGGCCCAGCAATCACTTCCCTAGCTTCCCACAGAGTTCATTCTACGTGATCAGGTCCCAGGGATTTATCCATCTTTATGCATTTTAAGATATCCAGCACCACCTCCTCTGTAATAAGGACATTTTTCAAGATGTCGCTATCTACTTCCCCATGTTCTATATCTTCCATATCCTTCTCCAAAGTAAACACAGGTGCAGAATACTCCTTTAATATCTCCCTCATCTCCTGTGGTTCCACACATAGGCATGAACTGTATGGGGCTCTATTCTCTCCCTAGTTACCCTTTTATCCCTAATATATTTATAAAATTCTTTTGGATTCTCCTTAACCCTATTTGCCAAAGCTATCTCATGTCCCCTTTTTGCCCTCCCAATTTCCCTCTTAAATATATTCCTATTGCCTTTATACTCTAAGTATTCATTCGATCCCTGCTGTCTATACTTGACATATGCTTCCTTCTTTTTCTTGACCAAAACTTCAATTTCTCTGGTCATCCAGCAATCCTTACACTTACCAGTCTTGTCCTTCATCTTAACACAAACATACTGTCCCTGGACTCTGGTTATTTCATTTTTGAAAGCTTCCCATTTTCCAGCCATCCCTTTAGCTGCAAACAGTTGCCCCCAATCAACTTTTGAAAGTTTTTGCCCAATACCATCAAAATTGGCCTTCCTCCAATTAAGAACTTTAACTTTTAGATACAGTCTAACCTTTTCCACTACAGCTTTAAAACTAATAGAATTATGGTCACTGGTCCCAAAGTGCTCCCCCACTGGCACCTCAGTCACCTGCTCTGCCTAATTTCCCAAGAGCAGGTCAAGTTTTGCATCTTCTCTGGTAAGTACATCCACATACTGAATCAGAAAATTTTCTTGTACACACTTAAATTCCTCTCCATCCAAGCATTTAATAATATGACAGTACAGTCTATGTTTGGAAAGTTAAAATCTCCTACCATAACCACCCTATTATTCTTACAGACAACTGAGATCTCCTTACAAGTTTGTTTCTCAATTTCCTACTGACTACTGGGGAGGTTTATACTACAATCCCAATAAGGTGTTCATCCCTTTCTTATTCCTCAGTTCCACCTAAATAACTTCCCTGAACGTGTTACCAGGAATATCCTCCCTACTTACAGCCGTAATGTTATCCCTAATCAAAAACGCCACTCCTCTTCTTCTCTTGCTCGCTTTCCATAGCATCTATACCCTGGAACATTAAGCTGTCCATCCCTGAGCCAGGTCTCTGTAATTGCTATGATATCCCACTCCCATGTTCCCAATCATGCCCTGAAATCATCTGCCTTTCTTGTTAGGCCTCTTGCATTGGAATAAATGCAGTTTAATTTATCAGTCCTACCTCTTTCTCAGCTTTGTTCCTGCCTGCCATGACTATTTGATTTGCTCCTTTCTCCAATTGTATCATTCTCAGCATCTGTGAAGGGAAAAACAGAGTTAACGTTTCAGGTCCGGTGATCCTTCCTCAGAACTCAGTTCTGAGGAAGGGTCACCGGGCCTGAAATGTTAACTCTGCTTTTTCCTTCACAGATGCTGTCAGACCTACTAAGCTTTTCCAGCAACTTTGTTTTTGTTCCCGATTTACAGCATCTGCAGTTCTTTTGGTTTTTGTATCATTCTCAGACTGATCTCTTTCTTCACTATCACCCTGGGTGCTTCCCACTCCCATTACGAAATCCTCCCAAGCGCCTCTAGCAAATCTCGCCACTAGTATATTAGTCCCCTTCCAATTCAGGTGCAATCCATTCTTTTTATACAGCTGACTTCTACACCAGAAGATATTCTAATTTGAAGAAGTAACAAAGATGATTGATGAGGGCAGACCGGTGGACGTAATCTATATGGACTTTAGTAAGGTGTTCAACAAGGGTTCCTTATGATAGACTGGTTAGCAAGGTTAGATTACATGCAATACAGTGAGAACTAGCCATTTGGATACGGAAGTGACTTGAAGGTAGAAAACAGAGGGTGGTGGTGGAGTGTTGCTTTTCAGACTGGAGGTCTGTGACCAGCGGTGTGCCACAAGGATTGGCGTTAGGTCCACTGCTTTTTGTCATTTATATAAATGATTTGGATGTGAACATAGGAAGTATGGTTAGTAAGTTTGCAGATGACACCAAAATTGGAGGTATAATGGACAGTGAAGGAAGTTACCTTAAGAGTACAACAGGATCTTGATCAGATGGGCCAAGGAGTGGCAGATGGAGTTTAATTTATATAAATGTGAGGTGCTGCATTTTGGAAAAGCAAATCAATGCAGGGCTTATACACTTCATGGTAAGGCCCTGCAGACTGTTGCTGAACAGAGACCTTGGGGTGCAGGTTCATAGTTCCTTGAAAGTGGAGTTACAGGTAGATAGGATAGTGAAGGAGGCATTTGGTACGCTTGCCTTTATTGGTCAGTGCATTGAGTATAGGAGTTGAGACGTCGTGTTGTAGCTGTACAGGACATTGTATTCCAAAAGTGGCCTAACCAGAGTGCAATTCTGGTCTCCCTGCTATAGGAAGGCTGCTGTGAAATTTGAAAGGGTGCAGAAAAGATTTACAATGATGTTGCCAGGGTTGGAGGGCTGACGCTGAGAGGCTGCATAATCCGGGTCTATTTTCTCTGGAGTATCAGAGGCTGAGGGGTGACCTTATAGAGACTTATAAGGTCATGAGGGGCATGGATAGTGTAAAGAGACAAGGTCTTTTCCTTGACAGCATAGGTTTAAGGTGAGAGGGGAAAGATTTAAAAGGGACTTAAGGGACAACTTTTTCATGCAGAGGGTGGTGCATATATGGAATGAGCTGCCAGAGGAAGTGGAGGAGGCTGGTACATTTAAAAGTCATCTGGACGGGTATCTGAATAGGAAGGGTTGAGAAGGATATGGGCTAAATGCTGGCAAATGGTACTAGCTTTATCTCAGACATCTGGTTGGCATGGACAAGTTGGACGGAAGGGTCCATTTCTATGCTGTACACCTCTGACTCTAAGGACAATGACTTCTGCCTGTTTACCCTCCCTTTTCAGGGTGCCCTGTACCTGATCAGAGACATCCACGACGCTGGCATCAGGGAAGCAACATGCCATCCTGAAGTCTGTCATGTGGGCACAGAGGCACCTCTCTGCACCCCCCCCGACTATCAAGTCTCCAATTGCTATTGCTCTACATTATGGGATTTAATATGTTGCAGTCAGCGTAAATAGTGGATTAGCAGCACCTACATCTTGCAAAGTTTTACTTTTGAAAAAGCTAAGGCTGCTGCCTTTAGGGCATCAGCTTGTTTTCCCATAGTCACTTTAACACGATAAAACCTTGAGGCGAGACTACAAACAAATTCAGAAATTGAGCTATATCAGGCAAAATTGGGGAAGGTGAGAAAATGCTTAGAGTGAGATGCTGAATATTGCCTTAAAGCAGGAGAGGGTTGTCTAGGGGGAGGAGGAGATGACAATACATTAAGAACTAGCAGCTGAAGAATCTGTAATTCCTCTCAGCTTCTCCCGCTTTCTTCACAAAGTCTCACTGTCCCCTGCTGAGCTGTTTGTTTCCTGGATAAACAAACCATGGAATGAGGAATGTCACAGTTTGCAAGCGAGGAACAGCCTGTTCTCCTGCTGACCAGTGGTTTAATGGACTGAAACTCTTGTGAATCCCTCACCTTGTCTCTGCTGCTGTCAAGGTGGTCTTGTATGATCAGGCAGGAGATCTCTCTCCATGCTCACTGCCACCCCACAGTGCCCTCTGCTCCTCAAAGGCACCTTATTTTTACCCCTCCCCAAATACCCTAAGCTCAAACAAGATTAAAGTGTTCCATGGGGAGATGAGGTAAAATGTGAAGGAGCAAAGGATCGCTCAAAATGGAACCATACGTATATCTTCAAATCTTTCACTCCTCACTCCTCCCCACCTCTTATATCCTCCAGTGACACAACCCTTCGAGATCTCAATGCTCCTTCAGTGCCAGCCTCAATTTTAATCGCTCCATCCAAAACTCTGGAATCCTTTCCCTCAACATCACTCATCTCCTTCTTAACTGTCGTATTCAGAATCTCTCTCTCCTTGCTGGAAGCTGTGGGTCACCACCCCACTCTTGCCCGAGGTGGCTCAGACTGCAGTTTTGCAGTAAAACCGCGTGAGGTTTTACTTTGTTAAAAGTAACTGTGCGAAAGTGAGTTGATGTCCTAGCCTTTTGTTTTTCCTTAAAAAGAAATAATCTGCAAGATGTAGGCACTGTTGGTCCACTGCTTACTCAGGTAGTGAGGAGACCCATTATATTAAGCTTAGTTGTATAATTAAAGAAGGTACTTAAGAGACAACCAATTGCTGTTGGTCTGGAGTCACATGCAGGCCAGACCGGGGACAGCTAGATTTCTGTCCACAAATGGGACGTTAGTGAACCAGATGTTTTTCTAGAACAACCCAACAGCGTCTTGATCATTCCCACTGATACCAACTTTTAATTTGTCTCTCTTTCAAACCGAATTTCAATTTTCCAAACTCCCATCTGATGGAGTCACAAATCTAGTCTCTTGTTTGCTCCTCTATCGAGAATTACTTACCTGGAACCCTTTCTTAGGTAAGGTGGTGTTCCCATGTATCTGCTGCCCCTACCCTTGTAGATGGTGGGTTTTAGAAGAGATGTTTAATTGCAGAATCTCAATTGTCCCAGTGCAGACAGAGGCCACTCATGTCATTGTACATATACTGGCTCTTCAAATGAGATCATTACTTAGTGCCAATCTCTTGTTGGAGCCTTTACTACCATCAACCATAACTCCAGGCTACACATAAAAGTGTAGCTACATCAACTCAGACTCCCTGACTGAACCCTATAAATATCACTACCACTCCTGATACAAAGGACTCAGGGTGAGACCGGGATTTAGCTTAGTGTTGGACCCTTCCATGCAATATCAAACAATATCTGAAAACGAGGAAGGCTGTTTTAAAATGGATTGTGTTTGTGGACTGGTATCCAATGGAAACCCATGGGGAAGTGGTGATGGGCACCATGAATATTACGGATGGTGCTTGGGATTACAGATGTGTTTACTCTGATGACTGCTTTGGTACCTTGCAGTAGTTGCCACATCTAACGGTAAGTGGTACTGGGTAAGGGTTTGTTTGAGGCAGCTTACTGCCACCAATCCTTCTTTGACTTTGCTTGGGCCTATCTAGTGATTCAGAGAAGTGACACAGCTACACCACTGTGGAGTACCTGCAGAACTGGCACTGTACTCACATGACAAGGTCAATTGCACGATAGCAATAGGGGCATCGACACTGAGTCAGGGGTAATTATTAGGACCAAAGGGAGCTGGTACAGACATAGCTGTGACCTCTGAAAGCTACAGTAGAAATCCTTCCTTGTTTTCATCCAGACTGCGTGCGATCAATGAAATGGGTGGAGCCAATGTATTGTGGCCATTACTGTGTATAACACAGAAGGAGAATAAAGATTTTACTGAGATTTTCCCCATGGAATTATACTAGGCAAGGATTGAGTTGGAGCAGGAATGTGTGATCACAGAGCATCAGCTTCACATTGAAATTTATTTTCAAAGTTATCAAAAATACAGGATAGACAACTTAAACAATCACAGTGCATATAGCAGATCCACTTTTAAAGATAAATACATTCCTGGCTTCAGTGCAAGAGTCCGGACATGCTTGGTCTACTGTACAAATTCTCAATGTCACACCCAGTATGAGTGCACTTACTTCCACTTACTTCAATGCAAATAGCAGATTATAAAAGAAAAAATAGGTTGTCTAAAATTCTTCCTGTGAAGAAGATATGGCCTTATCTGATGGGGTAGGTGCAATGAGTAGCATTCATCAAACAAGTCTGTCTACCATCTCCAGCAGCTCAGTACATGTACCTCCAGGCAACCTCAGTCAGTGAATCAAGGAACAGTTGGACCCCCTGTTCCCTTGTGATCGCCAGTCAATGGCGGTGATTATCATGCACGTTAAGCTCTCTGACTAGGTCAGGGAGTGTGTGCTTGTCTGTGTGGGGTGAGACAAGGGCTCTTCAGTCCCTCTGGCCTCTCAGGCATCTAGCTAGTGGTCAGTGCTCTAAACAGCATAGACAAATGTCCAAGCCTTGGGGACAATGATGAGTGGTCAACCGTATGGTATGAGGGGGTGTGGGGGTTGGAAGACAAAGAACAAAATGATCAAACAATGGCAGAGAACCACAAACATGCTCACTGGAAATAGCCTCCCCATCTGTGGGTTAAACTAAGGGAGAGAACAGAGGTGTCTGTAATATCTAATAAAAACGATGAGCTACTCAATGCAAACAGCTGGCAGCAACTATACAGCTGTCTCACCAATATGAGCTGACTTCAGGAAACATGTGCCTCCCTCCCCATATCATATACAGGTTCCGGGAGAAGAAACATTAAGGACAGCATCTGGTGCAGCAACTAATCCACCCAGGAAACTGATCACTGATCAGGGAGCAGGGAAGTGCTCTGAAGAAAAAGCAGGGAGAATACATGTCGCTTCAAACTGCATCTGGGGGCAGCTTTGGTGACACAGGGCCTGATACAAGACAGTAGAAAAGTGGAGAAGTGAATCCAGTTGAGGAGATAGATTTACCCTGATGCCTCCTTCGGAAGGATGCTGAGGATGGGCGTGTACATAAACCTCAGGGAATGGTACCCTCTGTGCCCAGGAGCAGCTGCCCATCTTCCTGGAGCCCACAGAACAGATGTGAATTAACCCCTGCCTTGCAGAGATTGTGTCCCCACCTAACCCTGAGCTGTGAAATCTGTACTCCCTTCATTCTGATAGGGATCAGCTGGGTTTAGTAGTCAAACCCAGTCTTGGTCTCCTGGACTATCATTTGCCACAATGCTTCAACTTAGATACTTGTTTTGTCTTGAAGGAATCTCCAAGTACAAGGTGCACCCACACCCGATTCATACAACATTGGACACAAAGACGACTGCGAGAAGCAGAATAGCTACCCTGAGAGGGCAGAAGTTGTAATGGTGCTAGAACTAAGTATTGGAAATCATGTTGGAACAAATGTTTTCCTGGTTTTGCCAATGACTATCCCATCCTCCTCACAGCCTCACCTGACCCCACCCAGTGGGTGAGTGGAGATGGGCACTCTATTCATCGCCAGCCTGGGACTGGAAAGGGGGGCTGTGTAACTCAGGGAGTGACAAAAAGCTCTCTGAGGGGGAAATGCTCCAGGAATTCACTGGGCTCTTCCAAAGATGGATAACGTGGGAGTTCTGTGGCAGTGGGAAATGGCTCATGGGAGTCAAACACTCGTGGGAACATGGGGAAGGCAGCATGATCCACTGATAATGAACAGAGCACATTGGGTGTGTTTGTAATCTGGTGCAGTGGGGAGATCACCTGGTTCATCAATGTCTCCTTAAAACCAGAGCAGCAACTCAATAGTGTTCACGGGTTAAGGAGATGGTTACCACGACCTAGTGAGTGAGGTTAAGGTGCAAAACAAAATCCAAGCAAATGCAACACAGCATGCCAATAAACTCCAAACTTCCTCCCTGCTCCTCAATCAGTTCATGAGTTTGAACGCCTACAGAGACTTCAAGTAAATTACTCTTCTCATCAGCTGCTCCCTCAAACAGGAGCAGGAAAGCAGGAAATGAGAGTTTTGTCCATTGTTACTCTGGGACCATACCCTCTTGCTGGCACTGAGGGCCAGGGGAGCCCAGGTGAGATTGGCTTAGCCCAGAGACCTGTCCCACTATCAGCAGGATGAGAAATTTAAGATTAAATAAAAAACTCTTGCATAAAAAGGCGATGCACAAAAAGACAGAGAAAGAGATGGAGACACAAGGCAAATACTCAACTTGAGGCAGGGCATCATGATCACAGTCATTAATCCATCGGAACTGCAACATTCCCTTTGTAAAGTCTAAATACAAGTCCTTCCCACCAGCAGGAATCAACCTGTGGTCACCTCATGAAAAACCACACTCTCTCACGAACTCCTTCGATCCACAAGCGCCTTGGGCTTAACACATTTCCATCTCCCAGTCTAGTCCAGTGTTTGGTGGACAGTGATAGTCAATGGTACCCCAAACATCTCCTTCCACGGCTCCTGGACCCAGTCCACCACAGCCTTCACCAGCTCCACACACTCGGTCTGCAGATGCCAGGTGCTTTCAGTTCGGCTTACCTGGGGGTGCAATGAAGGGTCAGACAGCGAGCAAGGGAAAGACAAGAGACAGTTCCATTATCTCTAACGACGTTCACAATCTCAGCTTAAAAAGTAGAGGGCATCAGTACAATTGAGGTTTTGAGGCCTGCGGCCATGCCAGGGGCTAGGATACATTACCATTCCAGACAGTTATATGTTGGGTTGGGCTCAATAAGTTTCCATTTCTGTTCTATAAGTTTCATTGACCAATAGATTTTGTCTTAGTTGCAACTGCTAACTAAGGGCAGTTTAAGTTGCTTAAATGTGCTTTAAAAGTTGAACAAAACGGAGGTCAGAACCTCTTCTGAGTATAGAGTTCTCATACACTCCTTCCCAAAACCCCATATGCAGATGCCTCCTTCGTTCAATTCCCCTCCATCACCCAAATTAAAACAAAACACAAAGGTATGTACAGGGAACCCAATCAAAACAGCCAATTGTGGAGCAGTGCTTCTTCAGGTAAAGTCCCATCATACTGTTCAACCCAGGAAACCCTGAAATAATATGGAGAGAGAGTACTCAACTCTGAAATGGATTTGAACAGTTTGCATCAAGTTTGGCAAGGAGCTGCAGTAAAGTTCCATCGACACTGTCCCCAAACACTCCCAGGACAGGCACTATACAAGGTTAGACCTAGGATAAATCTCCTTAGCGCCGATGCTAGAATGGTGCCAAGAGCGCTGATGTACATCAAATGCCACCAGTTAGTTACTGGACAAAGTGCTCTCTGAAATGAAGGCAGTGGGAATAAAATGGAGATTGCTGGAAAATGTTAGGGTCATGACTGCCAGCATCGGAGACCAGACCAGGTACCCATTGGTTCTGATAAAGGGCCAAAACTGAGGAAGGGAGACAGGTCAGTCGGGGTGGGGAAAACATACCTCATGGTAAAACCGGAGCTGGATGTCATGTGGAGCAGACTGATAGAGGCTGACTGAGCTGATATCACTGATGGCTTGGCTCTCTTTCGTTGGAACCTCATGAGGCAAAGGATTGTCCATCTCACCCATCACTTTCTTCCACTGATGGTCCTCCACCAACAAGTAGATGGTGGTTGAGGTAGCAACCACACTCACAGGAGAAAGATCACCATCTACGAAGACATTTAGAAAAAAGGCAAAGCTCAACCACTGTTTTAATTTTCAACTCAGCTTGCTAGCAAAGATTGTTGGAATGTCAGAGAAAGCAGGAATTCTCCACTTAAGACTGCTCTACCTTTCAAGATCATGGCTGATGTGTTTCTCAATTCCATAGCCCTCAAAAATCTATCAATTTCCAATCTTAAAATTCAAACTTAATCTAGCGTTGTTTGTGGAAAAGTATTCCAAATTAAGATCTTAAGACAAAGGAGCAGAAGTAGACCATTCACCCCATCGAGTCTGCTCCACCATTCAAAGAAATCATGGCTGATCTGATAATCCTCAACACCATTTTCCTACCATTTCCCCCATAACCATCGATTCCCTTACTGATTAAAAATCTGTCTGTCTCAGCCTTGAATATATTTAATGACCCAGCCTTGATAGCCCTCTGCGGCAAAGAATTCCACAGATTCACAATTCTCAGAGGAAGAAATTCCTCATCCCTTAAATAATATTATTTTTATTTTGAGATTACGCCGTCTGGTCCTAAATTTTCCACAAGGAGAAGCAACTTTTCCACATCTACCTGTCAAGTCCCCTAAGATCTTGTACGTTTCAATAAGGTCACTCCTCTTTCCCCAAAACTCCTCAGAGTACAGGCCCAACCTACTCAACCTGTCCTCATAAGACAGGAAAAGGCTCGATTCTAATCGTAAAGGTTATGCTTCCCACAGCCTGGCTCCCTGACCCGGTGAAAGAGTTTTCTATAAAAAAAGTACTGCATATCAGCAACTTTCTTGCTGGAAAGTAACAAAGGCTCAGATTTGCAGTAATCAGACCTGACAAGGCTTGTCCCATGGGGAATGGTCATGTCTGGTGGTAGTTGCAGGGGTGGCTGATCCTGGGAAACCCAGTGGAACAACAGCATCTAATAGAGCGAGGGGGTGCTATGGTGGTAATGTCACCACACATGGAATCCAGGGACCCAGGAGAAAGATTTGAACCCCTGTCTTCAAGGCAAACAATGGCAGCTGATGGAATTGAATTCGGCAATTGAAAGCTGGCCTCAGGGATGGTGCGTGAGGGAAACTACCACCAGTTGTTGTAATAAGTCCATCTGGTTCATTAATGCACTGTAATGTACTTTCTAATAGACTTTAAACTCTGTAGTCTTTTCCTGGTTTGGCTTACAGCACTCCACGTGACATCAAGAAACAGCTGGAGGCACTGGATTCTGCAAAGGCCATGGGCCCTGACAACATTCTGGCAATAAAACTGAAGACTTGTGCTCCAGAGCTTGCCGCTCCCCTAGCCAAGCCGTTCCAGGTCAGTTACAACACTGGTATCTACCTGGCAATGTGGAACATTGCCCAAGTATGCCCCGTACGCAAAAAACAGGACAAATCCAACCCGGCCAATTACCACCCCATCAGTCTCCTCTCGATCATCAATAAAGTGATGGAAGGTGTCATTAACAGTGCTATTAAGTAGCACCTGTTCAGGGACGCCCAGTTTGGGTTCCACCAGGGCCACTCAGCTCCTGACCTCATTACAGCCTTGGTTCAAACATGGACAAAAGGAGCTGAATTCGAGGTGAGGTGAGAGTGACAGCCCTTGACATCAAGGCTGCATTCGACCGAGTGTGGCATCAAGGAGCCCTGGCAAAATTGGAATCAATAGGCAAACTCTCTCATGATTGGAATCATACTTAGCACAAAAGGAAGATGGAAATCAGTCATCGCAGCTCCAGGACCTCGGCCCAATCATCTTCAGCTACTTCAATGACCTTCTCTCCATCACAAGGTCAGAACTGGGATTGGTTGCTGATGATTGCACCATGTTCAGCACCATTTGCAACTCCTCAGGTACTGAAGCAGTCCATGTCCAGATGCAGCAAGACCTGGACCATATCCAGGTTTGAACTAACAAGTAGCAGGTAACATTTAAGCCACGTAAGTGCCAGGCAATAACCATCTTCAACAAGAGACAGTTTAACCTTGACATTGAATGACATTGGCATTATGGAACCCCCCACTATCGACATCCGGAGTGTAACCAGTGACCAGAAAATCAACTCGACTTATCATATAAATATAGTGACTACAGGAGCAGGTCAGAGGCTAGGAATTCCTGCAGCGAGTAACTCACCTCCTAACTTCCTAAAGCCTGTCCACCATCCACAAGGCACAAGTCAAGAGTGTGATGGTATACTCAACACTTGCTTGGACAGGTTCAGATCCAACCACACTCACAAAAGCTTGACATCATCCAGGACAAAGCAGCCACTTGATTGGCAACACATCCACAAACATTCACTCCTTCCACCACTGATGCTCAGTAGCAGCAGTGTATACCAACTTTAAGATGCACTGCTGAAATTCATCAAGACTCCTCAGATGATAGTGGTCATGGATTTTAGAAGGACAAGGGCAGAAGATACATAGTAACACCACCCCTGCAAGTTCTCCCCCAAGCTACTCAACATCCTAACTTGAAAATACATTGTCGTTCCTTCAGTGTTGCTGGGTCAAAACCTTAGAAGTCCCTGCCTAAAGGCAATGGGAGTCTATCTACAGCAAATGGCCTGCAGCAGTTCAGGAAAGCAGCACCAGCACTTCTTATGGACAATTTGGGATGGGCAATAAATGCCAACCCTATTAGCAACACCCACAATGAACGAACTTTTAAAAATCATGCAACTCTAGACCTATAGCTGCATGGTTGACTCCGAAATGGCTGACAGCTGTCAGCAACACCCTCATCTCATGAAAGAACATAAGATTTTAAAAAACGGCAAAATCTTGAGGCAAAAGCAGAAGAGTGACACAGATCCCTGAGGGCCATGAATTAATTTGCCAGGCTCCGTTCACACCGAGGAAGTCCTGAGGTCCCAGGCATTTGGCAGACTTCTACAATTGACCTCTCCTCTTGGTTTATATTTTCACAAGATGCAACATTAAAGAGACAGAAATTAATCCAACCAAATAGCATTAATATAATTAAGATCATGGATAGGCAGATAGCTCAAAATCTCAGTGACATTTGCTTTCAAACCTGGTTTTACACACTCAAATACAGGAGCAGGCACTTGAAGCCTGCTCCATCATTCAATAACATCATGGCAGATACGATCACTCCACATTATTCCCTAGCCCTGAAAATCTAACTCCCTTATCAGAAAGTATTTAGAGACTCTGCTTCCACTGTCTTTTAAGAAACGGAGTTCCAGACACTGGTAGTTAACAGGTACTGCTCAGTTCTGGGTTGTGTAAGGATGCACCAGTTATACAAAACCCAGGTTGACCTCCGCTTGGCAGTATTGAAGGCAAATCTAGGCACCATACCTTAGGAAGGATATCTTGGACTTGGGAGGGAGTACAATGCAGGCTTACAAGAATACCAACATAAGAACTAGGTGTAAGTGTATGCAATTCAGCCCCTCGAGCCTGCTCTGCCATTTTATACGATATGGCTGATCTCATCTCAGCCTCAACATTTTCATGGTTGAGTTGACACCCTTTTTTGTTAATTCACTCACGGGATGAGGGCGTCACTGGCTAGGTAGCATTTATTGCCCATCCCTAATTGCCCAGGGGGGCAGTTAAGAGTCAACCACATTGCTGTGGGTCTGGAGTCACATGTAGGCCAGACCAGGTAAGGATGGCAGCTTCCTTCCCTAAAGAGCATTAGTGAACTGGATGGATTTTTCTGACAACTGACAACGGGTTCATGGTCATCACTAGACCCTAAAATCCAGCATCTTTATAGAATTCAAATTCCACCATGGCAGAAAGCGGAATTTGAATCCAAGTTCCCAGAGCATTAGCTAAGTTTCTGGATTAATTGTTTAGTGATAATACCACTAGGCCATGGCCTGCCCGAACTTCAAAGGTTATGAGGAGAGATTATACAGATTAGATCTGATTTCACTCGAATTTAAAAGATTAAGGGCTGATCTGATCGAGGTCTTCAAGATATTAACAGGAAAATACTAGGTAGATAAAGATAAACTATTTCCGCAGGGTGGGGATTCTAGAACTAGGGGCATAGCCTGAGAATCAGGGTCAGACCGTTCAGGAGCGATGTTAGGAAGCACTTCTACACACAAAGGGAGAGATTTGGAACTCTCTTCCATAAATGGCAGTGAATGCTGGATCAGTTGTTAATTTTAAATCTGAGAGAGGTCGATTTTTGTTCAGCAACGGTATTCAATGATATGGGCCAAAGACAGGTAGATGGAATTAGGCCACAGATCAGCCCCTGAGCTCATTAAATGGTGGAACAGACTCAAGGGGCTGAATGGCCTACTCCTTTTCCTATGTTTCTATGATAGACCTTCAACAATTAAGACTGATCAGTGAACTGGGGTCGACATTTGACAAAACAAGTGGCGGTTAAGAGAAGATTTGATTGACATGTCTCAAACAATGAGGCAGGTCTCAAGGAATGGATTGGAAAGATCAATTTCCCTTAATAGAGGGGCAAATATACAGGGATAATGGAACGATGTAACTTGGTGCAAGCTCTCAAAAGGAGTTAAGTCATTTATTCACACAATGGGCTCTGGGTTGAAGATTGGTTGAGGGGTGAGGGGTGAGGGTCAGAAACTCATTGGTTAAAACGGCAGTAGAAGCAGAAATCCTCCAAAACCATTGAAATAAAGACTTGGATATGGGCTTGAATTGCTGTAAACTAGAGTTACAGGCCAAGAGCTGGAGAGTGGAATTACGTTGGATAGCTCTTTCTCCACAAGACCAGAAGAAACAGGAATAAGTTTGGCCAATTGGCCCCTCAAGCTGCTATGCCATTCAATAGGATCATGGCTGATCTGACCCTTCTCATGTCCACTTTCCTGCTCTTCCCCTGTAACATTCACAATGGGTTGAATGGCCTCCTGCTATGCCATCGTACTACACAAATGATTTTAAGTGCATCTAATGGTAACAAACACTGGTCATTTAAGATGCCAGTGACAATAAACAATTGTCCCTGCCTCCCATACACCATTCGCGATTTACCTTGAAGAAGGAATGCCAGCGCATACAGGTAAGCAGGGCACTGGTACTCCAGTGAGTCAGCAGCCAGATGCTCACAGACGAGGGGCCTGCAGGACAGAAAGGTGCCAGGAATAGATTAGTGGAGATTAAATTATAAGGATTATAACAGCACAACAAATGAAACAAGCTTCATGTAGGGCCTTTACCAGAAAGGTAAGGTTGCCAAAGTTTTACCAGGCTACTCTCCCATTAGAGATAAGACTGGTGCTGGTTTCATCGGAGGGTCACCATATCTCAGGCGAGGGGAGAAGTTGAGAACAGCCCTTCATGGTAACCTCAGCCAGTGCAAGTACTGAATCCACACTGCTGGCGTCACTTTGCATCACTGCCAGCCATCCAGCCAACTGAGCTAACCAACCCTCTTCAACAGTGAAACTTAGCAAGGCATTTCAGAGGAACAGTGAAACAGTATGCATGTCTGAAGTCACTCACCTCAGCTCCAGGAGTTCCTCAGGGTAGTGTACTAGGCCCAATCATCTTCAGTTGCTTCATCAATGACCTTCCCTCCAACCTAAGGTCGGATGTGGGGAATGTTTGCTAATAATTGCACAATGTTCAGCACTACTTGTAACTCCTCAAACACCGAAGCAGTCTGTGTTCAAATGCAATAAGATCTGGACAATATCCAGGCTTGGGAGGACAAGTGGCAAGTGACATTCACATCACACAAAGGTCAGGCAATGATTATTTCCAATAAGAGACAATCTAACCATCGCCCATTGACATTCATTAGCGTTACCATCACCATCAATCAGTCCCTCACTATAAAAATCCTGGGCGTTAACATTGATCAGAAACTCAATTGGACTTGCCATATAAATACAGTGGTTACAGGAGCATGTTAGAGGCTGTGAATATTCCATCACACTCCTGACTTGGGCCTTATTGATGGTGAACAGGCTTTTGTGGAGTCAGGAAGTGAGTTATTCACCGCAGTTTTTTTTCTCTATTCATTTGTGGGATGTGGGCATCGCTGGACGGGCCAGCATTTCTTGCCCATCCCTAGTTGCTCGAGAAGGTGGTAGTGAGTTGCTTTCTTGAACCGCTGTAGTCCTCCTGCTGTGGGTTGACCCACAATGCTATTAGGGAGGGAATTCCAGGATTTTGACCCAGTGACAGAGAAGGAATGGTGATATGTTTCCAAGTCAGGATGGTGGGTGGCTTGGAGGGGAACTTGGAGGTGGTGGTGTTCCCACATGTCTGATGCCATTGTCCTTCTAGATGGAAGTGGTTGTGGGTTTGAAAGGTGCTGTCTGAGGATCTTTGGTGATTTTCTGCAGTGCATCTTGTAGATAGTACACACTGCTGCTACTCAGTGCTGGTGGGGGAGGGAGTGGATGCTTGTGGATGTTGTGCCAATCAAGCGGCTGCTTTGTCCTGGATGATGTCAAACTTCGAGTGTTGTTGGGATTGCACTCATCCAGGCAAGTGGGGAGTATTTCATCACTCTCCTGACATGTGCCTTGTAGATGGTGGACAGGATTTGGGGAGTCAGGTGGTGAGTTACTCGCCACAGTATTCCTAGTTTCTGACCTGCTCTTGTAGCCACTGTGTTAATGTGGTGAGTCCAGTTGAGTTTCTGGTCAACGATAACCCCCAGGATGTTGATAGTTGGGGATTCAGTGATGGTAACACCATTGAATGTCAAGGAGTGGTGGTTAGATTGTCTCTTATTGGTGATGGTCAGAGCCTGGCATTTGTGTGGCACGAATGTCACTTGCCAATTGTCACCCAAAGCTGGATATTGTCCAGACCTCGTTGCATTCGAACATGGACTGCTTCAGCATCTGAGGAGTCACAAATGGTGCTGAACAATGCACAATCATCGGTGAACAGCCCCACTTCTGAAGGTCATTGATGAAGCAGCTGAAGATGGTTGGGCCAAGGACACCACCCTGAGGAACTCCTGACAGATGTCCTGGAGCTGAGATGATTGACCTCTAACAACCACGATCATCTTTTTATGTGTCAGGTATGACTCCAACCACCAGAGAATTTGCCCCTTATACCAACTGATTCCAGTTTTGCTGGAGCTCCTTGATGCCACACTCGGTCGAATGCAGCCTCGATGTCAAGGGCTGTCACTCTCACCTCACCTCTGGAATTCAGCTCTTTTGTCCATGTTTGAACTAAGGCTGTAATGAGATCAGGAGCTGGGTGGCCCTGGTGAAACCCAAACTGGGCATCACTGAGCAGGCACTGTTTGACAGCTCTGTTACTGACACCTTCCATCACTTTACTGATGATTGGCGTAGACTGAGGGGGCAGTAATTGACCGGGTTGGATTTGTACTCCTTTTTGTGCACAGGACATACCTAGAGCAATTTTCACATTGCTGGGTAGATCCCAGTGTTGTAACTGTATTGGAACAGCTTGGCCAGGGGAGCAGCAAGTTCTGGAGCACAAGTCTTGAGTACTTTTGCCGGAATGATGTCAGGGCCCATAGCCACACCCTCAGGGCCCAGTGTCTCCAACCATTTCTTGATATCACATGGAGTGAATTGAATTGGCTGAAGACTGGTATCTGTGAGGCTGGGGATCACTGCAGAAGGCCGAGATGGATCATCCACGCGGCTCTTCTGGCTGAAGATTGCAGCGAATGCTTCAGCCTTATCTTTTGCACTGATGTGCTGGGCTCTTCTCTCATTGAGGATAGGGATATTTGTGGAGCCTCCTCCTCCAGTGAGTTGTTTAATTGTCCACCAACATTCACGACTGGATGTGGCGGGGCTGCAGAGCTTAGATCTGATCCATTGGTTGTGGGATCGCTTAGCTCTGTCTGTCACTTGCTGCTTGGCATGCAAGTAGTCCTGTTTGGTAGCTTCACCAGGTTGACACCTCATTTACAAGTATGCCTGGAGCTGCTCCTGGCATGCCCTCCTGCAATCTTCATTGAACCCAGGGTTGATCCCCTGGCTTGATGGTAATAATTAGGTGGGGATATGCTGGGCCACAAGGTTACAGATTATATTCCAGCACAATTCTGCTGCTGTTGATGGCCCACAGCACTTCACGGATGCCCAGTTTTGAGTTGCTAGATCTGTGCGAATTCTGTCCAATTTAGCACAGTGATAGTGCCACACAACACAACTGGAAGCTATTCTCAATGTGAAGGTGGGACTTTATCGCCACAAGGACTGTGCGATGGTCACTCTTACTGATATTGTCATGGACAGATGCAACTGCAGCTGGCAGATTGGTAAGGAAGAGGCCAAGTATGTTTTCACTCACTACCTGCCGCAGACCCAGTCTAGCAGCTATATCGTTTAGGACCCAGCCAGCTCAATCAGTATTACTGCTGCCGAGCCACTCTTGGTGCTGGACATTGAAATCCCCCACCCAGAGTACATTTTGCGCCCTTGCCATCCTCAGTGCTTCCTCTAAGTGTTGTTCAACATGGAGGAGTACTGATTCATCAGCCGAGGGAGGATGGTATGTGGTATTCAGTAGGAGATTTCTCTGCCCACGTTTAATCTGAATTCCCAACTTCCAGTCTGTTCTTGTAGCCACAGGATTTATACTAATGCCAGAAATGAGATGTTTCAGTAGACATGAAGAGACAGGAGAGGTTAGGAATGTTCTCTCTACAACAGAGAACGTCAGGGGAGAAATCGAAATGTTCAAAATCATGAGAAGTTTGATAGTTTCTTCTTCTTGACTTTATGACTCCTGGCAGCAAGACTGATAACCAAGGTGCTTGGTTAAAGAGGCAAAGGTGGTAATGTAACTTTTAAAAATAAAAACCTACTGTGCCGGATCTGGAAATCACTGCCTGAGATGCTAGTGGAAGCAGATTCAATACGAACTTCCAAAAGGGATTGGCTTACCAGGAGGTAGCACGGTGGCTCAGCGGTTAGCACTGTTGTCTCACAGTGCCAGGGCCCCGGCTTTGATTTCACTCTCGGGTGACTGTCTGTGTGGAGTTTGTATATCCTACCCGTGTCTGTGTGGGTTTCCGCCCACAATCCAAAGATGTGCAGGTTAGGCGGATTGGTCATGCTAAATTGCCCGTAGTGTCCAGGGAACTGCAGGCTAGGTAGATTAGCCAGGGGAAATGCAGGGTTACAGGGATAGGGTACGGTGGGTGGGATGCTCAAAGGTCAGTGTGGACCCAATGGGCCAAATGGCCTGCTTCCACACTGTAGGAATTCGATGTTGAATAAATACTCAAAGAGGAAAATTTGTGGGGCTTTGGATAAAGAGCAGGGGAACAGGGAGTATTTGGAGAGCTCACTCAAAGGAATGGCAGGGGTATGATGGGCCGAATGGCCCCCTTCCAAAGTGCAAAATTCTTCAAGCATTCAAACTCTTCACTTTTCACGGCTCAAATTTAAGTGGTTTTTTTGTATAATTTACAAATGGAGAAGAAAGATGAAAGTTACAGAAACTCTTTGACTTTTACCAGAGTTTGTGCTGTGGGTCCATGCGGGTGAAGCAGATGGATTCCAGTTTACTGATTGATCTTGGAATTAGTTCCCGTACCATGTCTGTTGAGGGAAGAAAAATCCTATGAATTGGAATGCAAGTGTGAGTTTCCGTGTCACGATCAGGAGCAAGAATTGATGGTCATGTCAAACCCTACTCAATGCTGCTAAATTCTGGCAATTCCTCTTCACCAGGATGCAATTTACCTGCCACCCTGAACTGAAGATTAAACCTCACGATGCTGATCTTCACTCCACAGAAACAGGGTGAGCTATATTTTCCCTCCCACTCAGTCAAGCTGCGGTCTGATCTGCCTTGACAACAGGAGCTATACAGTTGAGAAATGTGACTTGAGACAGCTCAATGTAATCACAATTAATCCCAGGGTCAGCGGTTAGCACACTCACCTCCGAGACCCGGTTGTGGGTACAAGTCCCAAACCTGAAACTTGAGCACAAAATCCAGGCTGACACACACAGCACTGTAAGAAGCACAGCTCAGTAAGGCAGCTGCAGGGTTAGAGGGACAGTACTGAAGGAGCGCTACACTGTTAAACTGTAGTAAAGAGGGAGCGCTGCACTATTCACAATGTGGATGAGATGATAAAGCAAGCCACCCTCTCTCCTCTCACATGGGCTTGAAGCAGCCAATGTTTGCTATTTTGTGGAAAACGTGGGAATTGTCAGAGTATCTTAGCCAGCATCTATCAACCAATAAGCATCACAAACACGTTATCTGGTCAATATCTCCATTGTGGTATTTTGCTATCTGACTACAGGTGGCATCATTGAGGCACAGCCTTGCCCGACTTTGACCATGAATTCTAGAGATGCCGGGTCCAGCTGGCACTGGTTTGGTTGAGATCAGCTAATTCCAAATGCATTTACACAGTCAGTGGCACCTGTTTAAATTATCTAAGAATTTGTGGGGATGTGTGTGAGAACAATTGGATAAAAATGAAGATGTTTTTCATTTTCTGTTGAGGTTGTGAAGCAAAGTGGAGATGCTGAGTGGGAGACACAATGATTTTGATGGGAAATTGGGGTTATTAAACTTCCAGAGGCTGTAGGGATAGAACAGGGAAAGACTGGATGGTTAGAGGGTTTGGGAGTGATACTCTTCAGATCGTTGCTGCAGACTTGATGGGCCAAATGGCCTTTTTCTGCACTGTAGGC
Organism: Ginglymostoma cirratum; assembly: GCA_024137785.1. NCBI lineage: Eukaryota > Metazoa > Chordata > Chondrichthyes > Orectolobiformes > Ginglymostomatidae > Ginglymostoma > Ginglymostoma cirratum. Next base: position 91,661,002 of record JAHRHZ010000145.1, on the reverse strand, counting down.
ATTCTATGATTCTGTTTGCTTTATCACTAGCTGTACCTGTATACTAACCTTTTGTCACTCATGCACTAGAACACCTGGATGCCTCAGAAGCAGAATTCTGTAATTCTTTTTTAAGTAATTTTTTTTTAAACTGTTCCTGCCAAAGTAAACAACTTCACATTTTCTCACATTAAACACCATCTGCCAGAGTTTTATCCACTCACTCAACCTACCTATATCTATCTGCAAATTCCTTACATTTGCTTCACAACATACTTGCCTCTTCTGATGAACAGTCGTCAGACTGAAACGTTGACTCTGTTTTCTTCCCATAGATGCTGCCAGTCCTACTGAGTTTCTTCAGCAATTTCTGTTTTTGATACTTTGCTACCTACTCCGGCACCCTCTGCAAATGTAGCCACAATGACTTTGCTCCCCTTATCGAAGTAACTGATACGAATTGTAAATGTTGAGGCCCAGCACAGATTTGAGACACTTCATTTGTAATATGTTGCCTGACGGATTTATTTATGCATACTCTGTTTTCTGTTAGCCAGTCTTCTCCCCAGTGTGCTACATACTGCACTGAGATTTTATCCACAATATCTTTGCAGGTGACATCTTGTCAAAGGAGTACAGTATGTCAACAGACTCCTTTTTAAACAAAGCATGTTACTCCTTTGAGGAACTCCGATACATTGGTTAAGCATGACTTCCCTTTCAAGCTTCTGAACAAGCAATTGGCCGCAAAATGTTACCTCTTTCTCTCTCCACAGATGCTGCCAGACCTGCCACATTTCTCTAGCTATTTCAGTGTTTGTTTAAGCATTACCGGCAATGGAGCACAGTTGGATAACTGGAGCCAGCAAGATGTCAACACCAAGTAGAGGAGGAACAAACTGACAAAATTTTGTGAAAAGACATTCTGTGTCCTCAGGACATGCCCAGAGTTTTATAATCAATTTGTGAAGTGGCAGCACGGTGATGGAAGAATGAACAGCTCTCACTGGTGCATCTGACAGTCGGAATGGAGATGACTGCACTCGAGGCTACAGTGCCAGGTGAATTGCTGCTGCTAGCGCAACAAGTTTCATCTTGTGTTCCTTGGCAGCTACTCAGTGTCCCGGTCTCTTGCTGCTCGGACTTGCCTGTGTTGAGTTTATATGAAAGTTCAGTCTGAATCGCTGATCAGAGGGCGAATATATCGGAATGGGGCATGGAGGGGAAACCAGGTATCGTCCCTCATTTGAACACATTGCAAAGTCGGGCAAGGGAGAAAGAAACCAGGCACCCTCTCTGAACCTCAGCTCAGCAGAACTCATTCTGCACCATCCACAGCTCCCCAAAGCCTATGCACCATCCACAAGGCACAAGTCAGGAGTGTGATGATGTATTCCCCATTTGCCTAGACAAGGGCAGAAAAACACAGGAACACCACCACCTACGGGATCCCCACCAAGAGACACACCACCTGACTTGGAACAATTGAAGGGTCTAGGCCCGAAACGTCAAGCTTTCCTGCTCCTATGATGCTGCTTGGCCTGCTGTGTTCATCCAGCTCCACACCTTGTTATCTTGGATTCTCCAGCATCTGCAGTACCTATTACCTTTGGAACAATATTGGCTTGTCACTGGATCAAAGTTTCGGAACTCCCTTTTTAACAGCACTTTGGCTATCCTGACTACATTTCTGGTCCCCTTGAGGAGGGATGTAGTTACACTGGAAGTAGTTCAGAGGAGGTTTGTCTTACAAAGAGAGATTGAGCACATTAAGCCTATACTCTCTGGAGTTTAGAGAATGAAGGAATATCTAATTGAGGCAGAAGATGCTAAAAAGGATTAACAAAGTAGATGTAGAAGGAATGTCTCATGTGGGGCAACTGAAAACAAAAGTTCACGGTTTTAGGATAAAGGGAAGCAGATTTAAAACAAAGATGGGGATAAATTACTTCTCTCAAAGAATTGAGAATCTGTGGCATTCATTCCCCCAGAGTGCAGTGGATGCTGGGACATTGAGTAAATTTAAAGAGATAAACAGATTTTTAATTAGTAATGGGTTGAAAGGTTACAGGGAACAGGCAGGAAAGTGGAGTTGAAGCAGAGATGAGACCAACCATAATTGTATCAGGTGGCAGAGCAGGCTTGAAGGGCTGAATGGCCTACTCCAGTTCCCAGTTCTTACATTTTTATGTATGCCCCAAAGACTGCAGCAGTTCACCACTCCTTTCTCCAGGGCAGTTTGGAATGGGTAATAAATAATGGCCTCTCAAGATTAACTAAAAATGTGTACACATATAGGAGATAACAAGCGTGGGGCTGGATGAACACAGCAGGTCAAGCAGCATCATAGGAGCAGGAAAACTTGACGTTTCGGGCCTAGACCCTTCATCAGAAATGGGGGAGGGGAAGAGGGTTCTGAAATAAATAGGGAGAGAGGGGGAGGCGGATAGAGGAGAGGATAGGTGGAGAGGAGGCAGACAAGTCGAAGAGGCAGGGATGGAGCCAGTAAAGGTGAGTGTAGGTAGGGGGGTAGGGAGGAGATAGGTCAGTCCAGGGAGGACGGACAGGTCAAGGGGGCGGGATGATGTTAGTAGATAGGAGATGGGGGTGTGGCTTGAGGTGGGAGGAGGGGATAGGTGAGAGGAAAAACAGGTTAGGGAGGTGGAGATGAGCTGGGCTGGTTTTGGGATGCGGTTGGGGGAGGGGAGATTTTGAAGCTTGTGAAATCCACATTGATACCATTGGGCTGCAGGGTTCCCAGGCTGAATATGATTTGCTGTTCCTGCAGCCTTCGGGTGGCATCACTGTGGCATTGCAGGAGGCCCAGGATGGACATGTCGTCTGAGGAACGGGAGGGGGAGTTGAAACGGTTCGCGACTGGGAGGTGCAGTTGTTTGTTGCGAACTGAGCACAGGTGTTCTGCAAAGCGGTCCCCAAGCCTCCGCTTGGTTTCCCCGATGTAGAGGAGGCCACAACGGGTACAGCGGATGCAGTATACCACATTGGCAGATGTGCAGGTGAACATCTGCCTGATGTGGAAAGTCTTCTTGGGGCCTGGGATTGGGGTGAGGGAGGTGGTGTGGGGGCAGGTGTAGCACTTCCTGTGGTTGCAGGGAAAAGTGCTGTGTGTGGTGGGGCTGGAGGGGAGTGTGAAGCGGACAAGGGAGTCGCGGAGGGAGTGGTCCCTCCAGAAGGCAGATAAGGGTGGGGAGGGAAAAATGTCTTTGGTGGTGGAGTCTGATTGCAGATGGCGAAAGTGTTGGAGGATGATGCGTTGGATTCAGAGGTTAGTGGGGTGGTACGTGAGGATGAGGGGGATTCTTTTTTGGTTATTATTGCGGGGACGGGGCGTGAGGGATGTGTTACGGGAAATGTGGGAGACACGGTCGAGGGCGTTCTCGACCACTGTGGGGGGGAAGTTGCGGTCCTTGAAGAATGAGGACATCTGCGATGTACGGGAGTGGAATGTCTCATCCTGGGAGCAGATGCGGTGTAGGCGAAGGAATTGGGTATAGGGGATGGCATTTTTGCAGGAAGGTGGGTGGGAGGAGGTGTATTCCAGGTAGCTGTGGGAGTCAGTGGGCTTGAAATGGATATCGGTTTCTAGGTGGTTACCCGAGAGGGAGACAGAGAGATCCAGGAAGGTGAGAGAGGTGTTAGAGATGGTCCAGGTGAATTTCAGGTTGGGGTGGAAGGTGTTGGTGAAGTGGATGAACTGTTCTAGCTCCTCGTGGGAGCACGAGGCGGCGCCGATGCAGTCATCAATCTCTTACACATATAGGAGAAATGGATAGACTACAGGTTTCCTGGCTTACCAAGAGCCAATGCTGGATCAGCAGTGAATGTTTGATTTGATTTGATTTATTGTAGTTATACGTTCTTGAGTACAGTGAAAAGCTTTGTTTTGCGCACAGTATATAACCCGCACAGTATGTCCTCACAAACTCGTGGTTGCTTTCCTGAAAAGTGCAACTTTAAGTGTAACAACTTTAAGCAAATCAGATTTTCCCATTACTACCAATCCAAAAGCTGGAGTTAGGTCCTACAGAACCACCCTCATCAGAACACTATACCCTGCAAGAAGAAATAATTTATATTGCTAAACTCCCATGCTGATAAATGAACTAACTTTCAAAATAAAAATGGTTTGAAAACAAAAGGAATACACTATTTTCCATCTGCTTGCTGGTTCCCAATCCCAGACTATCCCATTCACCAAAACCTTCCCACTTGCTAACCCCATGGGCAAATGAATTGGGAGCAGCCGGCCATCTGGTTTCTTGAGCCTGCTATGCCATTCAAAAAGATCAGAGCTTGTCTCTGTTTGTGTTCTGAATTAGACATTCCCATCAACTGCTGATAACCTCAATTCCCTTGCTTTGTAAGACTCTATTTCCAGTTCCCCTGCGTCTTCCAGTCACTGCTGCCCCCTTGTCAAGTCTAACTATGAACCAGGGTTTGAAGCCTAGCTCAGAGGGACAAGAGCAGCTTTGACCTATAGGAGGGTGTGTGCGTGTGTCTGTCTGTGTCTGTGTTGGGGGGTGGGGAGGGGGGAAAGAAGTGTGCTGAGAGGTCACACAGTTCACTATCAGTCCTGAAAGAAAAAACCTTAAATAAAATTCTCAATGTTAATTATGAACCGAGGCCTTTAGTTGACAGATGTTAATAGCGGAACAACTGAAAATTTAGACTTGAAGTATTTCTAACTAAAAGAAGAATTGCTGCATGAGTTGAATGAATATCTAATTCAGCAGCTACATTGTCAGTGGGGGGGAGCGTTCGCAAATATAAGATGGAAAACTACTACTTAGAGCTCAATAAATCCTTCCTGTTTCTCCCTCTGGTCTCTCATGAAAGGGCTACAAGCCTGGCTCACATAAATTGCCCCCATAAAATAATCATTTTCTAAAAAAAAAACCATGAATAAAAGTGACAGCAAGGACAGACTCTTCTGAGCTTTACTGGTCAAGGTGCTGAATTTATAGCTTTCTGAAAATTAACTCTTCCATAGGATGTGGGTGTCACTGGCAAGGCCAGCATTTGTTGCCCATTCCTGATTGTCTCTAAATGGCCCCTATTAGGCCATTTCAGAGGGCAGTTAAGATTTAACCACATCGCTGTTGGTCTGGTGTCTATTGCAGGCCAGATCAGGTAAGGACAACAGATTCTCTTTGTAAAAGGACACTAGTAAACAAAGACATAAGGTGTCGAGCTGGATGAACACAGCAGGCCAAGCAGCATCACAGGAGCAGGAAGGCTGACATTTCAGGCCTAGACCCTTCATCAGAAATGGGGGAGGGGAAGGGGATTCTGAAATAAATAGGGAGAGAGGGGGAGGCGGATAGAGGATGGATAGAGGAGAAGATAGGTGGAGAGGAGACAGACAGGTCAAAGAGGCGGGGATGGAACCAGTAAAGGTGAGTGTAGGTGGGGAGGTAGGAAGGAGATAGGTCAGTCCAGGGAGGACAGACAGGTTGAGGGGGTGGGATGAGGTTATTAGGTAGGAAATGGGGGTGCGGCTTGAGGTGGGAGGAGGGGATAGGTGAGAGGAAGAACAGGTTAGGGAGGCAGGGACGAGCTGGGCTGGTTTTGGGATGCGGTAGGGGGAGGGGAGATTTTGAAGCTTGTGAAATCCACATTGATACCATTGGGCTGCAGGGTTCCCAAGCGGAATAGGAGTTGCTGTTCCTGCAACCTTCGGGTGGCATCGTTGTGGCACTGCAGGAGGCCCAGGATGGACATGTTGTCTGAGGAATAGGAGGCGGAGTTGAAACGGTTCACGACTGGGAGGTGCAGTTGTTTGTTGCGAACCAAGTGTAGGTGTTCTGCAAAGCAGTCCCCAAGTCTCCGCTTGGTTTCCCCGATGTAGAGGAGGCCACAACGGGAACAGCGGATGCAGTATACCACATTGGCAGATGTGTAGGTGAACATCTGCTTGATGTGGAAAGTCTTCTTGGGGCCTGGGATGGGGGTGAGGGGAGAGGTGTACGGGCAGGTGTAGCACTTCCTGCGGTTGCAGGTAAAAGTGCTGTGTGTGGTGGGGTTGGACGGGAGTGTGGAGTGGACAAGGGAGTCGCGGAGAGAGTGGTCCCTCCGGAAAGCAGATAAGGGTGGGGAGGGAAAAATGTCTTGGCTGGTGGGGTCGGATTGCAGATGGCAGAAGTGTCGGAGGATGATGCGTTGGATCCGGAGGTTGGTGGGGTGGTACGTGACGACGAGGGAGATTCTTTTTTGGTTGTTATTGCGGGGACGGGGTGTGAGTGATGAGTTGCGGGAAATGCGGGAGACACGGTCGAGGGCGTTCTCGACCACTGCAGGGGGGGAAGTTGCGGTCCATGACATCTCAGATGTCCTTGTTCTTCAAGGACCGCAACATTCCCCCCACCCCGCAGTGGTCGACAACGCCCTCGACCGTGTCTCCCGCATTTCCCGCAACTCATCCCTCACACCCCCGCTCCGCAATAACAACCAAAAAAGAATCCCCCTCGTCCTCACGTGCCACCCCATCAACCTCCGGATCCAACGCATCATCCTCCGACACTTCTGCCATCTGCAATCCAACCTCACCACCAAAGACATTTTTCCCTCCCCACCCTTGTCTGCATTCCGGAGGGACCACTCTCTCCGTGACTCCCTTGTCCGCTCTACACTCCCCTCCAGCCCCACCACACCTGGCACTTTTCCCTGCATCTGCAGGAAGTGCTACACCTGCCCCCACACCTCCTCCCTCACCCCCATCCCAGGCCCCAAGAATACTTTCCACATCAAGCAGATGTTCACCTACACATCTGCCAATGTGGTATACTGCATCTGCTGTTCCCGTTGTGGCCTCCTCTACATCGGGGAAACCAAGCGGAGACTTGGGGACTGCTTTGCAGAACACCTACACTTGGTTCGCAACAAACAACTGCACCTCCCAGTCGTGAACCGTTTCAACTCCGCCTCCCATTCCTCAGACGACATGTCCATCCTGGGCCTCCTGCAGTGCCACAACGATGCCACCCGAAGGTTGCAGGAACAGCAACTCCTATTCCGCTTGGGAACCCTGCAGCCCAATGGTATCAATGTGGATTTCACAAGCTTCAAAATCTCCCCTCCCCCTACCGCATCCCAAAACCAGCCCAGCTCGTCCCTGCCTCCCTAACCTGTTCTTCCTCTCACCTATCCCCTCCTCCCACCTCAAGCCGCACCCCCATTCCTACCTACTAACCTCAACCCGCCCCCTCAACCTGTCCGTCCTCCCTGGACTGACCTACCTCCTCCCTACCTCCCCACCTACACTCCCCTTTACTGGCTCCATCCCCGCCTCTTTGACCTGTCTGTCCCCTCTCCACGTATCTTCTCCTCTATCCATCTTCTATCCGCCTCCCACTCTCTCCTTATTTCAGAACCCCCTTCCCCTCCCCCATTTCTGATGAAGGGTCTAGGCCCGAAACGTCAGCTTTCCTGCTCGGCCTGCTGTGTTCAACCAGCCCCACACATTGTTATCTCGGATTCTACAGCATCTGCAGTTCCTATTATCTCTAGTAAACCAGATGGGTTTTTACAACAACCTTGTGGTCACCATTGCTGAGACTAGTCTTCAGAGTTTACCAATTGAATATAAATTTCACCTGTCGCTGTGGTGGGATTTGAACCAGTGTCCCCAGAGCATTAGCCTCAGTCTCTGGATTACTAGTCCAGCGACATTAACTCCCCACTAAATTATGTTGAGCAGTTAAGTTAAATGTGTAACATTAACAGTAAACCATTGTTTTCAGTGATGCTATCACACTTCAAGGCCAGTTCAGCAGATATCAGTGAAGCAACATTTTTGTCTTCTGCGCACTGCACATTTTGTGCAGGCTTAAATATTGACAAGATAATCTCAAAGGTTCCATTTGAATAAATATTTAATAGTACCGAGAATTTAATATGTATGTTAGGGATGAGGATGGGTGGTAGGGAAAGAAGTTTGGGACAGAAAGTGGGCACATAAAAGTCCACTACCGTAAATCAAAGTCAGTTCTGAAGGAGTGCAACAATATCCAGATGTGACATCTTTTGGATGAGAGATTAGATTTATGCCCCACCTGACATCTCAGGTGTACACAAAAAATCCCAATGCACGCTCTTGAAGAACAGTGTCACAAGCCCATCATTTATTCTCCAACTAACAAAGCTGAAAACAAACAACCATTTATCATGTTGCTGCTGGGGTGTGGGGGGCTTGCTGTGTGCAAATTGTTTACCAAATCTCCCACATTACAACATATGGCCTCACTTCTTTAAAGTCATTCATTGAATGCTGTGACACCATAAAAGACCATAAGAGATAGGAGCAGAAGTAGGCCATTTAGCCCCTCGAGTCTGCTCTGCCTTTAATGAGATCATGGCTGATCTGATAATTCTCAACTCACTTTGCTGCTTTTTCCCATAACCCTTTATTGCCTTACCAATTAAAAATCTATCTCAACCTTAAATATAGTGATCCAGCTTCTACAGTCTTCTGCAGTAAAGAATTCCACAGACTCACTCCCCTCAGAGGAAAAATTCCTCTGCATCTCTGACTTAAATGAGCGACCCCTTGTTAACATTATGCCCTCTGGTCCTAGACTCTCCCACAAGGGAAATCACTTTTTCTGCACTTATCCTGTGTCACGTCCCCGAAGAATCTTGTAAGTTTCGATAAGATCGTGTCTCATTCTTCTAAACTCCATTGGGTATAGGCCCAATCTACACAAGCTCTCCTCATAAGACAGTCCCTCCATACTTGGTATCAGCCAAGTGAACCTTCTCTGCACTGCCTCTAATGTCAGTACGTCTTTCCTTAGAAAAGGGGCCAAAAACTGTTTACGGTACTCTGGCTGTTATCTGACAAGTACCTTATATAGTTTTAGCAAAACCTCCCTACCATTATACTCCATTGCCTTTGAAATAAAGGCCAATACTCTATTTCCCTTCCCTATTATGCGGTGAGCCTGAATGACAGCATTTTGTCATTCATATAATGGTTTCACGTAAAAAGTTTGTAAGGTGTCCCTATATGTCTGCATAGTGTGGAATGGTCACTACTGAGCCCCTCGTTCAGACAGTTCAGTAATGGAACAAGGGACACATTGATAGCCCAGTGTTAACTATTGACCCACCTGTGAAAAACTGCATGAAGCTCTTGCACTTGGAAGGATTTCGGATCAGCAGCGTGTAGGATGCCCCCGAGCTGTCAAACTCCATGCCAATGCTCTGGGTACGAAGGCCCACCTGTATGTGCACTAGACTCAGTATAGGGTGCACCTCGCGCTTCCTGAGCCAGGTGGCTGGCTGGTCACTAAAACAGGAAAGAAAATGAATGAAGACACCCAGAAGGGCATGGACAACAGATACACGGAAACTCCATGCCCTGCAAGTTCCCCCGCAAGCTACTCACCATCCTGAATTGGAAATATATCGTCGTTCCTTCACTATTACTGGGTCAAAATCCTAGAATTCCCTCCCTAACAATATTCTGGACATCTCCAAACTACATGGATTGCAATGGTTCAAGGCAGCAGCTCCGCACCACCTTTTCCAAGGGAAATGCTGACCTTGCCACATTGTAGGACAAGGCAAGACATTGTTTGCAAGTCCACTCGAGAACGGGATTCAGGGAAATGACAATGAAATTCAGTGTAACACATTATAAGGAACAATTTCCTTTTGAAGAGCTAAACGCCACCCAAGCATCGTCTTTTGGTCCTGTACTCAAAGCTGCACCAAGTCTAGGCGGGAGCTCAGCCCCGACTGTGAACCTCTTCCAATTCACCCCTTTACATGGCGAAAGGAAAGCTCGCATGTAGACAGCATTTTTCACAACTGCCAGGCATCTCAAAGTACTTTACAGCCAATTAAATACTTTGAAGAGTAGTTGCTGTTGCAGTGAGGGATTCAAGGCAGCCAACTGGTGCACAGCAAGACCCCATAAAAATCAAAGTGCTAATGACCAGCTGGCCTGTTTCTTTGACACTGATTAAGGGATACATGTTACCGAGGACACGGAGGATAATTCCGTTGCCTTTCTCCAGTATAGCGCCATGAGATCTCTTACAGCCATCTGAGCAGACAGCAGGAACTCAGCTTTAATGTCTTGTCAGAAAGACAGCACATCTGAGTTTACTTTATTGTCGTCACGTACCAAGATACAGTGAAAAGTGTTGTTTTGTGTGCTATACAGGCAGATTGTACCATACAAAGTGCATCAGGGTAGCCGAACACTGCACACAACAGTGTTACAGCTGCAGAGAAGATGCAGAGAGAGATCAACATCAACATTGAGAGGTCCATTCAGAAGTCTGATAATAGTGGGAAGAAGCTGTTTGTACGTGTATTCACACTTTTGTATCTTCTGCCTGATGGAAGAGGGAGGAAGAGAGTATAACTGGGGTTGGAGGGGTCTTTGATTATGTTGGTTGCTTTCCTAAGGTAGCGGGAAGTAAAGATGCAGCGCAGCACTCTCTCGATACTGGACTATCTGTCTTGACTTGCTCACTCAGGCCCTGGAGAAGGATCTGAACGCACAGCATTACAACGGAGACAACGGAGCTATTCACTGAGCCACAGGCAACATCTTCAAAACAGACTTTCAAAATCCCTCCAATCTCTTTAACTCCAGCAACATTAATACTTCTGCTTTCCTACCCAGCTTTCTCCTTGTTCCAAAATAAACAGGTTCTGCTGTGAGAGGCATTACAGCAAACATGCACTGATGAATCCTATCTTGCTGGTAAAGTCTGTGGTTTGTGCTTGGAACACACAAAATGCTGAAGGGTCTTGACAGGGTGTATGCGGAGATGATGTTTCTCTGTGGGAAAATCTTGAACTGGAGATTCTCTGTTTCAGAATTAAAGACAGATAAGAGGGGATTTTTCTCGTGATTCCTTTGAACTCTCTCTCAAAAGGTATTGGAAGCAGAGTTTTCCTGTATTTTTATGGCAGAGATAGACTCTTCATAAGCAAGGTGATGAAAGATGATCAGTAATAGGTGTGAACATGGAATAATCAGATCAGCCACGATCTTACTGAATGGTAGAGCAGGCTTGGAAAAGGTGGGCGGTGCGTTTGGATTATCACTCCTGTGGAGAACAAATATGAATAGTTTGCATGCTGTGATTCTGATTGATGGTCAGACAGAAATTGGGGGGGGGGGGGGAAGTATAATAGGGGATAAAGAAATGGCTGAGCTACTGAATACGTACTTTGGTTTGTGTCCTCATTTGTGAAGACAGAATCAGATACCAGAAATGTTGGAGAATGCAAGGTTTAGTGACAGGGAAGAATTCAGGGAGATCAATATTAGTAGACCAATGGTGCTGGGAAAATTGATGGGATTGAAAGCAGATAAATCCCCAGGACCTGATAATCTACATCCCAGAGTACTTAAGGAAGTGGCTCTAGAAATAGTGGACACATTGGTGGTCATCTTCCAGGATTCTATAGACTCTGGAACAGTCCCTGCAGATTGGAAGGTCACTAATGTCATTCCAATATTCATAAAGGGAGGGAGAGAAAAAGCACAGAACTATAGACCAGTAAAGCCTAACATTGGTAGTGGGGAAAATTCTCAAAACCATCATCAAGGACTTTATAGCAGAGAATTTAAAAAGCAGTAGAAGGATCAGACAGTTGGTGTCGTTGATGAAAGCCATGAGGTGGAGGTGTGGATAATAACCTGGTGTTGTGTGATTTCTGACCAGAATCAGGCAGAGTCAGCAAGGATTTATGTAGGTGAAATCACGCTTGACAGATTTGTTAGAATTCTATGAAAATGTAACTAGTAGAGTTGGCAAAGGGAAAGCCAGTTGATGTGGTATATCTGGACTTTCTGAAAGCATTTGACAAAGACCCTGCAAGATTAAAGCGCATGGGATTGGGGGAAGTGTATCGAGATGGATAGAAAACTGGTTGGCAGAGAGGAAACAAAGAGTAGGAATTAATGGGTCCTTTTCAAATTGGCAGGCAGTAATAGTGGGGTGCCACAGGGATCAGTGCTGGGACCCCAGCTATTCACAATTTATGTAAAGGATTTGGATGAGGGAAGAAAATGTAACATCTCAAAGTTTGCAGATGATACCAAATTGGGAGAGGGGGCAAAACAATGGCAGATGCAGTATAATTTAGATAAATGTGAAATTATTCACTTTGGAAGCAAAAGCAAAAAGGCAGGTTATGACCTGAATGGCTGTAATTTGGGAGAGAGGAGTGTGCAGCGGGACCTGGGTGTCCTTGTGCACCAGCCACTGAAGGTAAGCATGCCGGTGCAGCAGGCGGTAAAGAAGGCAAAGGGTATGTTGGCCTTCATTGCGAGAGGTTGAGTACAGGAGCAGGGATGTGTTGTTGCAATTATACAGGGCCTTGGTGAGGCCACACCTAGAATATTGCGTGCAGTTTTGGTCTCTTTTTCTGAGGAAGGATACTCTTGCTCTCGACAGAGTGCAGCGAAGGTTTACCAGGCTGATTCCGGGGATGGTGGGTCTGACGTATGAGGAGAGATTGACTAGGTTAAGATTGTTTTTGTTGGAGCTCAGACAAATGAGGAGGATCCCACAGAGACTTATAAAATTCTAACAGGACTGAACAGGGTAGATGCAGGGAAGATGTTCCCGATGGTGGGTGTGTCCAGAACCAGGGGTCACAGTATGAGGATTCGGGGTAGACCATTCAGGATAGAGATGAGGAGACATTTCTTCACCTAAAGAGTGGTGCATGGAAGTAGTTGATGCCAAAACATTGGATGTATTCAAGAGGTGACTAGATATAGCACTTGGGGCAAATGGGATCAAAGATTATGGGGAGAAAGCAGGATTAGGCTATTGAGTTGGACGATCAGTCATGATGATGAAGAATGGCGGAGCAGGCTTAAAAGGGACAAATGGTCTCCTCCTGCTCCTATTTTCTACATTTACATTAATGTGCCACAGTGTCTTGCTCAAGTAGCTCAGTGTGTGGCACACTCCCTTTAAGAGCTCATGGGCTCCATGGCCGAACTCTGGTCACCGGGCCCAAAACCCACTATCAGCTGAGGGAGAGTGCTGCACTCAGAGGTACAGTCTTTTGAAGGATCCTCAAGCGAATGTGAAAGATTCCATGAAGTAGTGTAGGACCATTCTCTCTGATGATCGGAGCCAATATTAAACCATATTCCATACCCATATGAAAACAGATCATCTGGCCTTTATCACATTACTGATTGTGGGATCTTGTTGTGCAAAGTTGGCTGCCACCTTTCTTTCATTGCAATTGACTGTTTCAAAAGCACCGCACCAATAGTGAACCTCTTTGGGCCATCCTGAAAGGTGCTGCACAAGTTCAAAAAAACTTTAGACATGAGCACTTAAAATGCTAGGGCATAGCAGACTGTGGACCAAGTGCAGGTAAATGGGATTAGTGTAGTTTGGTGTTTGTTGGTTGTCATGGATGTGATGGGCCAAAGGGCTTGTTTCTATGTCGTACGAATCTAAAGGTCATCGCTGCGGATGCCGGAAGTCTGAAACACACAGTGCTGGAGAAACTCAGGTCTGGCAACATCTGCAGTGAGAGATATAGAGTTAACTTTCGAGATGAATACAACTCTTCATCACTGTACGAACAGAACACTCCCTCCAGTGTCTTTGGAGATGCTGTCAATTCCCACAAACACGTTTTTTTCTTCAAAATAAAAACCCAAAGAACTGCAATTGCTGGAAATCAGAAGAATAAAAATCAGAAATCGCTGGAAAAACTCAGCAGGTCTGGCAAAATCTGTGGAAAGAGAAACAGAGTTAATGTTTTGGGTCCAGTGACCCTCTTTCAGAAGTGTCGAATGAGCTGGAGGACAAAGAGGAACTGGGATAAGGGCAGGTCTGGGCCAGCATGAGGTGGTGCTGGCAGGGAGAGAGGTTGAGTGTGTGCATATGGCACACATGGCACTGAGTGTAGATCTCAAGATGAACAGTTGTCTGTGGTTGTCAAATTAGCGGAGGATGAAGTGGAACTGGGGAGCAGGGTAGCTCTGAGCCAGTGTGAGTTCTGAAGGAGGGTTAGTGGACCTCAGTGCCATGTGTTGCCATGTGGCACCATCTGTTTTCTCTCCATAGATGCTGCTGGAGTTGCTGAACTTTTCCAGCAATTTCTGATTTTGTTTTGGTTTTTCTTCAAATGCTCTTCTCCACTCCATCTTTGCTCTCACAATCAGCAACAATCAAATATCTCATGGGGACCGAGGCCTAGCTAAACAAACACCATCCACGAACTGAATACTTAGTACCAGTGACTCATTATGACAGAGGCCATCCAGCTTATGTAGAGAGTCCCATTCTCTTGTCTCTAGTTTAGTTCCCAAGGTTCCCACCCAATTTCCTTTTGGGATTGTCCATCATCTTTACTTCCACTTGTTGGCAGCCATTCATGTCAATCGCATTCATTGTATGCAGGAGTTCTTCATCATATTCCCCTCCGTAGTTCTTGCCCCAAATGTTACAATTCACGTCACAAACACATTCCACCATGGGTTCTGAAGTAACGGTCACCAACCCGAAACATCAACTCTGATTTTTCTTCACAGATGCTGCCAGGATCTGCTGAGATTTTCCAGCAATTTCTGCTTTTGTTCCCGATTTACAGCATCCACAGTTCTTTCGGTTATGTCCTCAAGTCCTTGTGCCTTCAGCTAAAGGGAACAGGTTTTCTTTATTGGGCCAATCCAGCCAGTCAGGGATTGAATCAGGGATCTGAGATCCATGCTGCAGACATGACATGTCACTGTACCAGGTCCATCCACGAGAGGTGTTGAGTGTACCTGCATCGATGGCTGGCTTAGTCAGGTAATAAATAAAATACAATTTGAAGAGAAAATTTCTCACTTGGAAAGGAGGCAAGAATGTGGATCTCGCAATCAGAGAGAATTATTGAGGGGAACAGAGTAAACACATTTAAGCAGCAGCTGGATAGGCAGATGAGGGAAAACGTAATAGAGGGATGACAATAGATGAGATGAGGCTCACTGGCTTGGAGCAGTTGGCAGATCCAACCCATCGCACCATCTCCACTATGGGTTAAGGCAAAGAGCTAGCTCCAAAATCACCCCCAGCCAATCAGGGATTGAACCCCATGGTTTCAGTATCACTCTGATCTGCACTGGCCTTTTGGCCAACTGAGCCAAACCCACTACCCAGCCCAAATGCCCAATTAGCTTGTGTTGCTGTAGCCACATATACTTTGACCTGCACGTGTAGCCTGGAGTTATGGAGAGTGATGGTAGAGACTCCAATTTATTCACACCACATGGCTGACCAGGAATTGTTTCCACTCTTGCTGCCCACCTCTAGGGAGCGTTGGTAAGAATTGCACATTGATAATCAACTGGCTTGGCCATGGTACAAACATATCTTTCTTGTCTGTTAAGTCCTGGAGTAGATTTCAAGCCCAGAGCTACTGACTGACCTTATATCAAAGGGCAGAGTCGCTCTCCACTGCACTGCAAGAGCTCAAAGCTACAAATCCTGAATTGAATTGGGAAACAACAATAGAGATAAAGCATTTTTAATGGAGCTAAGCTCTGAACAAACCTGAGGGGTCCAGTGATTTCCAAGATGTAGACATTGAAATTCGACATGATCAGCAAAGACGGGTACTCCTGCGGGTTCCCATATTTCACTGTAGACGCCTGAAATTTGAAAAATAACTTCATTAACTCCTTGAGAATTGCAAGGGTGTCATTTTCTTGAGTATCACTCAAACAACCAAACTGATATACCTGATCTGATTAATGAGTTGGTCTATGGGAAAGATTTCACCATGAGGTCTATCTGCAAGGAGACTGAGGAGTGGCCTTATAGAGGTTTATAAAATCATGATGGGCATGGTGAATAGTCAATGTAGCACATTAGGAGGAAGAGGTATGGACTGGGTGGAGGTAGAAGGCTGCCTGGGTCGTGATGCTGCATGGGCCCAAATTGACCAAAAGCACTGACTGCCTCAGCTCAAACTTGGGACTGCAACTTCAGCACTTGGCAAAGAAATTTGCCATTCCCATTTTTGCTCAAACAAAATGATGAGATTAGAAGGATTGCATATGTGGAACATTAATCATTTGGAGCCTTTGTTCTGCAACGCCCAGTTTGTCATGTTCCTGGATAGAATCGAGTACTGGCAAGAGGAAACGTCTAATCAATGGTGAAAGACGAGAGAGAAAGTGGGACGCAACAATTCCTATACATGAAACCTGAAGACTCACTTGTCAGTTTACAGACACACTAACAAGGAGCATACTAAGGCCATTCACGCAGTTTCTGCCATTTAATAAGACAGTGGTTGATCTGACTGTAACCTCAAATTCATTTTCAGGCCAACGCCAATGACCTTTTGCCCCTTTGTTTACTAAGAATCTATTTAATTCTGCCTCAAAAATATTCAAGGACTCTGTTTTTTTTTGAAAACTAAACAATTCCAAAGACTTATAACCCTCAGTAATCTTCTCGTCTGCTTAAATGGGAGCCTTCTTAATTTCTGAATTCATCCCAAGTTCGAGTCTTCCGTAAGAGGAAACATCCTCTCTACATCTTCCTTGTGAATAGTGCTCAAGATCTCATATTTCAAACCTGTCTCCTCTAACTCTGCTAAACTCTAGCAGATACAAGCTTAGCCTGTCCATCATTTCCTCATAATACCTGCTCTGTGTGGGTTGTCTTAATTCTGGTAAATCTTAGTTGAACTGGGTCAAATGCATTTACATCTTTCCTTAAAGAAGATAACTAGACTGTGCACAGTACTCCAGATGTGGCCTCGCCAATGCCCCGTATGGCTGAAGCATAATCTTACTACTTTCACTTTCAATTACCCTGGCAACAAATGATAACATCCCATTAGCTTTCCAAATTACATGGTGTACTGGACACTAACCTTTAGCGATTCATGCATAAGGACATACCTATGATTCACAGAGCTCTACAATCTCTCATCATTTAGACGACGTTACATAGAGTCATGCAGCACAGAAACAGGCCCTTTGGCTCACCACATCTGAACTGACCAACAAACACCAAACTACACTAATTCCATTGACCTACATTTAGTCCACAGCCAACTATGCCCTGGTATTTATCCAGATGCTATTTAAATGTTCTAAGAGTATCTGCTTCCACCACCCTCTCAGGCAGTGTGTTCCACATGTGATCCACTCTCTGTGTGAAAAAATCTTTTCTTACACCCCTCACTTACTTACTCCTCACCTTAAACTTCTGCCCCTCGGCCTCAGACATATCTGACATGGGGAAAAGATTCTCATGATCTACCTGTCTATGTCTCTCTGTTTTATATACCTCCCTAACATCCACTCCCAAACATAACTGAGTCTTTTGATCCCAGACAATATCCTGATTAACCTAGTCTACACCTTCTCCAGTGCAATCACATCCTTCCAATAGTGCGGTGACCAGAACTGCACACAATATTGCCATCTGTGGCTTAAACCATGTTCTACAAAGTTGTAATAAGATTTCCTTGCTTCTATTTCTACCCCCTGGCTAATGAAGGCAAGTATCCCATATGCCTTCTCCATCACCTTGTCTACCTGTGCTGAAATCTTCAGGGATCTGTGGACATGTACACCAAGGTCCCTTCTGTTTGTGAGTACTCCCTATGTTCCTACCATTCATTGTGTATGTCCCTCCCTTATTAGACCTCCCAAAATGCACCACCTCACACTTAAAGATTAAATTCCACCGCCACTGCCCTGCCCACTTTACCAGCTGATTAATTTCAGGCTGTAGCCTGAGACCATCCTCCTCACTAGCAACATCACTAATTTTTGTGCCATCTGCAAACTTAGTAAGTATATCTTCTACGTTCACATCCAAGTCATAAATATATATCACAAACAGCAAGGATCCCAGCTTCAGTCCCTGCGGATTCCCTGCGGTCATAGGCTTCCAATTGTACAAACAACCTTCCAACATCACACTGTCTCCTATTTGTAAGCTCATTTTGCATCCAGTTTCCCACCTTGCCTTGGCTCTTACCTTTTGGACCAGCCTTCCATGTGGGACCTCGTCAAAGGCCTTACTGAAGCCCGTGTAAACCACATCAACAGAACCCTCATCCATATATTTAGTCAACTTTACATTAAAACTCAACGAGTCAGACAGAATCTGCATCTAACAAATCTGTGTTGACCATCCCTGATCAATCCCTGCCTTTCCAAGTGTTGATTAATCCTGCCCATCAGAATTTTCCCCAATAATTTACCCATCACTGACGTCAGACAAACTGGTCTGTAATCACCTGGCCTATCTCTGCTGTCCTTTTTGAAAAAAGGAACTACAGTAGCCATCCTCCAGCCACTTGGTACTTCACCTATGGCCAGCGAAGTATTAAATATCTCTATCAGGGCCCCAACAATCTCCTCTATTGCCTCCCATAGCAGCTGGGGATACATCTGATCAGCCCCTAGGAATTTATACACCTTTATGCCCATTTAAAACCTCTTCCTCGTTAATCGTAACATCCTCCAGAACCTCACTATCCCAAATGAAATTTTCAGTGACAATATCTTTCTCCTTTGTGAATACAGACAAGAAATATTCATTCAAGACCTCACCATTGTCCTCTGGCTCCACACAGAGACTACCCCTTTTGATTTCTAATAGGTGCCACTCTTTCCTTGGTAATCCTCTTGTTCTTTATGATAAAATGCTTTGGAGTTTTCCGTAATCTTCTCTGTCAAGGATATTTCATGGTCCCTCTTTGCCCTCCTCATTTCCTTTGTAAGCACCCCCCAACATTCTCTATACTTCTGAAGGAACTCCCGTTTTTAATGTACCTAACATATGCTTCCTTCTTTTTTGATATCAAACTCTCAATATCCCTTGATGTCCAGGGTTCCCTGCACTTGCTGTCCTTGTCCTTCACTCTTAGAGGAACATGGTGACCCTGAACTCTCACTATGCTACTTTTAAAAGACCTCCACTTTCCAAATATAGATTTACTTCCAAGTAGCTGCTCCCAGTCTACATTTGCCAGATCCGATCTCACAATATTGAAATGGCCTTCCCCCAACTGAGAATTAACTTCTGTACTATCCTTATCCTTTTCCATAGTAACTTTGAAACTTGAGAGTTGTGGTCACTGCCCCCAAAACGTTTGCCCACTGACACTTCAGCCACTTGACCGGCTTCATTCCATACGATTAGGTCTAGCATTCTCGAGTGGTACTATTGACACACTGGTACTAAAGGTTCTGCTGCACTTAACACTTCCTGCCAAAGTAGAGGATTTCACATTTTTCCATGTTATACACCATTTGCAGTTGTTAATTTGTTCACCACAAACCAACCTACCAGCTCGGCAAACAAATCAACAACCCGATTTACAAGTCTTGTCAAAAACTTTATACTTCATTTGCTACATCTTTGCTCACTGGCTTAACCTATCCATATCCTTTGGCAGTCTCCTTGTATCCTGTTCACAATTTGCTTTCCTACGTAGTTATGCATCAGCATAAAATTTGGCAACCATATTTTCCCTCTCTTCATCCAAATTATTTATACAAGTTGCAAGCAGTTGACATCTAGCATTCATCCCTGTGATGGAACACTTGTAACGTCTAAGCAATGTTCAAAAGCCATTTATGCCTACTTCCTGCTTCCTGTTAGATAGCTAATCCATGCCAATATGGTATTGCCTACACATTTAAGCTTTTATTTTATGTAATAAGCTTTGATGAGGCACCTTATCAAATGGCTTCTGGACATCCAATTACATTATATCTGCCAGTTCCCCTTTATCGACAGCATGTTACTTGTTCAAGGAACTCCAAAAGGTTGTCTAAACATGATTTCCCTTTCATAAAACCATGTTGACTCTGCCTAATTGCCTTGAATGTTTCTAACTTATATAATAACTGCTTCAAACTTTCTCCCAATGACAGATATTATGCAGGGCAGTTTGATCTTAGAGTAGGATAATAGGTCAGCACAACATCACAGGCCAAAGGGCCTGTATTGTTCTATGTTCTAAACCAAATGGTCTATAGTTTCTTGCTTTCTGTCTCCCTCCATTTTTGAATAAAATGAGTTACATTTGCTATCGTCCAATCCAGTAAGTTCTTTCCGTTAATTGAAAAATCAAAACTAATGCACGGAGAGGAAACATTTAAAAGGGACCTAAGGGACAACTTTTTCACGCCAAGGGTGGTGTGTGTATGGAATGAGCCGCCAGAAAAAGCGTCAGAGGCTGGTACAATTACAACATTTAAAAGGCATCTCGATGGGTATATGAATAGAAAGTGATTAGGGGATAGGGGCCAAATGCTGGCAAATGAGACTAGATTTATTTAAGATATCTGATCGGCATGGTCAAGTTGTACTGAAGGGTCTGTTTCCATGTTGTACAGCTCTATGACCCTAACTATCTCATTAGGCATTTAATTTAAGAGGTTTTGGAGTAGATTTGTAGCTCGGGTTGTGGGTGTTGAGGTTGGTTGGCTCGCCGAGCTGGTTTGTTGTTCCGCAGACGTTTCGTTACTGTGCTTGGTAACATCCTCAGTGCAGCCTCTGATGAAGCGTCGGTGTGTTTTCCCGCCTGGTTTTTAAACTCTGGGGTCCATTGCGATGGATTGCCTCACTTCTGGGTTTCCTCCGTAGTGGAATGTAAATGGGGTCGAGTTCAATGGGTTTATTAATAGCATGCTTTGTGGAGTGTCACGAAGACGCTAGGATGAAGACCATCAGGTCCCAGGCTTTTGTCAGCCTACACCACGAATAATTTACGAGGATCACTACCCTCGTGAATATAATTTTCCTCAATTCCTCTCTCACTTCCACTTCCTGATGCATATCTGTTTTTAGGTCATAACCCGTAGTCTCTTTAGGGAACATTAATGCAAAATACTTGTTTCAATGCATCTGTCTCTCTATTTTCCATTAATTAATTCCCCAGACACACTTCGTTTACTCTCTAAAATATTTACAGAAACTCTTACAATTTTTAGTATTTCTGGCTAGCTTTCTCTCATAAAAAACTAATAACTAGGGAAAATTTAATGTAATTCTTTGCTATTTTTATATTTTGTCCAATCTTCTGATGCACCAGCTGTCTTTGCACAAATACACAGTTTTTCACTAAGTTTGATATTATTTTTAACACTTCTACTTAAATCAGAGAAAGGGTACGTCTTTCCCCTGGAACATTTTTCATTTGTTGGAGCAATTGAAATGTTATACATTGGTGTACTAGGCCTATACACTAATGTAGAGCACTGGTTGCAATGAAGGACTCTCTTTTTCAACCTCTCTCCTTGCCTGAGGTGTGGTGACCGTCAGGCTAAACCACCAGTCTTCTCTCTAATGCTCTATTGTCTGATAAAACTATTGAAAGTTCACACTTTAATTTACATCATTTTACATCTCTTTTTCTCTTTCACCATGAACATTCCCTTTGTTGTTTTGTGCACACAGCCCCCACCATCTGCCCTCCTACAATTTCCATGCCTCTGACGAAGGTATGAAAACATCCCCAAAACTTTTCAGTTCCGAGAGGACTCAAAAAACGTTAACTCTGGTTTCTCTCTACAGATGATGCCAGCCCTGCTGAGTTTCTCCAGCATTCTCTGTTTCTTTTCCAAATGTGGCAGATTACAAATCCAAATGTAGTAAATGGCATCTACTGATCAGAAATTCAACACTGGATAGCATGACACATCCTTGGTTACGCCATCTCAATAATCATTCACAGAATTTACATGACACCTTCAGCATTTTATGCACCTGTCAGTAAGATACAAATTAGGACATTTTGATTGTTGTAAACTCAATTGCCTTTGGTTACCAAATGCTGGTGGATGTCTGATAAGAAATTACACACATGAAGTACAAACTATTGTGTGTATAGGCGTTTTCTATTAATTCTGTAATTAAAACAGAGTCACACCACTGACGAGTCAGCAATTTCTGCCAAATACTCAACAGGTGTCAACAGGTCTGCTGTGCAGTTTAGTTCAGTTCCTAATTTTACCCACTGTTAGTTTGAAGAAAGTGTCAAACATTGTTTAAGAAAGGTCTCACCATAAGCCCATCAGATTCCATATTCACTGGACAGCCCTTCTGCACTTTATACAAGTAGTCAAGCTCCACGGGAGCTTAATACAGCCTTCCTGAGTACATGACAGCCAGGTATCTCTAACCTTATGCACACAATTCTCAGTAGACGCACTTTTCTTAAACAGTCAGTCATTCACAGGATGTGGGTGGAACTGGCTCTGGCAGCATTCACTGACCAATCCCTTGTGCCCAGAAGGCACTTATGAGTCAACAATACTGCTGTGGGTCTGGAATCACAACTTGGAAATACGTCACCATTCTTTGAGTGTCACTGGGTCAAAATCCTGGAACACCCTCCCTAACAGCATTGTGGGTCAACCTACAAAACATGGACTGCAGCAGTTCAAGAAACAGCTCACTGCAACATCTTCAAGGGCAGCTAGAGATGGGCAGTAAACATTGGCTCAGCCAATGACACCCAGGTGCCATGTGTGAATAAAAGAAAAATTGCATGTTTTAATAAGATCACCTCTCATTTTGCCAATGCCAATGAGGATAGGTCCAACTTGCTCAACTTCTTCTCATAAGATAATCTCTTCATTCCTGGAACCCCATGGCAGTACTTCAAACAAGGGGCAATATTACTCCTCACCACCAACCCCCAACCTGCATCCCACCCAAAGCAGAGTGCCCAACAATAACTGTCGCTCAACCAGCATTGCTGAAGTAGATTTCACATAGTTAACATTACAGGGTAAATGCAGATATTCCATCACTTTATTGATGTTCGGGATGGCGCACACATTTTACAGTCAGAAGGTCATTGGTTTGAGCCTCACTTCAGAGACACAAACACAAACCTAGATGCAGCACTGATGGTGGGTCACATTATTAAACCTAGTCCTCACTTGATTTCTGATGAAGGGTTTAGGCCCAAAACGTCAAGTTTTCCTGCTCCTATGATGCTGCTTGACCTGCTGTGTTCATCCAGCCCCATGCTTGTTATCTCGGATCCTCCAGCATCTGCAGTACCTTTTATCTCTAGTCCTCACTTGCCCTCTTAGGTCATACACAAAAATCAATGTGGCTACTAACATGAAAGTAAGCTGGGGAGCAATGATTAATGTCTCAGCCAAAGTTTATCAATTTCACTGGTTATAATCATGCTACCACCTGTGGGATCATGCTGTGTTTCCACTGGTTTCTGCGTTTGCTGTATGACAATGACTACAAGAATTATTTTACTAACTGCAATGTATTTTAGGATGCGTTGAGGTCACAGGAGGTGTTATATAAATGCCAATATTTTCCTTCAGTAAATTGACAATGATTGGGTTGCAGGGGTTGGCATGAATGCATGAAGTTACACAACGAGACAAGCAAGCAAATGAATCAGACTGCTATGTTTTTAAAAAATGTTGATGCATTCCAGTTGGAGCTTTCTCTGTTCCACACAAATGAACAGATCCCAGTGACTGATCAGTCAAGCTTGTTTATCTCAAAGAGACATTACAGATGTGATGCTTGGGACTGGAGGGTGCTTAATCTCCAAGTTAAACCAACTGCTTGTCTTATCTGGCTCATCATGAACGGCAAGGCAATACATGACAAAACAATGAGGTCCTGGAAAAGCTTACCAGAGCAGTGAAGCATCACGATCAAAATATCTCTCCTCCTTCAGAGCAGCAGGAAGGACTTTGTACTGGTTGAGTCTCTCCCTTAAGGTCAGCTGCCTCATGAAAGATCATCAGCAGCTGAATGCATCATTTATTGCCCGTCTTCTAGTCTCTCACTTTGCCAAGTTTTTTTCCGTATCTTTTCAAAACAATGCGGCAATTACCAATGACCCAACACAAACCACACTTTTTTTTTGAGGCGGGGGGGCATGTCGGGGGCAGAGGAGGACATGCCTTTTCAGAGATCTGCCTCTCCTGAAACCATATCAAATGATGCTCACGGCTGACAAACGTTGAAATAATAGTAGATCATTCAGTTGGTCAAGACTGTTCAGTCATTCAGCACAATTTTGGCTGATGTTGGGTTTCCACTGCACTTTTCCTGCTCACCCCTTTATCCCTCAATTCTGAGACGGTAAAATTCTGTATACACCAGGCTTAACTACATTCAATGATAGAGCATCCACACTCTCTGGGCCACAGAGATCCAAAGATTTCCAACCAGTGAATCGTCGTTTCTCCTCATCTCAACCCAAATGATCAACCCCTTAATCCTTAAACAGTGCCTATGCTTTACTTTCCCATCCAGCAGGAACAATCTCTCAGCTTTCTACTTTGTCAGGCCCCTTTAGAATTCTGAACGTTTTAGTTACGCAGGAACTTGGTGAGGCTGCACCTAGAATACTGTGTGTAGTTTTGGTCTCTTCTCCGAGGAAGGATGTTCTTGATCTCGAGGTAGTTCAGCGAAGGTTTACCAGGCTGATTCCAGGGATGGCGGATCTGACATATGAGCAGAGATAAACTGGGTTGGGATTGTTTTCACTAGAGTTCGGATAAATGAGGGGGGATTTCATAGACACTTATAAAATTCTCACAGGACTGGACTGGGTAGATGTTCGCGATTGTGGGTGTCACTATGAAGATTCGGGGTAGACGATTTAGGATGGAGACGAGGAGACATTTCTTCACCCAAAGAGTGGTGAGCCTGTGGGATTCATTACCACAAGAAGTAGTTGATGCCAAAACATTGAACGTATTCAAGAGGCGACTAGATATAGCACTTGGGGGCGAATGGGAGCAAAGGTTATGGGGAGAAAGCAGGATTAGGCTGTTGAATTGGACAATCAGTCATGATCATCAAGAATGGTGGAGCAGGCTCCAAGGGCCGAATGGTCTCCTCCTGCTTTTATCTTCTACATATCTATGTATTGTGCTTGCACACTGAATGGAACTTTATCCATCAGTCTGCAGGACTAATTGTAAGGAGATAGAAGTCATACTTCTGCTGTGCCAAGCCACGGGTAGGCCACAGCTGCAGGCATTACCAGCCATTCTGGGTACCACACCTTCAGAAGGATGCACTGGCCCTGGGCATAGAGCAGTGTGGTCTAACCAGAGTGACAGCTGAGCTCTAGAGAGTTAAACTACAAAGAGATTCCACAAACTGGTATTGCATGTATTAGAATTTAAGAAGAGGTGATTTGATTAAAGATTGCGCAACAGGAACAGATAGGGCATGGAGATAAGCTATTTCTGCTGACTGAAGAGACGAGGACCTGGTGGGTGGCGGCAGATGCAGTAGTCTAAGCCTAAACATTAAAACCAGTCTTTTCAATTCAGACATACAGGCTTGTGTATTGTAATAACAGAAGCGTGGAACTCACTTCTGCAAAAGCCAATTGATGCTGGATCATTTTTAAAAATCAGACTAATTGATTTGCATTTATCAAAAGTATAATGAATATGGGGCAAAGACTCATATAGGGACGTTGGCCATGATTTAAGGCTGGAACAGTTTTGAGTGGCCTGCTCCCATGTTGTGCGCACCAAGTATTTTCCATGAAAATTGGCATGCATGGTTGTATACTTGTGGGTTTTTTTAACCATTTCTTTTGAACACTGCTTTACTAACTGAGAAAGCCCATCCATCTCCGGTCAATAGGTCAGCAAAGGATCGACCCATCTTTCTTTGCTCTTTATTCCATCACAGGATGTGGGTGTTGCTGGCTGGACCAGCATTTGTGCCCAACCCCAATTGCTGCTTGAATTGAATGGCATTCTGCGCCCATTTAAGAGGGCGGTTAAGAGTCAACCAGATCATTGTGGGTCTGGAGCACAGCAAGCCAAACTTGGTAAGGATAGCAGATTTCCTTCCCTAAAGGGCAGTGAACCAAATGGATAAAACCTATTATCCTCAATGATGGAGGACAGGCTTTCAGCTGCTGTACTGAATGGCGTCTAGGCTGAGGGAGCCTAGTCCAACATGTATTAATATCTCTTGCAAGGAAGGTGATCAAATAGAATGCAATAGTTTGCAAATAATGTCACTCTGGGCGTTAGCATGTGAAGTGTTGACGGGAGGAGTCTGACATTGTAAGTTTGATTTCTCACACTGCCTGTAAGCTGACACCCCCGGCAGGAGGGGGAAGGACAACAAATGAGAGGAGCAATGTACCCAACAGCACAGGCATTCTGCTGAAGCACGCTCCTCGGAACTCTGAAAACAAAGCACGCAGCAGCTTTCCTTCCTTTGCACCTGACAGGCTCCCTGTTAAAAACATGTCCCAACTCGCATAGTTTGTGGAATTTAGTTTCGAGAAAGGCTTCAAACATGCTTCCAATGGGGCCTTCAAAGGGACTGTTTCGAACAATTCAAACTTCTATCATTTCCCAGCTAAAGCATTTTCTTTTGTGCTTACAGAAAGAAATCTTAACTACACCGAATCTTGAAGGGACAGACAGCCCATGTTTATATAATTAATGGTGGGTTATGTTAACTGACACATGACAGGGTTATCAAGTCCTGAGTGATGGAGAACCTCCCATACATTCTTCAAGCAGTTCACCATGTTCACTCGGCTCTTGGAAACAGCAACTTACAGTTATATAGTGGGCTCTTCACAACAGCTTACATTGATGTAGTACTTTCATGACTCAAAGCAGTCTGTAACACTGCACAGGAGCATTATCAAATTAAATTTGATGAGCCATGCATGCCAAGATTAGTGATGGGAGACCAACAGCTTGGTCAAAGAAGTCCTGCAAATATTTGGAAGTTATTGGGCTGGAGATGGTTAGGAGCTAAGCAGGGGAGGAACCATTAAGTGACTTCAACACAGGTAATAGAAATTTAAAAATCAAGGTGTTGCTACATCGGGATCTAATGTAGATCAACAAGCATAGGGAGTGTTTCAGAGATAGTAGGAACTGCAGATGCTGGAGAATCTGAGATAACAAGGTGTAGAGCTGGATGAACACAGCAGGCCAAGCAGCATCAGAGGAGCAGGAAGGCTGACGTTTCGGGCCTAGACCCTTCTTCAGAAAGGGTCTAGGCC
>JAHRHZ010000145.1:91595137-91619098 GCA_024137785.1 Ginglymostoma cirratum | reverse complement strand
GGGGGGAAGTTGCGGTCCTTGAAGAATGAGGACATTTGAGATGTGCGGGATTGGAAAGTCTCATCCTGGGAACAGATGCGGCAGGTTTGAAACTAGAAACACCTCTGTATGCCATGCAATGGGTGTTGGAACTTAATTCTTCTACAGTTAAAACTAGATCAATTGTTAATTTACACTTGGGATAAATAGATTATCCCTAGGTATTGAGAGACGTATATGGAGGTAGGTCACAGATCTCAATTCATTCTTCTGCTGCTTCAGTTGTTTCAGACTAATATCTATATCTGGCCAACATTTAGGTGGTTAGTACCACTGGGACAACACACTTGAGGGCCTGAAAGGCCTGTATCCCACCTGTGTAAAATGCCATGTCAATAAGCTGTCTTACCTTGACAAAGCACTGATACTCCTCCTTATCTTCACTGAAAATCTCAACGTCGAGGAACAGCTTCAACCTGTGGTCAATGGTTTGAAAATCTTCGACT
The DNA here is from genome assembly GCA_024137785.1 of Ginglymostoma cirratum. Classification (NCBI taxonomy): domain Eukaryota; kingdom Metazoa; phylum Chordata; class Chondrichthyes; order Orectolobiformes; family Ginglymostomatidae; genus Ginglymostoma; species Ginglymostoma cirratum. The sequence continues at coordinate 91,618,613 of JAHRHZ010000145.1, read as the reverse complement.
GACAGGTTGAACTCAGCTTCTGGAGAACAAAAAAAGGAACCTTGAACCACATAACTTGCAGCAATAATCAGGGGAAAATAATGAAGCAAAAGAGATTCTGAAGTGAATGAGTGACAGTCCGGCTGACAGATTATCTATTCATATCAAGGATTCAAGCGACTGGGATTTAAGACTGAGATGAATGATGGAACAGTGGGTACAGCACTGGACTAGCAATGCATAGGCCCACACATTGCTCCAAGGCCATGGACTCAAATCCCACTACAACAGCTGATGAAAGCTAAATTCAATTCAATCAATCAGGAATTGAAAGTGCTAGCGACCATGAAGCCATCATCAATTGTTGTAAAACACACTGGGTTCAGTAATATCCTTTCTGCAAGGAAATCTGTCATCCTTATCGCTCTGGCCACAGTAATGTGGCTGATTCTCAACTGCCCTCTGAAATGGTCTAGCAAGACACTCAGATCAAAAGGCAGCTAGGGATGTACAATTTACTACGAGAGGAACTGAACTTACAAGTAAGGATGTTATTCTTCAGTTATACGTGGCATTGATGAGACCACATCGCCAAGGCTGTGTAAATTTTTGGTCTCCTTATTTAAGGAAGGATATAAGTGCATTGGAGGCAATTCAGAGTATGTTTACTAGACTGACTGCTGTAATGAGCAGGTTGGACAGACTGGGCTTATTTCCACTGGAGTTTAGAAGAGTGAAAGGTGGATCGGTTGAGTGTATAAGATCCAAAATGGGTCTTGACATGGTGGAGGTGGAATGTGTGTTTCGGTTTACCGGTAAGTCCAGAACTAGAGGATGTTGTTTTGAAATTGCCCTTCTCGTACAGAGATGAGAATATTTTTATCTCTCAGGATTGACAGGTTTTGGGACTTTGCCTCAGAGGAGGTGGAGGCAGGGTTGTTGAATATTTCGAAGGCAGAGGTAGATCGAATCTTGCTAGGGAGGGGAATCGAGGGTCATCAGGGATAAATGGGAAGTTGAATTGGAAACAAAAATAGATCAGACACAGCCATGACGTTATCAAATAGTGAACCTCGCTCAAGGGACTGAATGGTCTACTATTACTCCTGTTTCATATGTTCACGGAAGCAACATTGACACACAGAATTTGAGATAATTACACAGTCAATGTGACTGATACAAAAACAGAAGTTACTGGAAAAACTCAGCGGATCTGGCAGCATCTGTGAAGAGAAAATCAGAGTTAATGTTTCGGGTGCGGTGATAACTGATACTTGGTTCTGGGAGGAATGTTGGCCAGGACATCAGGGAGGACTTGTAAATATTCTTTTAAAAAAAACCTCAGCCCCCAAATCTCCACCCCACTCAACCACTACCACCACCATGCCCACCTCACATCAAGTAATGGTTTTGAAGAATAAACTGAAAGGGCTGGAAGAGGAAGAAATGAGGTGGGATTGTGGTTTAGTATCTCAGCCAAGGACATGGTTAAAGTTCATCAACAACAGATGGCCTGACCACTGCTAATGAAGGTGGGGAATAAGATCAGCCCTAAGTTGCATTGAACAGGGAACAGTGTTCATTGGGTGGTAAGGCCAAGTCCTGACATTTTATAGGAGAAAATTTATAAAATTTTCATTGTAATGGGGAAAGAAACCAACAGATGGGAGAGCCAGACTCTTCAGGAGGTCCAGTACAGACATGATGGGCTGAATGGCCACCTTCTGGGCTGCTATAACATTCTTTATAGTCTCAATCGTGCACAACTTTCCTGACCTTTACTGGTTGTAGCGTGACTGTCCCCAGATTCAGAGCGTGGTGAGCTGGGCATCAGTGCAGAACCCACAGGAGTGCCATAGCGGTAGCTCCAGGTCAGGCTGTCAGCGTGAGAGTCGATGCTCCCCCTCTGGTTAGCGCTACCACCGTACACACCAGGACTGCAGCCAACGTGGGGGGTCTTGTGTGCGGACGAGTCTAGCACCCCCAGGCTGGGATCCACATCACCCGAGGAGGTGTCAGAAACCCGGCTGCCGTCCCTCATGCTGCTGCTGCAGCTCTGGTCACATTCCAAGTAGAAACTGGCACTTTTGCTGGCAGCGAAGGAGTAGATCTCTGGGTCCATAGCCAACACGCCAGTGGCACCATCTCCCAGAGGTCCAGCATCCAGACTCAGCCTGCTCGGAGATTCAATACTCTACACAACAGAAACAAGACCAACTATTTCAGAGATAAAAGGTACTGCAGATGCTGGAGAATCCGAGATAACAAGCATGGGGCTGGATGAACACAGCAGGCCAAGCAGCATCATAGGAGCAGGAAAACTTGACATTTTGGGCCTAAACCCTTCATCAGAAATGGGGTACGGGAAGAGGGTTCTGAAATAAATAGGGAGAGAGGGGGAGGCGGATAGAGGATGGATAGAGGAGAGGATAGGTGGAGAGGAGGCAGACAAGTCGAAGAGGCGGGGATGGAGCCAGTAAAGGTGAGTGTAGGTAGGGGGGGTAGGGAGGAGATAGGTCAGTCCAGGGAGGACGGACAGGTCAAGGGGGCGGGATGATGTTAGTAGATAGGAGATGGAGGTGTGGCTTGGGGTGAGAGGAAAAACAGGTTAGGGAGGTGGAGATGAGCTGGGCTGGTTTTGGGATGCGGTTGGGGGAGGGGAGATTTTGAAGCTTGTGAAATCCACATTGATGCCATTGGGCTGCAGGGAGTATTTCCAGTCCAGGAAATTCAGTCTCTTTCACTGTTTACAGTCCTTCTGCGCAGGTTATCTAAATAGTGAGAGGTTGCAGAGCTGAAATGCAGAAAGATCTGGGTGCCCTAGTGCATAAAAACAACCACAGTCTGTCCAATCTCTCTCCATAATTGAAACTCTCCAGCTCTGGCAACACCCTAGTAGCTGTGGCCTAATCAACATTTTATACAGTTTCAGCATAACCTCCTAGTGGTTTTAGATTCTCCAGAATGTTATCAGGACATAATCTCTGCTCATAATTTAACTCTTACGAAAAGTTTGTTTGTATTCTCCTGAAAATGGAGGTTAAAGAATAGTTCAATTTAGGTTTCTAGGCTTTTGTCTAAAGGAATTTGTAGGGTGAATGGGATTATATAATGGCCCCCACTCTGAAGATTACAGTTACAACACTTAAAAGACATTTGGACAAGTTTATGCATAAGAAAGGTTTGAAGGGATTTGGGCCAAATGCAGGCACGTGGGACTAGTTTAGTTTGGGAAAATGGTCGGTGTGGGCTAGTTGAACCGAACAGTCTGTTTCTATGCTGAGAGGTTGTGTTGAGAGTGACAGCAGGAGACAGCGGGTGGTGGTACAGAATTGCTTTTCGGACTGGACGCCCGTGACCAGCAGTGTTCCATGGGGATCAGTGCTGGGTTCACTTTTTTTTTTTGTCATTTATAGAAATAATTTGCTTGAGAATATAGGAGACATGGTTATTAAGTTTGCAGATGACACCAAAATTGGTGGTATAGCGGATAATGAAAGCGGTTATCTCTGATTATAAAGGGATCTTGATCAATTCGGACACTGGACTGAGGAGTGGCAGATGGAGTTTATTTTGGATAAATGTAAGATACTGCATTTTGTAACACAAGCAAGGGTAGGACTTACACAGTTAATGGAAGGGCCCTGGGTATTATTGTCAAACAGAGACCTAGGGTTCATAGAGTCATACTGCATGGAAACAGACCTATTGGTCCAACTAGTCCACACCGACCACATTCCCAAACTAACCTAGTCCCACCTTCCTACATTTGGCCCAAATCCCTCCAGATACATTCTGGGGACCCAGGTTCAAATCCCGCCACGGCAGATGGTGGAATTTGAATTCAGTAAATATCTGGAATTAAGAACCTAATGATGACCAATTGTCGGAAGAAACCATCTGATTCATTGATGTCCTTCAGGGAAGGAAACTACCACCCTTACCTGGTCTGGCCGACATGCAACTCCAGACCCACAGCAATGCAGCTGACTCTTAACTGCCCTCTGAATTCGCCTGGGAAGTCACTCAGTATAAAACCTCAATGGGGACGTTTCCCTTTGTAGGCAGTCTGGAGCAAGGGGTCATCATTTTCAGAAAAGGGGTGTCAAATTTAAAACAGAAATAAGGAGGAATTACATTTCTCAAATGATCATAAATCTGTGGAATTCACTACCCCAGTGTGCAGTGAATGATGGGACATTGAATAAATTAATAATCAGTGTTGGGTTAAAGGGTTTTGGACAGCCGGCAGCAAAATGGAGTCAAGGGCGAGATGGGATCAGCCACGATTGTATTAAATGGTGGAGCAGGCTCGAGGGGATGAATGGCCGTCTCCTGCTCGCAGTTCTGTTGTTGTTATACCTCTGAGACATAAATGCTGGGACACTGAACATAGATCAGAAATCTAACACAAGAGTTACGGGGCTCAGGCAGAAAAGTGGCATAATCAAATCAGTCAAGCAGTTCAGCGAATGGCAGAGGAAGATCCAGAGCTGAATGGCCAAGGCCTACTCCTATTCCTCATGATCAAATTACGAATGGGCGACAAACATTCTCGCCAGCAATGCTCGCATTCTCACACACCTCCGGAAAAACGGGATCATTCATTCCCGTTGTCAAGTTCGGTAACACCGCGTGGCTCACCTTCAGGCTCCCAGTGGCACTGTCACCCGTGAAGGCAATCTTCAGGACATCCACTTTGACGGCTTCTTCCTCGGGTTGGATTGGTGTGCTGGTGCGTGTTTCTACCTCAGACGGCACAATGATCACAATCTCACTCGCGCACTTGGGGCAGGCTGGAGATGCCTTTGGACTCTCAACTGTAGAGAGAGACAAAGAAACATCAGACAAACACTGCTCAGCTCATCAAGGCTCAGACAACCTGTGGACTGGTGGCAACAATCCCTCAGTTATTCAAAAGCCAAAACCACTCTAGGAGGATAAAGAACAAGACGGCACAGATTTAAGGCAAGTGGCAGAGGCAGAAATGCTGACAGGATGGAAAGCTCTCTCACGCAGTGAGTGGTTTAGGTCAGAAACATGCTGACTGAGAGTATGCTGAACAGAAGTTCATCCAAGGTTTCAGAAAGGTAATTAAAACTATCAGAAAAGGAACAAGGTGCAGGGTTAGAGAGAATGACACCAAGTGAATTTCTCATTCAGAGAGCCGGTTGCGAAACTGACCCCTCACCACTCCCAACTATCTGAGGTAGGGGCCAGTAGTGGAACAACGCAAACTGGGGACTCACTAAGGGCAAAATCAGAAGTTACACGACATCTGGTTATAGTTTATTTGAAATCATCAGTTTGTGATTTTGAATAAACCTGTTGGGCTATAACCTGGTGGTGTGGGACTTCTGACTTTGTCCACCCCAGTCCAACACCAGCACCTCCACATCATCACTAATGTCAGATGGTGCTGTAGAAACTCAGCAGATCTAGCAGCATCTGCAGGGAGAGAGTGCGAGAAAAACAGAGTCAATGTTTCGAGTCCAATACGGGTTTCCTACTGTTCTGAGGAAGGGTCATACTGAACTAGAACTGATAACCGTTTCTCTATCTCCACGGATGACGCCAGACCTACCGAGTTTCTCCAGCACTTCATTTTTATTTCAGAATTCCAGCATCTGCAGGATGCTAGTTTTATCATTGTCATTAAAGTCAGGGGTTATTAAACTTTACCATCCATAGAATCATAGAATCCCTACAGTGTGGAAACAGGCCCTTTAGCCCAACAAGTCCACACTGACCCTTGGAGCATCCCCACCCAGACACATTCCCCTATAACCCACCTAAACTACACATCCCTGAACTATGGGCAGTTTAGTACGGCCAATCCATCTAACCTGCACATCTTTGGATTGTGGCGGGTGGGGGGGAACCCACGTAGACAAGGGGAGAACTTGCAAACTCCACACAGACGATGATGGAGTTGAGCCCAGGTCTCTGGTGCTATGAGGCAGCAGTGCTAACCACTGAACCACCATGCCGCCCTCCACAGACCAATTTGGCATGGCTAAAGACTTCATAGAGCACCTGTCGGCCCCATCAGTTTTATAACAGACTAACAGAAACAACAAACATTTCCACTGATTTTACACCACTTGTGCATCTTGTTTCATTGGCAAATGATAAATTCATGCCAGAATCAGTACATTTTCATATCATAAATATAAATATTACAAGATTCTAAACTACATCAGTGGTTGGTTCTGCTTATGACCATCTGCCTTACATACAGCGATAAAAGGTACTGCAGGTGCTGGAGAATCCGAGATCCGAGATAACAAGCATGGGGCTGGATGAACACAGCAGGTCAAGCAGCATCATAGGAGCAGGAAAACTTGACGTTTCGGGAAGCATCCAGTTTGGTTGTCTGACATCATGAGGATTCTGGAATGTTCTTTGCTTTGGACGAGGCTCTGGAGCAGCCCAGTGATGTGTATCTCGGACAAGCCCACGAACCACTACAGAACGCATTTTGAGAACTACAGGATGATGTGAAGTGTTGAGATCTGACGGAGGACCAAAAAGGTTCAAGCCTCTGCCAATGACCGTGGAAAGCAGTGTGCTACCACCATCTGCTGGCACAGTACAGTAGTGCAACAATATAACTCAGATAACACAGTGAAGCTGGGGGAACACAGCAGGTCAGACAGGATCAGGGAAGCAGGAAAGTTGACGTTCTGGGCTGGGACCCTTCATCAGGGTCCTGGGGGAATAAACAGAGGGAGGAGGGGTGGGGCTGGGGAAGGTAGGTGTGATGGTGATAGATGAGTGCAGGTAGGCCGTGGTGGGGATTGGTGAGTGAGGTGGGAAGAGGCAGATAGGTGGGAGAGAAGATGGACAGGTTGTGTCAGGTCAAGGAGGCAGGGATAAGGGGGAAGGTTGGACATGGCAATGAGGCCGGCGGTGTGGAGATTTTAACTCCTCTCCGCTTACCTTGACTCTGTTTCCCCCCCCTACCCCGAGTCCAGGAAATCCCCACCTATGTCCAGGACACCACCCATGCCCTCCACCTCCTCCAATTCCCTGGCCCCCCAACACCTTATCTTCACTATGGATAGTCAATCTCTATACACTTGTATCCCCCACATGGATGGCCTAAAAGCCATCCACTTCTTTCTCTCCCACAGGCCCAATCAGTCCCCCTCCACTGACACCCTCATCCGCTTAACAGAATTCATCCTCACCCTTACAACCTCTCCTTCAACTCCTCCCACTTCCTACAGACTAAAGGGGGTGGCCATGGGAACCCGCATGGGCCCAAGCTATGCCTGCCTCTTTGTAGGTTACGTGGAACAGTCCCTTTTCTGCTGTTGCACTGGCACTATCCCCCACCTCTTCCTCCGCTGTATCGGCGCCGCCTCGTGCTCCCACGAGGAACTTCAACAGTTCAACTTTACTAATACCTTTCACCCCCTACCTCAACCCCACCACCTTTCCCTGCAACTTCAAGAATTGCTACACCTGCCCCTACACCTCCCTCCTCACCTCCATTCAAGGCCCAAAACAAACCTTTCACATCAGACAGGGGTTCACCTGCACATCCGTCAACTTGGTCTGCTGTATCCACTGTTTCTGATGTGGCCTCCTCTACATCAGAGAGACCAAGCGGAGGCTCGGAGACCATTTTGTAGAGCATCTGCGCTCTGTACAATACAAATACCATCACCTTCCGGTCACTACCCATTTCAACTCCCCCTCCCACTCCCTGGCTGACATGTCCATCCTGGGCCTCCTCCAGTGCCACAATGACGCTACCTGAAAACTGGAGGAGCAGCACCTCATGTTCCGCTTTGGGAGCCTACAGCCCAATGGCATAAAAATGGAATTCACCAGGTTTAAAATCTCCCCATCCCCGGCCTCATTCCATGACCAACCCACCCTCTCATCCACACCTCCTTGACCTGACACAACCTGTCCATTTTCTCTCCCACCTATCTGTCCCTCCCACTTCACTGACCAATCCCCACCACTGCCTACCTGCACTCACCTATCGTCATCCCACCTACCTTCGCCAGCCCCACTTTCCCCCTCTCAATATTCCCCAGGTCCGTTCCCCCTCCCTATTTCTGAAGGAGGGTCATGACCCGAAATGTCAACTTTCCTACTCCTCTGATGCTGCCCGGCCTGCTGTGTTCCTCTAGCTCCACACTGTGTTGCCTGACTCCAGGATCTGAAGTTCTTGCTATCTCTGAACAATTCAGATTACTGTGCCCAACTTGGCAAGAGGGATTCAAACATGGAGACACAGAAGCTAGGAGCAACCATAAGCTATTCCACCCCTCGAATGTGCAATGCCAGCCATTATCATCGTGACTGACCTTCAAGCTCAATACCGTAATCCTATCCTCGCCCTCCATATCACTTGAAAAGCTATATCTACTTCCTTCTTGAAAACTGAGCGGGAGACATAGAATCAGCAGAAAGCGAAAGAGATACATGAGGACTCAGAGGGATCCCATTGACATCCTCTGCACATCTCAGATCAGCAAGCAAAGAAGTGCTTAGAGGAGCCCTAGTGGGGCAGTAGAAGTGTCTCTACCCCTGAACCAGGGTTCAAGTCCCACCTGCTCCAGAAAGTGTAATAAAATCGCTGAAGGCATTGATTAGGAAATAACTAGAGGTGTTTAGCAGTGTAAAGTTAGGGATCTTCTCCTCTGGGAGGTAATGAGGGGTCACTCACTCTGCAGGTAATCTGGGTCATCTGCCTGTACAACACCTGATTGCTTGGACAGGCACTGAGCAGCATCCCGCTCCTGTGGGGACACGGTGAACTCGTGCTGGCACTTCAAGCACTGGAGTTTGGGGAAATGCTCCCGCATCGCTCTCTGGTTGGCTTCCAGTGCATCGCTCAGGATCTTAACCAGCATCTGAAACCAGAAAAAAAAACAGGTAATGACCATCAAGAGAAAAATAACTGCACCTTGACATTCAATGGCATTACCAATGAATCCCCACAATCAACACCCTGGGGATTACTATTGACCAGAAGCTCAACCGGTCAGATATATACAGTGACTGTAAGAGCAGGTCAGAGCCTAGGAATTCTGCAAGTAATTCACCTTGACTCCCCAAAGCCTTTCCACAAAAGGTACGAAAGTCAGCAGTGTGATGAAAGGATGCAGCTCCAACAACACTCAAGCTTGACACTGTGCAGGACAAAGTGGCCTGCTTGATTGGCACCTCATTCACAAACCATCAAAAGTATGTACTGCTGCCACTGGATGATCTACAAGATGCACTGTAGAAAGTCAGCAGAATTCCTTAGACAGCACCTTCTAATGCCACAACCACTTCCATCTAGATGGACAAGAGCAGGGAGAGAGACTGGAGCACCACCACCTGCAAGCTCCCCTCTACTCACCATCCTGACGTAGACCATAAAATACGGGAGCAGAATTCAGCTACTGGGCCCATTTAGTCTGCTCCCCCATTTGATCATGGCTGATATGTTTCTCAACCTCATTCTCCTGGCTTCTTCCCATAACCTTGAACTGCTTGCCAATCAAGAATTTGTCCCTGACTTAACTACAATCAACAACATGGTCTCCACAGCCCTCTGTGGCAATGAGATTCACCACCCTCTGGCTGGAGAAACTCCTCATCTCAGTTCTAAAAGTTAGCCCTTCACTCTAAGGCTGTGCCCTGAGGTCCTAGTCTCTCCTACAAATGGAAATATCATCTCCATGTCCATGCTACTCAGGCCTCTCAGTAAGTTTCAATCAGATCCCCTCTCATCCTTTTAAACTCCATTGAGTTCAGACTCAGAGTCCTCAGCGACTCTGCATCTGACAACCCCTTCATCCCTAGGATCATTTTTGTAAACCTCCTCTGCACCCCCTCCAACAGCAGCGCATCCTTCCTTAGATACAGGGCCCAAAACTGCTCTCAATATTCCAAATGTGGCCTGACCAGTGCTTTATACAGCCTCAGCAGTACATCTCTGCTCTTATATTTTAGCCCTCTTGAAATGTATGCCTTACGCACCCTAATCAAGTCAGTCTCATTACACATCACCAAATCCAGAACTGATACTCCACAAATTCCTTTTCTTTGAATCTGCTACCAACCTGATTTTCCCAGTCCACCCGCATACTGAAGTCCTTCATGATTCTTGTAATAGTGTCTCTCTTATTTATCTTTCCTATCTCCTGATCCATTATCCTGACTACTGCTAGGCGCACATACACAACTCCCATCAGGGTCTTTTGCCATTTCCCGTTCCTCAACTCTACCCACACACCGATTCTACACCTTCCAACTCTATCATTTCTTGCTATCGATTTAATCTAACTTCCTACAAACAAGGCAACCCTGCCTCCTCCGTCCATCCTTTCAATAGGACATGTCTCCTTGGATATTTAGTTCCCAGCCCTGATCCCCTTGCAGCCACTTACCTGTGATACCCATGACACTGGCACATACCTGCCAATTTCAATTTGTGCCGCAAGCTCACTTACCTTGTTTTGTTCACTGCGTGATTTTAAGTACAACACCCTCGGTCTTGTATTGACTGCCCCCCTCATCATAGTAATCGTTTTATCTGCTGCGTCTGAAGTTAGATTTCTGAACCTTTCTCTGTGTACTACTTATTCTGGAAACTTTAATAACATCTTGAGTCCCTTCCAACTTCATTTATTTCCCTGCAACCGAACACAACCCCCTCCACACTATTTGGTTTAAAGCCATATATAGACAAATATGGTTATTCCTGCAGTGTTGCTGAGACAAAATCCCTTTCTAACACTATTTTGGGTCTACCTAGAGCACATCTACTCCAGCACATCAACATGGCAGCTCAGCACCACCTTCTCAGTAGCCAGATAAGGACAGACAATAAATGCTGGCTCAGCCAGTGACACTCATGTCCATCAGTGAATATACAAAACACATCCAGACTCCTTCCAATGCAGGTACAGCCTTCCTTAAACAAGGAGATCAAAGGTGTATCTGGTCTTCCAGGTGTTTGTTTACTTATTCATGGAATGTGGGCGTCACTGGCTGGGACACATTTCTTCCCATTCCCAATTGCACCTTGATCGGAGTGGCTTGCAAGGGCAATTAAGAGTCAGTCACGTTGCTGTGGGTCTGGAGTCACGTATAGGCTAGACCCACTAGCGATGGCAGATTTCCTTCTCGAAAGGATACAAATGACCAAGATGGGTTTTTCTGACAACTGACAGTGGTTACACGTTCACCACTGGGCCACCATTTAATTCCAGTCTTTTAAATTGAATTTAAGTTTCACCATCAGCCTTGGCAGATTCTGGATAACTAGCCCAGTGACATTGGTCTCACTAATACCCTATCCGTTTGCAGCAGGACTTCCCTGGGAGAAAGGAACTCTGCCGTCCTTACCCGGTCTGGCCTACCTCGACTCTCGACCCACAGCAAGGTGGTGACTCTTCTCTGCCCTCTGAAATGGCCTTGAGAGCCACTGCATTGTGAAGATGCCAGCCCAGCATCACCACATCGGGCGGAATAAATAATAACCTTGCCAGGGATGTCCTTGTGTCATGAGGGACTAATAATCCTTCTCATTGCATTCCAGAACGTGGCAGCTAGTTATGTTATTATTTAAAAATCACCTGTCTGATTTCTCAATTATCTTTAGTGCCTGTCATCTAGTTAACGATCACACTCCTGCCTCTCTCCCACACAAATAATTACTCCCGATTTACTCAATTAGGCCCCATTATACTTTTGATAAACTCTGTTAAATGTTCTTTCTCCTTGTATAGATTTTTATTAATATGCTAGTCTAGGTTCTTGCCTTGGTGTCTCTCGCTCATGCAAGACAGCGAGAGCACGAGAGAGTGCGAGAGTGAACGCAAGAAAGACTGCAAGAGACACACACCAAGGCAAAGTGACTGTGGACCTTGACTAGCATATTAATAAAGATCTATACAAGGAGAAAGAACATTTAACAGAGTTTATCAAAAGTATAATGGGGCCTAATTGAGTAAATCGGGAGTAATTATTTGTGTGGGAGAGAGGCAGGAGTGTGATCGTTAACTAGATGACAGGCACTAAAGATAATTGAGAAATCAGACAGGTGATTTTTAAATAATAACATAACTAGCTGCCACGTTCTGGAATGCAATGAGAAGGATTATTAGTCCCTCATGACACAAGGACATCCCTGGCAAGGTTATTATTTATTCCGCCCGATGTGGTGATGCTGGGCTGGCATCTTCACAATGCAGTGGCTCTCAAGGCCATTTCAGAGGGCAGAGAAGAGTCACCACCTTGCTGTGGGTCGAGAGTCGAGGTAGGCCAGACCGGGTAAGGACGGCAGAGTTCCTTTCTCCCAGGGAAGTCCTGCTGCAAACGGATAGGGTATTAGTGAGACCAATGTCACTGGGCTAGTTATCCAGAATCTGCCAAGGCTGATGGTGAAACTTAAATTCAATTTAAAAGACTGGAATTAAATGGTGGCCCAGTGGTGAACGTGTAACCACTGTCAGTTGTCAGAAAAACCCATCTTGGTCATTTGTATCCTTTCGAGAAGGAAATCTGCCATCGCTAGTGGGTCTAGCCTATACGTGACTCCAGACCCACAGCAACGTGACTGACTCTTAATTGCCCTTGCAAGCCACTCTGATCAAGGTGCAATTGGGAATGGGAAGAAATGTGTCCCAGCCAGTGACGCCCACATTCCATGAATAAGTAAACAAACACCTGGAAGACCAGATATAACTTTGATCTCCTTGTTTAAGGAAGGCTGTACCTGCATTGGAAGGAGTTCAGAGAAGGTACTCTCAATTGATTCCTAGGATAAAAGGGTTGTTTCATAAAGACTGAAGTGATACACACTGGTTTAGAGGAATGAGAAGGTACCTAATGAAAAGGCAAAAAAAACTGTGGTGGCTTAATTGAGGCAGATGTGGAGAGGGTATTTTCACTTAGAAGGGAATTCAGAACTAGGGGCCACAGTTTAAGAAAAAAAAATGATAACTTATTTAAGATGGAGATGTGGAGGAATTTCCTCTAAGGGTGGTTAATCTTTGGAATTTTCTTCCTCAGAGCATTGTGGAGGCTGGATCACTGATTTTATTCAAGGCTGCATTGGACAAATTCTTCATTGACAAGGCAGTGAGGGGTTTTTGGAGACGGACAGGAATTGGAGCCACAATCACCTAACTCCATATGCTCATCTTTGTCTTATTTCTAAAGAAAAATCATGGGGCGTGGTGTCACTGGCAAGACAAGTATTTGTTGCACATCCCTATTTGCCCTAAGTGAATTAAGATGCTCATTAGGCCATTTTAAGGAGTAAAGGAGTCCAGAATCAGGGGTCAATTTAAGGACATGGGGTAAACCATCTAGGACTCAGAAGAGAAGAAATTTCTTCACCCAGCAAGTGGTGAGCCTACAGAACTTTCTACCACAGAAAGCAGTCAAAACAAAAACACTGAATGCTTTCAAGGAGGAGTTAGATGTCTAGGACTTGGGACTAAAGGAATCAAAGAATGTGGAGGGGGCTAGAAAAAGCAGGAACAGGCTATTGAGCTGGATGATCAGCCATGATCATAATAAATGGCATAGCAGGTTTGAAGGTCCAAATGGCCTAATCCCACTCCTTTTTTCTATGCTTAACAATCAACCACATTGCTCTGGGTACATAGACCAGACTGGGTTGGGATGGCAAGTTTGCCTCCCTCAAGAACTAAGTAATCCATTGTACATTTTAAACACGTGACTGGTGAGTTTTTGTTAGTTAATCAACTGGCGAATATCAATTCTCATTTGTCAAAGAGACCCCAAAATCTGAGAGAGTGAGAGATAGACAGAATGTGCGCTGCAAGGGAACTATTGCCAAATTTCACTCCTAAAAAATTTACAACTGTCCCTCGTTTTATACTCCCCAACCAACCGAAATAATTTCGGTCACTTCCCCTCGATGGATTGTAAACTTGATCAAATCGCTCAACATCTAAATCTCAGAGAAAACAACCTTAGTTTTGTGCAGTCTCTCCTCGCAACTTAATATGCGGCAGCCAGGTATCATCCTGTTGAAACTATGCTGCACTCCCTCCAAGGCCGATAACTCGGAATGCTCTTTTCCACACTCACCTCAGAGGCATCCTGGGGATTCTTGTCCAGGATCACATACTTCCTCTTGCGTTTGTCCCTGCGAATGTAACTGAAGCAGCACTCCACTGCCGGGAGAGCCTGTCCTCTGCTCTGCCGAGAAAGGCAAGACTCAGAATTATTTTCCTGAAATAAAGAAGACCAGGTTATGATAGGGCCTCGGCTACAGTTGGGTTGGGGTGGGGCGTGTGGGTTTGGTGAGGGACAAAGAAAGGTAGTGAGAAAACACACCTGGTATAAGCTTGCTGTACAGGGAAGTCTGGAGGGTTTTGCATCCATTTATAGTAGCAAGAGTTCCCCTCACCCCAGGCCGGAAAAGGTACAACACAAAGCAGGGCCATTGGTGGGAGGCTCAGTACCTCCCTGGAGTTCAGTTGGTTGAAGAGTGGATAGATTCAGGGTTCAGGCACTGGAATGTGCTGAACTAGCTACTTGGTCCTTTGGAATCTGGAGTGAGGTTGAGTTAGAAACATAGAAAATAGGAACAGGAGGCAGCCCATTTGGCCCTTTGAATCTGCTCCACTATTCAATGCCTGATCATTCATCTCAGTCCTCTGTTCTCTCTTTCTCTCCCAACCCTTTGACCTCTTTAGACCCACTTTTCTTGAAAAAATTCAATATTTTGGCCACAACCACTTTCTATGGTAAAGAATTCCACCAGCTCAGTGCTCTCTGTGTAAAGAAATTCCTCTTCCTCTCAGTCCTAAAACGGCCCACCCTGTATAGTTAGACTGTGATCCCTGGTTCTGGACACCCTGGTCATCGGGAACATCCTTCCTGTGTTTATGCTGTCCAGTCCTGCTAGAATTTTATAGGTTTCTACAAAACACTGCTCATTCTTCTGAACTCCAGTGAATATAGTCCTAACTGATCTCATCTTTCTCCATACCTCAAGTTAACATGAGAAATAAACTAACATTGAAATCTGGGATCACAGAAGCAGGAAAAGGCCATTGAGCTTGAGCCTGCTCTGCCCTGCTAGATCGTAGCTGGTCATCGAACTCAATGCCACTTTCCCACAATATCTCTAGATCTCTCAATGTTATTAGTACCTTGAAAACTATTGATCCTTGTGTAGAACCTATTCAATCACTGAACTTCCATAGCTAACACAGTGTGGAACTGGAGGAACACAGCAGGCCTGGCAGCAGAGGAGCAGGAAAGCTGATGTTTCGGGTCAGGATCCTTCTTCAGAAAATTAGCTGTCTGGTTAAGGAATTCCAAAAGATTCACTACCATGTTTAAAAACCACTCAAAATTCCTTAAGATGGTGCCTTCCAAACCACTGCTAGAAGGGGAAAGGGCAGGGGAAACACAGGAACACTACCACCTATCACAAGTTCCCCTCCAAGCCACTCACCATCCTCACTTGGAAATACACTGCTACTCCCTCACTGTCACTCGATCAAAATCCTGGAATTCCCTCCCTAATGGCATTGAGAGTCAAACCACAGCATATGGCAGCTCACCACCACCTTGTCCAGGATATTAAGGGATGGACAATAAACATTGGCCCAGCCAGCAACACCCACATCCAGTGGATTATTTACAAAAAGGTTTGCTGCCAGAAAACAAACAGAGTTTAATGTTGATGCAGAAATCTCCCTTCCACACATGCTAGCTTATATATGGTGCAGTAGTGTTGGACATACAAGGGAGGATGTGAGTGAGTGGTTTATTTTTCCCCAGTACACCATATCAGAGGTAAAAAGTGATCGGGTGGGTGTGCACAGACACATGAATGTGATAGACTGGATCCTGATTACCAACTGTGCACTGACCATTCTTCACGGATGCTCTCAGTGAGGTAGAAAGTGGTTAACATCTGTATGTTTGTATGTGATGTTCATTCTCAGCCAGAGACCTAAAAGAAAACTGAATGCACCAGAGAATGTAACATTCCAGTGCATCTTTGTCTCATCATTGACAAATTGGAATATGTTTGATCAGAAATCGACCAACTTGTTTCGTACGTTCTTAAACAGAGTCACATTCTACCCACAGCTCCTTCAAAAAGTAGACAAATCCCAGAACGTTCACTGCTGAAAGATAATATCCAAAGAATGAGCTGGAAGTAAGGTGCTGCGTTAGGTGGTGCATAGTGAGATACCCTCTGTCACAAAGCAAAAAGATACACTGCAGGCAAGTCCATTGAGAAGACAGATATTTAGAGATACACTGCCATTGTAAACAAGAGGATCAGACCATCAGGATCATTTAAGTCAGAATGAAGGGGCTGCGATTTATTGAGCTCTACTGGATCTGTTGGACAGGAGGAGGTGAAAGAGCAAGTTTATTATGACAGTGATTCTTCGCAAGATTGTTGAGGGGTGCAGCAAACAACATCTGATCCAGAGAACCATAGGGAAAGGAGAATTATTTTTTAAAGCAGCATGTGATGACACTGGAACACACAGCCAGAAGGAGCCCAGAAGCAGATTCAGTCGTAACTTTCCACAGAGAATTCCAAAGGAAATTCAGAAGGAAATGTTGCAAGGTGACAGGGAAAGAGCAGGGCAGTGGGATTAATTGGATAGTGCCTTTGAAGAGTTAGTACAGGGACAATGGGCCAAATGATCTTGTGTCTGTGTTATACCATTCTATACACCTTAAACCAAGATCCTGAGGGCGACTCAAGTGTGCAAGAGCAGAGACCACCTGGAGCAGGTAAGGCCTGGCAACCTCTCCAGAACTGACTTACCTCCCAGAACTCCTCGGAGGTGTGGATGGCTGTCAGGCTGCTCAATTCCAGTTTCTCCAGGATGTCTGCATTCATTAGGTCCACCTCCAGGAGCTGGTCCTCTGTCACTCGCAGGAACATCCAACTGCTTTCCAACTCGGGCTCCTCCTCCACCAATCGGCCAACGATGAAGGGCTGGCAGATATCTAACAGTGAGGACAGAAGGGCAGACTTGGCCTTTTACACAGGAACTCTACAACAACAGGATGTCCCAAAGTGCTGCACATCCAGTGGAAAAACCTGCACATTGCAGTCACTGCCAGATTCTCTCATTCCTCTAAACACTAATGAGTCTAGGTCCAATCCGATCAACCTTTCCTCATCAGACAAACACTTCATCCCAGGAATCAGCTCAGGAACTGCATTCAATACAAGAATACCCATTCTTAAGAAAGGAGACCAAAACTGTACAACGGTCCTTCAGGTGTGGTCTTACTAAGACCACATACAATTACAGTAACACTTCCTTACTTTTATAATTCATTCCCTTGGCATTAAACAGCAACATTCCATTAACCTTCCCAATTACTTGCTGCATGTGTATGCTAATTTTGCTATTCCTGTACTGGGACATCCTGATCCCTTTGTACCTCAGTATTTTGAAATCTTTATTTAAATAATATGCTGCTCTTTTTTTTCCCATTAAAGTGGACACACTCATCTTTCCACATTATATTCCATCTGGCACATACTTGCCCCCTCGCTGAACCCATCGATATCCCTTTGCAGGCTCCGTTTGGGCTCTTCACAACTAACTCTCCTACACACCCTTCTGTTATTTAAATGTCATATTTGCTCCCAAAATCCAGGTCACTAATATAGATTGCAAGTAGGTGATCATCATTTCCTAGTATCTTTTACCAAAAGGTTACTAATTCACTGTCTCATTAGACATCAGTACATTAGAAAGAGCCATGTCCCCAACACTTTGCATTGTACCTCTCACTGTCTCCTCCTTCTCCTCTTCCTGCTCTTCCCGTGTCTCCAATAGTGACACAGAATTATTCAAATAAGCCCCTTCGTCGGGGGTGAGGTAGCTTGAGGAGGCATGTTCGTCCTGGTTGCTGCTGCCTGGGGCTAGCAGAGTGGTCTCGTCGCCCCTGGCAGGGTCTCCTGAATCCTCAGAGGCAGCGTCCAGGCTATTGCTGTGATGGAAGATGCTGGAGGAGCTGTCGGCTTCATCCTTGCCAGGGGCATTGGTCATCTCAGAGTTGTAAGCTTGCTCCTCCTTGGGGCTGTTCAGGTGATGCTGATAGCGCAGCCAATCATCTCCGATCTGACCACGGAGCTCATCCATTCTCTTGATATCCTCTTGGTGTTGCAAGACAACGTCTACAGAGTGATGACATGGATTTGAACAGTAATGAACATAGCAGTTTTACAAACAGGAAACAAAAACAAAGTTGCTGGAAAAGCTCAGCAGGTCTGGCAGCATCGGTGGAGGAGAAAACAGAGTTAACGTTTCGGGTCCGGTGACCCTTCCTCAGAACTGCATTTACAGCATCCGCAGTTCTTCTGGTTTTTACAAACAGGAAAATTGGCCATAAGAAACAGAAATAGTAGGAGGAACAAAAACAGGAGTTGCTGCAAAAGCCCAGCAGGTCTGGCAGCAGCAAAGAAGAAAAAAAAATCAATTAATGCTTCAGATCCAGTAACCCTTCCTCAGAACTAATGGTAGCTAGGAAAACGTCGGTTTATATGCAGAGGATAGGGTGGGGCAGGGGCTAAGGCGTATACAATAGTTCGGGATAGAGCCCAAAGACAGAGGAGAACAGACAAAGGAGTTGACAACAATCCGGCTAGGAGAGTGAAAAGCTGTTAACGGAGACTGTTAGTGGCAAAAAGGGTTCTGAAGAAGGGTCCAGACCCGAAACGTCAGCTTTCCTGCTCCTCTGATGCTGCTTGGCCTGCTGTGTTCATCCAGCTCTACACCTTGTTATCTCAGATTCTCCAGCATCTGCAGTTCCTACTATCTCTGAGTCAGACATGTTGGCCAAGGAGCAGGGTGGCGAGTTAAAGTGGCAGGCAACTGGAAGTTCAGGGTCTTTTTTGCTAGCAGAATGTAGATGTTCTGAGAAGCAGTCACCAGTCTATGCTTCGTTTCCCCAATGTAGGGGCGGCTACATTGTGAGCAGCAAATACAGCAGACTAGATTGTGGGATGTGCAGGTAAAGTGTTGCTTCACCTGGAAGGTATGTTTGGGCCCTTGGATAATGGGGAGGGAGGTGGTAAATGGGCAGGTATTGCACCTTCGCTGGTTATAGGGGAAGGTGCCGTAGGGCTTTTGGGGGGTGCTATGCATGAAGGAACTGTGGACCAGGGTGTCCGGAGGGAACAGTCCTGGTGGAAGGCGGACAGGGGAGGAGAGGGGGATATTTGTCTGATGGTGGCATCTCACTGGAGGTGGCAGAAATGGCATCTGATGGGATGATAAGGACAGCCCCACAGCACCTTCCACTGCAACCAAAGGTGTAACACCTGCCCATTTACCTCCTCCCTCCCCAGTATTCAAGGGCCCAAACACTCTTTAAAGCAGCACTTTACCTACACTTCCCACAATCGAGTCGACTGCATTCGCTGCTCACATTGTGGTCTACACTACACTGGGGAAACCACGTGTAGACTGGGTGACCACTTCACGGAACATCTACGTTCTGCTCGCAAAAAAGACCCTGAGCTACCAGTTGCCTGCCACTTTAACACACCACCCTGTTCCCTGGACAACATCTGTCTCTGTCTCGCTGTAGTGTTCCAGCGAAGCTCAACCCAAGCTGGAGGAACGACACTTCATTTTCCACTTGGGGACCTTGCAGCCCTCCAGACTCAATAGAGTTCAATAATTTTAGGGCCTGAACTCTCCCATGTCCTAGCCCCCTGCCCCACACATCAGCCCTTGTTATCACATAGCCCGCCATTACACACTACCTATTGTTTGCCACTAACAGTCTCCATTAACAGCTTTTCACTCACCTAGCCAGATTGTTGTCAACTCCTTTGTCTGTCCAACATTCTCTTTGGGCTCTATTGCCACCTATCATTTATGCTTTAGCCCCTGCCCCAACCCTATCCTCTGCATGTAAACCAACATTTTCCTAGCTACTATCAGTTCTGAGGAAGGGTCACTGGACCTTAAACACTAACTGATTTTTCTTCACAGATGCTGAGCTCTTCCAGCAACTTCTGTTTTTGTTCCTGATTTACAGCATCCACAGTTCTTTCAGTTTTTATTAGGAATGGGATTAGGCTGCTCAACCCTCACTTCTGCCCTGCCATTCAATGGGATCATGGTTGATTCTACATTCCTCACATACACTTTCCTGCCCTTTCCTCATAACCTTTGGTGGACCCACTGAGGAAGAATGTATCTCAACCTTAAATATACACAAGGACTCTGCCCCCACAGCTTTCTCTGGCAAGGAATTCCAAAGGCACTCGAACATCAGAAGAAAATCTTCCTCATCTCCGTCTTAAACAGGCTCCCCTTTATTCTGAGACTAAGCCTCGTCTCCCATGAGGGGAGACATCATCTCAACATTGACCCCGTCAAGCCCTTAAGAATCCTTTATGTTTCAATGAGATCACATCTCATTCTTCTAAACTCCAGTGAGTAGAATCCCAACCTGTTTAACCTTCTTTCATAAAATAAACTCACCATACTAGGGACCATCCTACCAAATCTGCCCACCTACCAAATCATTTCTGACTTTTCTGTGTTATTTGTTCTAAAGGCGGACTTTCCCTGGAGGATGGAGAGACACTGTAATAAGAATAGTCATCATCCCTTGTGCCTATTCAATTATTCAGTAAGATCATATAAAAATCAGATCACTGTGGAAGCTGAAAATCTGACATGACAAACTGCTGGAGAAACTCAGCAGCTGTGTTCAATGTCATTTTCCTTCTGGCGGCACGAGTCTCCGTGTGCTTCTGGAACAGGAAGTCAATGCTGCGTTCAATGTCATTTTCTTTCTGGCTGCATGAGTCTCCGCATGCCTCTGGAACGGGAAGTCAATGCTATGACTGGTGCGCTGATGCCAATCGCCATAAGAGAGACTCCGGGACAGATATGCGTGCAGTTTAGAGGGAACATTACTCAGCAGGTCTGGCAACATCCATGGAGATAGATAGAGTTAATGTTTCAAGCCCAGTACAACTCCTCTTCGGAACTTCTCTTTTATCCTATTCTGAAGGAGAGTCATGTTGAACTTGAAACATTAACGGCTTTTCTCTACAGGTGCTGCCGACCTGCAGAGTTTCTCCAGCTTTTAGTTCACTGGATCACGATTGATGCATACAAACGTGACTGAGGAATTAAAGACACTCTCTTTTTCACCCAGTCTTTGAGCATTGCAATACATACACTCTGCTTTTTCAGTCTGCAAGGGACCTGAACAACTCTGCTCAGTCGTATATTTGGCAATTTAAGCATTAATTTGAACAATTCTAATCTTACATGTCTCCACTTCCCCTCGGTCAGCTTGCAGCCCAGCTCTCCAAAATACTCACGTGATGTGACTGGAGTATTCTGAATGTCCTTGTCACTATCACTTGGCTCCGAGATACTGGCAGTCCGCACCTTGATCTTACTCTGCAGTGGGAGTGGGGTTGGTACCCAATAACGGGAGAAAAAAAGTAAAACTTAATCAGTTTGATTACGTAGAATATGGGCACTCCATGTAAAGCTCAGAAACAGGCCATTTTTTAAATTCATTAACGGAATGTGGGCGTCGCTGGCTAGGGCAGCATTTATTGCCCATCCTTAATTGCCCAGAAGGCAGGCAAGAGTCACATTGCTGTGGGTCTCGAGTCACATGTAGGCCAGACCAGGTAATGATGGCCGTTTCCTTCCCTAAAGGACATTAGTGAACCAGGTGGGTTTTTCTGACAATCAACAATGGATTCACGGTCATCATTAGATTCTTAATTCCAGATTTATTTTTGAATTCAAATTCCACCATCTGCCGTGGCTGGATTCGAACCAGAGTCCCCAAAATATTATCTGGGTCTCTGGACTAATAGTCCAGCGATAATACCACTGGGCCATCACCTCCTCTGTAATTTGCCATTCAACCCAAGTAGTCCATGCTGGTGCATATGCTCTCAAAATACTCAATCTTCCTCATGCTTTTACATAGAATCAACTCAAAACGTGTCCAGTCCTTGCTTCGCCTACTCTCTCTAAAAGGGAGTTACACAGTCTCACCACTCCGAATTTCCCATTGGATTAGTTAGAATAGAATCCCTACAGTGTGGAAACAGGCCCTTCGGCCCAACAAGTCCACACCGAACCTCAGAGCATCCCGCCCAGAGCCACCACCCCCCAACAACCCACCTAACCCACACCTCCCTGAACACTATGGGCAATTTAGCATGGCCAATCCACCTAACCTGCACATCTTTGGACTGTGGGAGGAAACCGGAGCACCCGGAGGAAACCCACGCAGACACGGGGAGAATGTGCAAACTCCACACAGACAGACGCCCGAGGCTGGAATCGAACCCGGGATTCTGGCGCTGTGAGGTAGCAGCGCTAACCACTGAGCCACCGTGCCGCCCGTTAGTGACCATGGCTTACTTATGATGTTGTGTTCTAGATTCCCGGGGGTTAAAAGCATTTTCTCTACATCTAGCCCATCTAATTTTTTCATTAAAATTGCAAAGGAGTTGGCTGAAGTACACCACAAGTTTGTATGTAAATCCAATGCTTTCCTTTTGGTATACTAGTTTGAGTGTATGGTCGAGGTAGGTTTTATGGTAATGGAATATGCCCCACTTGCCTGGATGGGTGCAGCTCCAACAATAGCGAAGCAGCTCGATGCCATCCAGGACAAAGCAGCCCACACCCCGCTCCTTCAGCATCCACTCCCTCCATCACTGACACTCAGTAGCAGCACTGCATTCTATCTACAAGTTGTCCTGCAGAATTTCACCAAGCCTCCTCAGAAAGCACCTTCCAAACCACAACCGCCCCCATCTAGAAGGGCAAGGGCAGCAGATACATGGGAACGTCACCAAGTTCTCCTCCAGGACATGTACCACCCTGACTTGACAACATATTGCCATTCCTTTACTGTCACCAAGTTAAAATCCTAGAACTCCTGCCCTAATGGCACAGAGAGGAAAGCTACACCACATGGACTGCCAGCCAGCAACACCCACATTCTATGAACCAATGTACAAAAAGCTGAAGCACTTACCTTTTTGCGGGTGATTGGCCTGGCACTGCTGTCTGATGGGTATACACATTCACTGCTGTTACTGATCAGCGAGGATTCCAGAACACTCCTGAGTGTGCTATTCCGGGATGAGTGGCGCATTGACTGCCCTATCAGCCGGCCAGTCTTTGGCAGGTACTGCAAGAGGGAAGGTTACAGGGTTTCAGGATTGCAGCGCAGAGGGTGCACCAGATGCCACAGAATGGTCAGAGGGAAGAGAGACCTCAGTTGTTGGTACTTTTTCTCTTTAGAGTGAGTCGAAGGGGCTTGATACAGATATAATACAAACACACAAACAAAAAGACTTCATCACTTTTGAGTATGCTCTGCCAGTCAATAAGAATTACCTCCTACTTGAACAATTCACCCCATGGTCAACATGAATCTACTGAAGAGATAATAGGAACTGCAGATGCTGGCGAATCCGAGATAACAAGGTGTG
>JAHRHZ010000145.1:91557002-91594737 GCA_024137785.1 Ginglymostoma cirratum | reverse complement strand
TGATCAGATTTCTGATGAAGGGTCTAGGCCCGAAACGTCAAGCTTTCCTGCTCGGCCTGCTGTGTTCATCCAGCTTCACACCTCGTTATCATGAATCTACTGAACTCGGCTTTAAAATATGCAAAGATTCTCCTTCCATCACCTTTTCTAGAAAAGGGGTCCAAAAACTTGTTTGTCCTCCTTTTTGTCTTAAACAGATGACATGTTTTTAAAGTGCTTAACTCCAGTTCAGACTCTGTATCTAACCCCATGCTCTATCCCTTCCCGGGTATGTTTGATGGGGACGGCATAGAAGGAGCTTTCGTCTGAATTTAAGAGTGCAACAACATGTCATGTGGATGCGTAAGGGACCAAAAGACGTTTTACTTGTGATGGGATACTCACTGTGAGCTCTGCCATAGTCAATGGATCTCCATCCAAAATCAGCTGTGGAGGAACAAACACAAGAGTCAATAGTATACTAACGATGCAATCAGAATGGGACGGTGTGAACTCCTAAGTTCTCAACATCATTCATTATCCCTTCTGTCTTCAATATTCTCCAACATGTATAGACACCATACTCATGGCACCCTTTCTACCCTGCAAGTTCAAGTAAAAATTTCAGGAGAATAGAAGGGAAGAATATACATGCCAAAAGCAGACACTCTCAGATTATCAACTGAATGGGAATCAGCACCATTCCTCCCTGATATGGGTTCAGAGCAGGAAAACTAGAAGACTCTCCCCACTTCCCTCACCCCAACCCAAGCATGATGCACCACTGATCACTGTACCTTCTACTGTCTGGGCCCTATACATTGAGAATTCCCTCCTTAAGAACTTCTCTGCCTCTTCTCCTTCTCACCACGCTCCATAAAACTATCGACTTTGACAAAGCTTTTGGTCACATCACAATATCACTTTTCATGACTCAGTGTCAACACTGTTTAATAACGCTCCTTTGAAGCGCATCAGAGTAATTTACTATGTTAAAGGTGCTATACAAGCGCCAGTAGCTAGATGCCATTTGTGGTCACAGTGAACAGCAAAATGTGGATGGGAGACACAAAGGTGAAAACTAGGAAGCACTGATTGGGAAATTCAAACTTACAAACACACATCCCCATATTCCTCCACAACACCAATTCACTCAACAAGGAAAAATCCAATTTCTCTTTCTCAGATCCAAAACGAATCACCTTACACTTGACTTCCACTAAACACAACCTACCAATGTACCACAAAACACAAGAAAAACAAGTGGACCATTCAGCCCATCAAACCTGTTCAGCCATTCACAACATGTTCACAGTTTACTTTAAAACCATTAAAACTACAAGCAGGAGGATGCCATTCACCTACGCAATATGATCATGGACGATCCTCTATCTCAACGCCGTATTCCTGCTTTCTCCCCACGCCCTTTGATGCCTTTATTTTAAAATAGTATCTTTCTTCTTTAATATATTCAGCATCTTGGTTCCAAAGCCTTCTGTTGTACAGAATTCTACAGCTTCATCATACTTTCAATGAGACAATCTTTTGTCATCTTGGTCCTAAGTATTTACACCACTTCCTGAGACAGTGTCCCCTGGTTCTAGACTCCCCAACCCCCTGCACCTAGTCTATCCAGTTGTGTTAGAATTTAGAAGGACGAGAGGGAATCTAATTGTAACATATAAAATTCTATTGAATACAAACCGATTTTGCATCACAGGACAGTCCTGCCATCCCTGGTAACAGCTCCATGAACTTTTGTTGTACCACGTTTATGGTGAGTACATCCCCTCTGAGGGAGGGAGGGAGACCAAAACTGTCCACAAATTCTCCTGGTGTGGGTTCACCAAGCCCTGTATAACTGCAGGAGGATCTTGGGCTTTGACTCCACTGTCCCAGCCACTCTTCATTTCTCTCACATCCCCAAGACACCAAAAATCTGCCTTTCCCAGCCTTAAATATATTCCACAAGGGATCATTCACAACATTGAAACAGGCAGGACAGAACAAGTCCAAAATATTTTTATCACTTTCTCCAGCACAGAAGACTATCACAGCAATACCACATGAATACATGAACCAGGAACAAGAGAAGGCCACTCCAGCCTTCAAACCTGGTCTGCCATTCAAAATGATCGCTACTGATCTGATTTTAACCTCAACTCCATGGTCTTGCACATCCCCGATAGTCTTTCATCCTTTTGGTAATCAAGAATCAAACTATGTCTGCCTTAAAAATGTTTAAAGATTCAGCACCCTTTGCCCTTTGAGGGAGTCCAAAGACACAATCCTTAGGAGAAAAACATTTTCTCATCTGTTTTAAATGGGTGACCCTTTGTTTTTAAAGGGGCGCATTTGTTGACACCAACACATGCACATACTGCACTGGTTACATCACATAAATGCATAAAAACAGACTGAGGGTGGGTGGGGGGGGGGGGCGGGGTGGATAGACAGAGAGCGTGGATTGGACATGGAAGAAGGGAGAGAAGGAGGGAGGGCCTGCCAGCTCCTGGGCCCTCTTTGTTACACCCCGCCACCCCGCACATCTCAAGGCCTGGGCTCACCTTGTCACCACCCATGTTCACTCCCCACAGTCCCAGCTCCTAACCCCTCTTACATCCTCATTCCAGGGATTTCCTCTATCCAGAGTCTCCTCTCCCCAGTGAGCCCTATTTCAAAACTGCACGCGGTTTCCTGCACATGCATTTGTGCATGACGTCACATGTAATTTCTAAATGATTGCCTATTGTGTGCACGTGTGTTCCAAGACAGCACGCGTGTAGCTGCCTGCAGTTGCAGGTGTTGGCAAGCAATGTCCATTTTTAACCTATGACCCCCAATTTAAGATTCTCCCACAGGAGGAAACATCCTTTTCCATGTTAACCCAGTCAAGTCCCCCCAAGAACTTACATAGATAACAAGGTGTGGAGCTGGATGAACACAGCAGGCCAAGTAGCATCATAGGAGCAGGAAAGCTTGACGTTTCGGGCCTAGAGCTTCATTATCTCTCAAGAACTTACATGTTGAGTATTCTCTGACTCTTCTAAACTCCACCCTATCTCGCCTTTCCTCATCAGGCATTCCAGAATGATTGAAGGCAAAAGGAGGTGAGTGGATGAGTGGATTGCACAAAGCTAAACCCAAACCCAGTTACCAGCCTTGTTCCAGCATGCTGCTCCTCGCCAGCAACTCAGGAAATGATGTGCTCACAGTGCGAGACTCCAAACTCTAACCAGCTCAGTAGTACCCACAAATACTTACCCGCATGAAGGCTGCTTTGGGTGAAAGATGATGGATAGTGCAGGGTCGATGCCGTTTTTGGTAACATACGGGGTTCCCTTGAAGGAAGAGCTGTAAGACAAGACATTAGGTATTACACACCTGCACTGAAGTTTTCCCAGATGGGGGTAGAACATGGGAAAGCGGGATATGGAAGGAGTCGGCCATTCAGCCCATCAAGCTTTCTCTGCTATTCAATAAGATGATGGCTGATTTGGTTGTGGTCACAACTCAAAGTTCCTGCCTGTATGCTACGTCCACACGAATACTCTGCACTGCTCTGCTCACCAACAAAAGTCTGAATGCAACAGATTTAAGAAATCCCAATATGGGCTGGGCAAAGTACATGAATTGGGAAATGAAACGGACAACAAAGCTCTTTCTACGTTTTGAAGCTGAAAGTAAAACTTCCTGGACTGTTGCCACAGACTCCCAGGACAAGTATACCACAGGATTAGATACAGAGTAAAGCTTCTTCTAAACTGTCCTGCGGTTAGCCAGGGATGGGGGGTGGAATAGGTGAGGAGAGAACGAGAGAGAGAGAGACACAGAGAGAGAGAGAGACACACTATGTGATTGTTTTGCTCTTTTCTTGCAGCAGGTGTGGACAGGTTGTGCCGTAAAGATGGGGCTGTTTCACACTGATTGCTTAACAGAGATTATTGCATGCATTTCATTCAACAGAGAAGGGAGACTTTCATGCCAAGAAATCCAGATTAGCTCTGGATTTAGCAAACCTCTGATGTGAAACACCAGCCAGCTCAGTTATGTGGCTATTGGGCTCAAACCAATTGCCCTCTGAAATAGTGAATCTTACTGTCAGGCATACTTTTCATACAAGAGTGCCGTAATTGAAAAGCTCACCTCATCCCCAGCACAACACAGGTGCAGGATCTGTGCAAACTCCCCCAGTCTTCAGTGTTCCCCAACTTACTGACCGTCACTGTGCTGTTAGTCACACCACCCACCTCCTTTAGGCTGTGTAGCTGGGACAGAGGAGCAAGCTGTGCATGCTCCGAGATTATGTTGTACGCCAGATCCAGGTGTTTCAAGTGTGATAAATGCTCGACTCCTAAAAAGGGAATAAGGTATCAGACGATCAAAAGAAACAACCACTCTTGCCTTTATATAGCACCGTCCAGAAGTTCATGGTATGTCAAAGTGTAGTTGTTGTAATCATGACTATATTGCCTGATGTGCAGTAGCAATTTCAAATGACTTTCAAAAGGGAACCAAATAAATACCACATGCAACCATCTAAAAATTTATAATTTGGCTGAAAGCACTGAACGTATAATTGCTAAATTTTCTGATGACACAAAGATATGTCAATAGATAAGTGTTGTACCCATATGTAAGCCAGTAGGAAAACATTTGACAAGTGGAATAGAATGTAGCAATGTCAATTTGACCAATTCCCTGTCAATTATCAATTTCTGATTCTCTCCACAGATGCTGCCAGACCGACTGAGATTTTCCGGCAATTTCTGTTTCTGATTTTCAGTACCCAGAGTTCTGTCAATTTGTCCTTTTTGGCAGGAAGAATACAAAATCAGCTGACTTTTTAAATGGAGAAAGATTGCAGAAGTCTTGAGATGCATGGCTGCATGTGCTAGTACATTCATTTTTCTAGTTAATATGCAGGTATCTCAAGTGATGAGCAAAGGAAGTGAATTGATTGTTTCGAGGGAATGGAATGTAAAAGTAGGGGCATTTTGCTACAGTTACAGAGAGCATCACTGAAACCACATCTGGAGTACTATGTAGAGATTTTGGACTTGATACAGAAGGACATCATTGCATTAGCTGCAGTTCAAAAATTATCTGACCCTTGGAATCTATTTTATGATGGAAGATTGGACAAGCTGAGCCTGTATCCACCATAGTATGAAGGGGGAGAGCACGCGAGAGTGGTGGGGAGGAGAGAAAGAAGAGCAAGAGGGAGCGGGGAGAGCGACCATGGTCGAGAGAATGTGTGCGTGAGAAAATCATATTGAAACATTGTGGCCTGAATCTTTTGATCTGACTTGGAATCCTGTTTACTGACCTTGGACAGACAAGAGGTAGCCCACTTACCTTTCCGAGAGCTCTAGTGAGGATCTGAATACGGAATGCACTGCCTGGAAATTTGGTACAGACAGATTCAATTAAGGCATTCAAGAGGGCATTGGATATGGAGAAAAGGCAGGAGACTGGCATTAGATGATAGAACGGACGAAAGGCCGAATGGCTTCCAGTTGGGTCATAATAATTCTGAGATTCTCAACGCAGGGTCTTCATAACAGGAGCAGTCCAGTTAAACAACACCAATATCAGCAGCAGTGAACTATCACAGAAAACATTTCTCTTTTTATGGAAATAGCTGCTGATTCCAAATGGGTGAGTGCAATTGCGGAGATTCTGTGGGGGAGGTGGGTGGGTAGGTTTAGGGAACGGTTATAGTTAACTAGGAGTAAAAGTAGGTTTAATGGTTCTAATATAAAACAAAGAACTGCGGATGCTGATGATCAGAAACACACAGAAACCAGAACTGCTGGAGAAACTCAGCAGGTCTTGGCCTTATCTGCGGAGAGGAGGAGTTAACACTTCGAGCCTAGTGACCCTTTTTCAGAACCTTTCTAATGTTTCCAGGCAAACTATTCAGTTGTGGGTGAGAACCCTCTGACGTGACCTCAGGATCAGGGAGGTTTTGGAGAGTTCTAAGCAGTAGGTAACTGCCTGTCACAGGATTCCACTTTCTGGACAAATCCTACCAGATTAAAATCTCAGAACACCCGCATAGTCCACTTACACCAAATAGAGTGCCAAGGCTCTGGGAGGCAGCTCGTCATCAACTTCTCAAGGACAATGAGGGAAGGGCAGTAAATACTGGCCCACCCCAGTGATGTCCACATCTCGTGAATGAATAGGAATTAGTTGTCAGCTGCACTGGGACTTCCGAGAAGTCACAACTTGACTCTATCAGTATATCCACACTCTGCCCAAAGCAGTGACCAGGGAAATGGGTCACAAGGGGGCTTGACAGGATGGATACTGAGAGGTAGGATTATCTTTCTGAGTCGGGAACTAGCAGACACTATTAGAAATCAGGGGTCTCCTTCCTCTAAGTGAGAGAAGCAGGTCTCTGAAGATTTGAGCCTGAAGAGACATCTTCCTGGAGAGTGGGGGTGGGGAGGGGGGATGTCACTGAATATTTTTAAACCAGAGGTAGATTGACTCCCTTATTCATCAAGAATCTAAGGTTATGAGGGTTGGACGAGTCGAGTTGACACTACAATCGGTCATAATCTTAGCAGCAGACAGGAGGCGGCCCAATGGCCTACTCCTTTTCCAAAGTCATTTCATTTGCGGGCTGAGGGCATCACTGGCTAGGCAGCATTTATTGCCCATCTGTAATCACCCAGAAGTTAGTTAAGAGTTAACCATATTGCTGTGGGTCTGGAGTCACATGTAGGCCGGATGAGGTCAGGATGGCAGATTTCCTTCCCCGAAGAGAATTAGTTTGTCAGTGACATAGTTACAGAAACTGAAGACTCTCAACCACAAACTGAAAAACCCCAACACACAGCAGCCAGTTTACCATTAATATTCTCCAAACTGTTGTTGCGCAAGAGCAGAGTGGTCAGCTGAACTCGAGAGCAGGAGCTGAAGATGGGCACTCTCTCCAGAAGATTGTAGCTCAAGTTAACATATTCCAGTTCTGATAGGGGCTGGGGGTTGAGGAGACGACAGTTAAAGCATGCAGCAGAAGTCAGAAAAACAGGCTCTAACTGGAAGCACGTGCAGCAAGAGGGCTATTTGGCCAAGTGTGGCAGCATCACCACATTTCATCATATCTCCATGAGCGATATACTTGGCAGTGACCGATAGTATTCGTGTCTCCACTTTCAGTACTCCCACCATCCTGCAACCGACCCCACCCCTCCCATCTCATCCCAATACTATCTAAAATGGCTTGAATACAGCTTGAACTTCATCTCCATTACTAACTATCAGCACACAAACCACATTTCATTTCACATCAAACCAGAAACACATTCCTCCACCTGCACCTACCCTTTCCCCCAACACATCAAAACCCTCAGCTGCAGAGATGGTCATGTGGGGTACAGCCCCCACAACGGATGGAGGTCCTCACCTTGAGATGCTCCGCACAGTCCTGGATTCGGTTATGACTCAGGTCCAGAATCCGTAGCACACTGAGCAGGGCCTGTTGGAACAGGACAGCAAAAGGATAAAGCAGGAATCAGCATGGAAACTGGTCCAGGAGAGACATTACTGCATTTTCTGCAACCGAATGAGAGTGTTACGGGACAAATAATTCACGTTTCATCTGGAAGCAAGTTTGAATTCCACCAACAGTGGGGCAATGGAGATTCACTTCTCAACAGCAACTGAAGGTTGGTATTAAATGCCAGCCACACCAACATTTAATGAATGAATGAAAATTATCCTCTGTGGGAGATAAGGTTGTGAGGAGAGTCAGGAACAGGAGCTGGTCACAATTACATTCCTCATTCCTACAGCCTACGGAATCTTCAATGGAGCCAGTGTAAAGGAAGCTTTATTCTGTATCTAACCCCGTGCTGTCCCAGTCCTGGAAGTGCTTGATGGGGACAATGCAGAACACAGCTTTGTACCTAATGCTGTAATGTACCTGTCCTTGAAGTGTTTGATGTAACATTTAAGTGTAAAGGGAGCTTTATTCTATCTAACCATGTACTGCACTCAAAGCTGAAACTGGCTGGATTTCTATTTAGAACAAAGAAAATTACAGCACAGGAACAGGCCTTTCGGCCCTCCAAACCTGCACCAACATGCTGCCCATCACAACTAAAACCCCTTATCCTTCTGGATACCCCTCTATTCCCATCCTATTCACGTATTTGTCAAGATGCCCTTTAAAAGTCATCATCGTATCTGCTTCCATTATCTCCCCCTGCAGTGAGTTCCAGGCACCCACCACCCTGTGTGTAAAAAAAACTTGCCTCGTACGTCACCTTTAAACCTTGCCCCTCGCACCTGAAACCTATGGTGCCTGGTAAATGATTCATCCCCCCTGGGAAAAAGCTTCTAACTGTCCGCTCTGTCCATGCCCTTCATAATCTTATAGACCTCTATCAGGTCGCCCCTCAACCTCCATCGTTTCAGTGAGAACAACCCAAGTTTCTCCAACCTCTCCTCATAGCTAATGCCCTCCATACCAGGCAACATCCTGGTAAATCTTTTCTGTACCCTCTCCAAAGCCACCACATCCTTCCAGTAGTGTGGCAACCAGAATTGAACACGATATTCCAAATGCAGCCGAACTAAGGTTCTATAAAGCTGCAATATTACCTGCCAATTTTTAAACTCAATGCCCCGGCCAATGAAGGCAAGCATGCCATAAGCCTTGTTGACTACCTTTTCCACTTGTGTTGCCACTTTCAGTGACCTGTGTACTTGTACATCCAGATCCCTCTGCCTATCAGTACTCTCAAGGGTTCTGCCACTTACTGTATATTTTCCAACAGGATTAGACCTTCCAAAATGCATCACCTTATAATTTTCCAGATTAAATTCCATCTGCCATCTCTTTGCCCAAGTCACCAACCCATCTACATCCAGCTGTATCCTTTGACGGTCCTCATCATTATCAGCAATTTCACCAATCTTTGTGTCATCGGCAAATTTACTAATCAGACCAGTTACATTTCCCTCCAAATCTTTTACATAGCAAAGGTCCTAACACTGATCCCTGAGGAACGCCACTAGTCACAGCCCTCCATTCAGAAATGCACCCTCCCACTGTTACCCTTAGTCTTCTATGACTGAGCCAGCTTTTTTTATCCATCTTGCAAGCTCACCTCTGACCCCATGTAACTTTACCTTCTGTATCAGCCTGCCAATGAGGGACCTTGTCAAAGGCCTTACTGAAGTCCATGTAGACAACATCCACTGCCCTACCTTCATCGATCATCGTCATCACTTCCTCAAAAAACTCAACCAAGTTAGTGAGACACAACCTCCCTTTCTCAAAACCATGTTGCCTCTCGCTAATATGCCGACTTATTTCCAAGTGGGAGTAAAACGTGTCTGAAAGAATCCTCTCCAATAATTTCCCTACCACCGACATAAGGCTCACCGGCCTGTAATTAGCTGGATTATCCTTGCCACCCTCCTTAAACAAAGGAACAACATTGGCTATTCTCCAATCCTCTGGGACCTCCCCTGTAGCCAGTGAGGATATAAAGATTTCCCTCAAGGCCCCAGCAGTTTCCTCCCTTGCCTCTCTCAGTATTCTGGGGTATATCAGTTCAGAACATAAAACTGATTGAAGGAAGGTCAGGAGGGAAAGTTCTAATGTCTTTATTATCAATTCTAGTCTGAAATTAGCTGATGCCCCACAGAACAAGGGCTGAAACTGGACATGGGTAGATATGCATCACGCAGCTACCTATTAAACAAACAGTGCATTCAGATTCTCAGTAGGAAACTCTGGTAAATGGTCTTACCAGTGAGCTATCCAGGGAGGTGATGAAGTTGTTGCTGAAATTAAGCGTGTGCAAATCGAGCCAGGGAAGTGCAGAGCTCAGGTCCCCACCGCAGACAGAGATAATTTCCTGCATTGGGTAAAGGAAAAGGCAAGAGACACATGGGGAGTGAGGTGGGGGGAGGGGGGTGCGAGGAGTGGAAGAGAGAGAGAGAGAAAGAGAAAGAAAGAAATAGCACAGTTAGCAAAGGGCTGATTTAGAGGCTGTTCCTCCTTCTTCCAGGTCATCACTGAGCTAAAGGAAATATCCTGCCTCCAAAACCACCACCACTTGCTGTGCACCCAGACACTCTACATCACCAGACAAGTATGGTGAGAATCAAACCAGAGGCTGACCTAGTTTTTGTGAGATCCCATGGAAGGCTGGTCCAAATGGTAAGAGCCCACAGGGTATAAGACAAGTTGGCAAATTGGATCCAAAGTTGGCTTCCAGATTGGAGACGAAGGGCGATGGTGAAGGGTTGTTTTTGTGATTGGAAGCCTATGACCAATGATGTATCGCAGGGATCAGTGCTGAGACCCTTGCTATTTGTTATATATGTTAATGACTTGGATGTAAACACAAAAGGCATAGCTGGCAAGTTTGCAGATGACATAAAAATCAGTGGCTTTGTTGATAATGAGGACAGTCTCAGGCTACAGTATGATATTGATCAGCTGGTAAATTGGGTACAGCAATGGCAAATGGAATTTAATCCTGGTAATAGTGAGGGGATGCATTTTGGGAGTCTAATAAGGGAATGATTTATGGGATGAATTGTAGGTCCCCTAGGGAGTACTGAGGAACAAAGGGGCCTTAGTCTACAAGCCCGTAGATCTCTGAAGGTGTCAGCACAGGTAGACAGGGTGGTGAAGAAAGCATATAGGATGCTTGCCTTCATTAGCTAGGGATTGAATACAGGGCCAGGGCAGTCTTGTTGCAATTTTATAAAACATTTTTTAGTCCACAGATGAAATACAGTGTGCAGTTCTGGTCACCACACTATTGGAAGGACGCAATTGCACTGGAGAAGGTGTAGAGGAGATTCACCAGGATATTGCCTGGGATGAAAAATTTCTGTTAGGAGGATAGACTGGGTTTGTTTTCCCTGGAGCAGAACAGGCTGAGAGGAGATCTTTTTTATTCATTCACGGGATGTGGGCGTCACTGGCTAGACCAGGATTTAGTGCCCATCCCCAACTGCCCTGAGTATTAAGAGTTAACCACAATGCCGCGGGTCCTGGAGTCACATGTAGGTCAGACCAGGGTAAAGGTGGCAGCTTCCTTCCCTCAAGGGCATTAGTGAACCAGATGAGCTTTTCCAACAATTGACAATGGATTCATGGTCATCGTTAGACTCTTAATTCCAGAGTCTTTTTTATTGAATTCAAATTCGACCATCTGCAGGCGCAGGATTCAAACCCAGGTCGCCAGAACATTACCGGGATACCTGGTTTAACAATAATACCACTAGCTCACTGCCTTCCTATATCTGTTTGAGGGATTATGGGAGGCATAAACAGATTAGATCAAGAGAATCTTATCCCCCTGACTGCTGGTGGTATTTAAATTTGAATAAATGATTATAAAATGCAACATGGTTACAATGAGATCAAAGTTGGGGCCTAAATATTCGGGGGTATGCAACTTCTCAAAAAGACAGGCAAGACCAGACGGCACAAGTTTAAGGTGATGAGTAAGTGGTTTAGAGGAGACAGGTGAATTTCTTTTTTCCTCAGAGAGTGGTAGATATATGGAATGTGCTGCCTGAGAGGGTGGAGGAGGTAGGTGCTCTCAGAAAATTTAAGAAGCACCTGGATAAGCACTTAAAATGCCAGGGCAGAGCTGGCTGTGGACCAAGTACAGGTAGATGGGATTAGTGCAGTTTGGTGTTTGTGGGTCAGCACGGACATGATGAACTGAAGGGCCTGTTTCTATGCTGTATGACTCCGTCAGCCCAGTCATGAAGCCAGGCCCTCTGTTTGATTAGATTATGTATTTCTAAATGCTGTCTACATTATTTATAATAGGCTCCAATATTTTCCCAATAACAAGCTAACTGCCCTGTAGTTACCTGTACTTTTCTCTCCTTCCCTTTTGAAACAAAGGTGTTACACTGGGAGTGTTCCAATCCTCTGGGACTTTTCTACAGGTTTTCCTCGACATTATTTTAGGACACTGTTCCAAATACACTCCATGAACCCTTCCTTATCAAGGCCTACTAGGAAGCCAACAGACTACTCCCACTGGTATGATATTCCCCTTATTATTTCTTACCTCCACACATGGATTCTACATCATCCAATCCATGATGTTATTTTGCTACTGCACTTACTCTAAATAAAGCTACACACACTATCCTTTCTTTCTTGAACAAAAACAGAAGTTGCTGGAAAAGCTCAGCAGGTCTAGTAGCAACTGAGAAGAAAAATCAGAATTAACGTTTCGAGTCTGATGACCCTTCCTCAGAACTCCTTTCTTTCTTACCTGTCTTTTTGACAAGTCACATACCTGGAATATTTAGGTCCCAGCTTTGATCTCCTTGTAACCACGTTGCTGTAATGGTTGCAGTTTTCAATTGTTTATTCGAATTTAAACACTACCAGCTGTCATAGACTCAGAGTCATACGGCACGGAAACAGACCCTTCAGTCCAACCAGTCCATGCTGAACATAATCCCAAACCAAACTGGTCCCACTTGCCTGCTCCTGGTCCATAACCTTCCAAACCTTTCTTATTCATGTATGTATCTCAGCGTCTTTTAAATGTTGTAGCTGTACCCACATTCATCACTTCCTCTGGCAGTTCATTTCACACACGAACCAACCTCTGTGCAAAAAAAAGTTGCATCTTGCGTCTTTTTCAAATTTCTCTCCTCTCACCTTAAAATTATGGCCCCTACTCTTGAAATCCTCCATCCTAGGGAAATAGTGTGCTCCAGAACAGTAGCTTGGCCCTCTGGATTATTAGTCCAGAGATGTTAGCACTGTATCACCATCTGTCCTTAAAAATATTTCATAATATTCAGATAGTTCTTTGACAATAATTTCAGTGTGAAAACATCACTTGTTGATGCTGGAAGGTGTGTGTGCGCGCGTGCGTTGTGGGGTGAAAATTCTGGTTTGTGGGGTGTCGCTTACAGTACTACTTCTGTTGTTTGCAGGGTCTGACTGAGGGCAAATTGATTGCCCAGGCCCTTGAATCCTTGCACTGCAAAAACAAAGTCACTAATCAGCTGTAAAGCACTTTTCAGCATGCGGATGGGAAAGGGGCAATACAAATGCAAGCCCATTGCTTCTATAAAATAATCAGAAGTGGTTCATTTCAGACAGCTGATGGGCCCACCCTCACTCTTCTTGTGTCTGATAGAGGACATAGACTCACCTCAATTGTGTTGATGCAGCTTGAACAGACAAGGATCTCGAGTCGTGTGTAGACAGACCGGAGCCCTTCCAAACAGTGAGGAGGTACCCGCTTCAACTGGAAGACAACAGCAGACTGTGCTTAGGGCTTTATTATGCAATCCAGAGAAACACAATATTCTATTGCATTGGTGCATCAGAGAGGTCTAGATCGGATCGATATTGTCTTTGCAGTGCACCGTACACATTGACGATACTACATCCAAACAACGTGTCTCACAAAAACCAAAAGAACTGCAGATGCTGTAAGTCAGGAACAAAAACAGAAGTTGCTGGAAAAGCCCAGGAGACTTGGCAGCACCTGTGAAGAAAATAGAGTTAACATTTCGGGTCTGGTGACTCTTCCTCATTTCTGCTTTTCCAGCAACTTCTGTTTTTGTTTGTGAATGCATCTCACAAGCTTGGAATAAAGTGACCTACTCTGCAAGAATGTGGAGCTTTTTTCTGTTCCCTATATTTAAACTTGATGTAAGTCCTGATCCTATTGCAGGTCTGTGGTCACTGACCAAGACTGGATTCCTGGCTGAGCAACATTGTTGCTTTAAATTAGTGATCCTCCTTTTCAAAACTCTTCCTACCACTGTAATCTCCACCAACCACAGAACTGAGTGCCATCTGAGCTCCGTTAATTCTGACCTCCTGTGCATCCCGGATTTTAATCGCTGCACCAGTAGCAGCCCTGCCTTTCAGCTCCCTGGGCCCCAAGTTCTGGTCTCCCTGTTATAGGAAAGATATTATTAAGCTGGAGAAGGTTCAGAAGAGATTCACCAGGGTGTTGCCATGTCTACAGGACTGGCGTTCTAAGGAGGGGTTGCATTGGCTGGGACTTATTTTCACTGGAGTGTAGGAGGTTGAAGGTTGACCTTATAGTGGTTTATAAAATCATGAGGGGAATAGCTATGTCAAGTGTCTTTTTCCTGTGCTGGGGGATTTCAAGACTTGGGGCATATTTGAGAGGAGAAAGATTTAAAATAACATGAGGAGCAATGTTTTTTCACAGAGTGATTAATGTGTGGAATGAACTTCCAGAGGAAGTGGTGGATGCAGGTACAGTTACAATGTTTAGAAGACATTTGGATAAGTACATGAACAAGAAATGTTTGGAGGAATATGGGCGAAGCACAAGTAGACGGGACTAGTTTAGTTTGGGATTATGGTCAGCATGGACTGGTTGGACCAAAGGGTCCGTTTCTGTGCTGTATGACTCTATGACTCTGGAATTCCCTCACTGCACCTCTCCACCTCACTTTCTTCATTCAAAACAGTCCTTAAAAATTAACTAAATAAAAACCAAAACAAATTCAGATGCCGTAAATCAGAAACAAAAACGGAAGTTGCTGGAAAAGTTCAGCAGGTCTGGCAGCATCTGTGATGAAAAAAAAAAAAATCAGACTTAACATTTTGGGGCCGCTGACCCTTAAAGCTTTGACCAAGCTTTTGGTCATCTGACCTAATGTGTAAGTGGATGCCATACTTTGTCTTGTGATGCATCTTGGCAAGTTTAATCACTTTAAATCCATGAGCTACTACCCACACAGGGTCAGATCTCATAGATTAGAGACAGCCAGATAGTGAGACGCGGGAAATCTGACTACATTAAAGGTGCTTTTTAAATGTCAAGTTGTTGCTACGTGTTGAAGTGTATTGCAGCTGAACACAGTCTCATCCACAGGAAGGAGGAAGCTGAGGCCAATGGCTCCAGCTATCTGCTACAGACAGACAACAGAGCTACCCAACCAGTGACCCTGATTGGAAGGAAATGGCACATCATACATACCTCTAAAAATCTGAGAGATTTAAAAGCCATGATCTTCACGGATGTCTGGAGTTTGGGACCTGGGGGATGTACCAACTGGAAGAAAAAAGAGGTAGTATTTTACAGAGATTCAGAAAGAGAAGGAAGATGCACAGATAACGCATCCCTCAACATAGACTCACTGCTCTCCCCTCTCCCTCAAAACAAACGTGTACAGACATTCTCCCTGAGCTCCCACCATCGATGCATGTGCGCGCACATCCACACGTCTGTCTTACTAACAGCCTTCCCCTAAAGTTATAAACCAGTCCCTCTCCCCCCACCCACACCAAATACACAGGGGCAAAGACATCCGATAATCCCAAAGGAAAGACTTGACAAAACTGTAATGTTCCACAAACACAGGTACAAAAGATTTTTACTCTGCTCCATTCATAGAACTAATTGCTATGAGAAAGAGGTGCTACAATTTCATTTGCTTTGCAACTTAACCCCAGCTGATACCTGGATTGCATTCTAGACTGGTTAACTCAAGAGCAGAGACCCAGATATTGGGAAAGACTTAGAGATTTCTGACATCAGAATTCTAAAACACAATAAGTGTTAGATACTCTATATCTAAACCTGTACTATCTCCGTTGGGAAATGTTTAGTGGGGACGGTGTAGAGGAGCCTTAATGTCTAGTAGAAAACAAATATGCATTACAAAAGCATCTGCACCTACTCTAGGAATATCATAAAGACGCTCTCTAGTATGAAGAAAACATGATCAATGATATTATCAATGGAAATTCAAGGCACAGTCTTAAAAGCATGGCCACACAGAAAATAAAACATGTAAAGTTTCACCAACCTTCAACGAGATGGTTTTCTGTAGAACATCGAAAAGAAACTGCACCTCAAGGACAGAGGCAGTATCAGAAGGGTGGGAGGGCAGTGCGATGAACCCATGCTGGTACTTGCGTGGCAGGAGGTGCTGCTCAAAGAGATTGTGGAGGAGCTGGAGGCCAGCAGTTAACAGCGACAGAGTACTTGTCCCATTCAGTACAGAGTCACCTGGACAAAGGACACCAGAGATACATTCATGTATGTAACAAAGCCACCTGTAAATGGGACACCCTCATGAACCAAGATAGGGACCCCTCGTTTCCTGAGAGGAGCATACTGCTGCATCAGGAGGACTGGATAAAGGTTCCTGATCTTTAATCCAAGGAGGAATGAAATAGAAACCAAAGCTGGCCACTTGGACTTTGAGCTCCCTTCACCAATCAGCAAAATTCAGTTCTCTTCAAGATCAACTCTATCTTCCCATGCTAATCATACATTCATAATTTCCTTGATTCTAAAGATCTGTTAATGTAAGGTTATGAGTATACTCAATAATCAAGCGCTCACTGTACTCTGGGATGGAGATTTCTAAATTTCCTCAACTCTCAGTGATGAAAGATTTAATCTCTGTCTTAACTGGCTGACGTCTTATCCTGAAGCAACGCTTCCTGGTTCTGGCAACTGCACTCCTGTTCATTTTTGGAGCATTATATTTACAATAATTGCTGAAAACACCAGAGAAGACATGAGAAAATGTTTTTAAACGTAATCACTCAGTTACAATCTGGAACATTCTGCTCAAGGAAGGAAGCAGGTGTAATAATTACTTTGAAGCTAGAAAAACACAAAGTTGTGTACAATATGGAAAGAGCACGGGGTGGCATGGTGGCTCAGTGGTTAGCACTGCTGCCTCACAGCGCCAGGGGACCCGGGTTCGACTCCAGCCTCGGGCGACTGTGTGTGGAGTTTGCATGTTCTCCCCTGTCTGCATGGGCTTCCTCCCACAGTCCAAAGATGTGCAGGGTAGGTGGAATGGCGATACTATAGTGCCCAGGGATGTTTAGGTTAGGTTGGTTAGAAATGGGGAAATCAGGGGTAGGGGAAAGGGTCTGGGTGGGATGCTCTTTCGAGAGGCGGTGTGGACTTATTGGGCTGAATGACCTGTTTCCACACTGTAGGGATTCTATGATAGCACGGGGAGTGGGACTAATTGGAGATCTCGCTCAGAGGCAGCACAAGCATAATAGGCTGAACATCCTTCTGGTGCATTGTATCAGTTTATGATTCAAGATTAGTCATGGCTCTGTTGGTAGCACTCACTTCTCAAAGTCAGAGAGTTATCCACTCAAGCCTGCTCCAGAAACTTGCTAACACAAACCGAGCTGACTTCCCAGCACAGTACTGAGGGCCTGCTGCATTGTCAGAGGTGCTGCCTTTTTGATAGGATGCTCAAGCAAAGACCTGTCTGTCAGCCAAGTGGAAGAAAATTTCAAAGAGGAGCTTTAGTTTTCTAAAATAAAAGCAAAGTACAGCTGATGCTGGAAATCTGAATTGAAACAAAGTGTTGGAGAGTCTGGCAGCGTCTGTGGAGAGAGAAACAGAGTCAATGCTTCCAGTCCAATGATTATTCTTCAGAACTGAGCCTTATTTTCCAACGTCCTACATCAATGCCCATCCCTTAAAGAGCACCACTGAAGCAAAACAATCTAGTTACCAAGTCATACAGCACGCAAACAGACCCCTCGGTCCAACCAGTCTACGTCAAACATAATCCCAAACTAAATGAGTCTCACCTGTCCCCGCCTGGCCCATATCCCTCCTAACCTTTCCTGTTCATATATCCATCCAAATGTCCTTTAAACGTTGTACCCACATCCACCACTTCATCAGAAAGTTCATTCCACACTCAAACCACCCTCTGTGTAAACAATTTGCCTCATGTCTTTTTTAAATCTCTCTCCTCTCACCTTAAAAATGTACCCTCTAGTCTTGAAATTCCCCATCTTAGGGAAAAGACAACTACCATCAACACTATCTATACCTCATTATTTTATAAACTTCTATCAGGTCACCTCTCAACCTCCTATGCTCCAGTGAAAGAAGTCCCAGCCTATCCAGCCTTTCCTTATGACTCAAACCTTCCATACCCAGCAACATCCTGGTAAATCCCTTCTGAACCTTCTCCTACTTTATAATATCCTTCCTGTAACTGAACTGGACACAGTATTCCAGAAGAGGCCTCACCAATGTCCTGTACGACCTCAACATAATGTCCCAACTCTCATACTCAAAGGATTGAGCACTGAAGGCATGCATGCCAAAAGCCTTTTTAACCATCCTGTCTACATGTGACGCAAACTTTAAAGAATTATGTACCTGAACTCCTAGGTCCCTACGTTCTACAACACTACCCAAGGCCCGACCATTAATTGTATAAGCCCTACACTTGTTTGTTGTACCCAAACGTAATACCTTCCATTTATCCAGATCGAACTCCATCTGCCCATTTTTCAGCCCATTGACCCATTTGATCAAGATTCCTTTGTAATCTTAGAAAACCTGCTTCACTGTCTACACGCCACCAACCATACTTTTTTTAAAATCCAAATCATTGTTGCTTGTAAGAACGTGCTGTGTGAAAGATGGCTGTGCTTCCAATGTTGCAATAGTGACCACATTTTAAAAGCATTTAATTGGCGATTAACTGAATCCTGAAGTGGTGCACAGCCTTACATAAATGTAAGTCTGACTTTTAGTAATCGAGATTCAATCTTATCCATTGAAGTAAACAACACCATTCTTGAAGGAACTCATGGACTCGTGAACAAAAAAGGGAGACGAACATTTTCGTAGTAACTTATACAACTTCAGGCTGTAGATAGACAGTATCATTTTATTTTCAACTGTAGACTAAGATGGAAAAAGGATTATTTTAAAATCATAGGAGGGGAAGTAATTACTGTACTTTTAAAAACTAGTTATTAAAACCCTGTATTACAAGGTGTGGGGCTGGATGAACACAGCAGGTCAAGCAGCATCATAGGAGCAGGAAAACTTGACGTTTCGGGCCTAGACCTCCTATGATGCTGCTTGACCTGCTGTATTCATCCAGCCCCATGCTTGTTATCTCAGATTCTCCAGCATCTGCAGTATCTTTTATCTCTTATTAAAACCCTGTGACTGGTGTTTAACATTGCTACTTTATGAAAACAATGGGGGATGTTTTGTTTTAAGATATCTCAAATCAACCTGTTTAGAGGTGTTATGACACATCCCTGTGGCCCAGAGGTAGGGAAGATGTTCACAGATGGCCCGGCACCTGGCTGTGTGCAGAACGTGGTTTGGTTTGTGCAATTGTGATTAGTCGTGATGTCAAAGGTCATCAGTCCTACAATTCCCTAATCGGTTCCTGGGCAGCTGAACAGCCTGTATGATTCGTTGAGAAGCCTTTCAACTCAGAGGGCAGGTAGTGCATCTTGCACAGTCGCTCCCTGCAATAAAACTACCTGAAGCAAGTCAGGTATTTGCTCCCAGCAGTTGTTGTGAGCTGCTGCCTTTAACCAGTAACTAAGAACTTTGTAGTCAGTGTATCAATTGCCCTGCTCCTCCTGCAAAAACAAAATCGAAAGAACTTAGAGAAAGGAAGCAGGTTGAAGAACAGAAAGTCTTGGCAAGAAAAAAAGAACATTTTGATGAGCTCTGTGGACCAGTGCTATTGAATTGGGTCCTCCTTTTTTTAAACCTCCTTCATCCGTAAAATGATTTTTTTTTGTATGTATGTGTATATGGAATTTAAAAAAGGGTTACGGTTTTAACTAGTAAAGCCATATGCTG
Organism: Ginglymostoma cirratum; assembly: GCA_024137785.1. Taxonomy (NCBI): domain Eukaryota; kingdom Metazoa; phylum Chordata; class Chondrichthyes; order Orectolobiformes; family Ginglymostomatidae; genus Ginglymostoma; species Ginglymostoma cirratum. The sequence continues at coordinate 91,575,124 of JAHRHZ010000145.1, read as the reverse complement.
ATAGTCCTGTTTACTTATGATTAGAATTTACTTATTTGCAAACAAGAGCTACTGGTGATAAGTGCAGGAACCTGGGCAGTTTGTTTTCTGCGAATTTGATTCCAAAAGACAGGTAAATCAGGACTGTGTGCGCTTTGATTAAATCAACTTTTATGATGTTGCTGGCAGCAGCGGGTCTCGGGAATCAAAGCTTTTTTCCAAATGGGTCGTAACAGCTGGCTCAAAGACATCTTGCAGCCAGTAAAGGTTTTTGGAGGTGGAGACACTACTGTAATGGATAAAATATAGATCACCCACAGCCAGTGCAGGATTCCCAGATTACAAACAGCTTTTCCCATACACCAAATGTCATCCTTACCTCCGTTGTCAATTAAGAAGGAACTTGGGCTCTGAGATGCACAATGTTTCACAAGAAGAATGCAGAATATTTAAGGAATTGGAAGATGACTTTTAAACTCAACAAGCTTTCTGAGAGAAAGCAATTCCCACCTACCTAACATCTTGCTAAGGTCCTTTTCTCCAGGAAATGTATTGATTATCTGCTGCAAACCTGGTAACATATCACAGAAGTAAAAGAAAAACACTGCAGATGCTGGAAATCTCCCAGCATTTCCTGTGTTTGTAACATCACACAATTTTATTATCCTGTGAGTTTAAAAGAAATTTGTTTGATTTGCTTTTAATCTTTTAGTTTCTAAACCCTAATGCCTCCAGGACTTCAGCCCGTATCTATAATTTGTATAAATTCAGTACATCTGGTACCTCCCCACAAAATGAAACCTTCAGTCATATCCCACCAAACTCTAAGGCTCATTTACTTGTTCTCAGAGCAGCCTCGAATTAAAGCAAACATCCCGACACAGAACAGGAGGCCATTCATCTTTTTGTATTAGATAACAATTTATCCCTGGTTCTACACCACTTACATGCTTCAGAGCATACTCCTTGACTGTTTTACCCAAAAATCTATCAATGTAGTTCTTAATTTCAGTGAGGGGTAGTGGTGGGTAGAAAGTATGGATTCACTACCCTGTGTGTGAGGATGTGTTCACAGGAACATAGGAATTAAGTGTGGCAGTAGGCAATTCATCCCTTTGAGCCCACTCCAACATTTAACACAATCGTGGCTGATCTTATCCTAGTCTCAACTCCACTCTCCTTCCTGCTCCCCATCCCAATTTTCTGAAGAAGGGTCTAGGCCCGAAACGTCAGCTTTCCTGCTCCTCTGATGCTGCTTGGCCTGTGTTCATCCAGCTCTATAGCTTGTTACCCCTTTATCCTCTATTCATCAACCGTACCTATATCTTTCACAAATCTGTTAGTTAATCCCGCCTGCACTGCACTCTGGGGCAGTGATTCCACAGATTCACAACCCTCCGCGAGAAGTAGTTTCTCCTCATCTCAGCCGTGAACCTACTTCCTCTCACTCTACATCCATGACCTCTTATTTGAGACTGTCCCACAAGGGGGAACACCTGTTCCATGTCCAACTTACCAATCTCCTTTAGTATTTTATGTACATCAATCAGGTCTCCCCTCATTCTTCTGAACTCCATTGAGTACAATCCCAAGCTATTCAATCACTTCTCACACAACAGTCCTTTCATCCCTGGAATCAACCTGGTCGTAGAGTCATTTAGATATGCAGCACGGAAACAGACCCTTTGGTCCAACTTGTCCATGCCAACTGGACTCTCCAGGCCCTTACCATTAAGTATATAAGTCCTTCCCTGACTTGCCTTTCCAAAACGCAGCACCTCACATTTATTTAAATTTAATTTCACCCGCCACTCCTCAGCTTGGTGAACATCCTCTGAACTGCCTCCAGTGCCACTGCATCCTTCCTCAAGTAAGGAGACCAAAACTAGACAAAATACACCAGGTATGGGCTCACCAACACTATATATAGGGGGAGGCAACAGCTTAGTGGTATGATCATTACTCTGTTAATCCAGAGACCCAGAGAATGTGCTGAGGACCTGGGATCAAATCCTGCCATGGTGGAATTTGAAATTCAATAAAAATCTGGAATTAGGGAACTTATGATGACCACAAAACAATTGCCAAAGAAACCCATCTGGTTCACTAATGTCCTTTCGGGAAATAAACTGCTGTCCTCATCTGGTCTGGTCTACATATGAATCCAGACCCATAGTGACATGGTTGGCTCTTAACTGTCCTCTGGTTATGAAAGATGGGCAACAAATGCTGGCCTAGCCAGCAATACCCATGTCATGAATGGTTTAAATAAAATTGTATCAGCATATCTTTACTTTCATAATCCAGTCTTTCTGCAATAAATGCCAGGATTCCACTTGCCTTTCTTCTTATATGCAGCATCTCCATACCCACTTTCTGCGATTAATGCCCAAGGACACCCAGATCCCTCTGCACTGACGCACTTTGAATCTGCTTCCTACTTAAATCATTTTTCCTTTTACTTTTCCAGCCAAAATGGAGAACCTCGCACTGATCCACATTAAACTCCATCTGCCAGATTCTGGCCCATTCTCCTGGCCTATCAATATCTATCTGTGAACTCTCTCATCATGGCCTGCTTTCCCATCTAGTTTTGTATCATGTGTGAATTTTGCTCTGTTACACTCTGTCCTCACTTGCAGATCATTCAAACAGATTGTAAATAGTTGAGGCCTGAGAACTGAACACTGCAGCACCCCACTAGTTACAGGTCGTCATTCAGAGAAGGACCCATTTATCCCAACCCTCTGTTTTCTGTCAGCCAGCCAATCCTCTATCTAAGCCAATACTCTAACCTTAACACCCTGGGATCCAACCTACTAGATCAGTCTTTTATGTGGCACCTTGTCAAATGCCTTCTGGATGTCTAGATATATCACATCCACCAGATCGCCTTTATCTACCTTGCTGGTTACATCCTCAAAGAACTCTAGCAAGTTTGTCAAGCATGACTTGCTCTTCATGAAACTGCACTGACACCAGTGAACTGATCTGTGTCTTTTCAGGTGCTCACTTATCTACCTTATATCAAGTGTCGCCTGATTTCACTCCTCAATGCCTAGTTGTATTTTAAAGGTGATGCCACCTCATCCCAGACCGTTTCCCTTGTCCCTCACCAGAGGAAAGAGTTTCTCCATTTGACTTACCATGGCTTCGGAGCAGCTGGGCCAAACACCGCACAAACTCATCCTCCTGCACTCTGTTTGCCATTGTCTAGGATGCAAAGATTAAGCAAGGTTAGAATGTAAGCACACTTTCGTTGGTGAATGCATAAAAACAGTTGTTCCAAAAATTCAGGTCACCTATCAGAGAAAGCATATGACCACACTGGACGGGATAGAGGAGATTTATGATGTTGGGGAAATTGTAACATTGAGGAACGATTGGATAGTCAGGGGGTGTTCTACCTGCATTTATCCTTACAGTCGTGTTAGAATTTTATCGGTTTCTATCATTCCCTCCCCGCCCCTCACCCCATTCTTCTAGACTCCAGTCTCTTTTCCTGCATTGGACCTGCCATCCCATAAACCATAACATTATAAGTTACAGGGGCAGAATTAGGCCATTCAACCCATCAGGTCTGCTTTGCCATTCGATCACAACTGAAATCTTTCTCAATCCCATTCTCTTGCTGTCTCCCTGTAATTTTTGATTCCCTTACTTCTCAAGAACCTGTCTGTCTTAGATGCAAACAATGACTTGGCCTTCACTGCCCTTTGTGGCAATGAGTTAAACACCTTCGGGATGAAGGAATCCCACCTTATTTTGGTTCTAAAGGGATCCCTTCACTGAGACTGTGCCTTCAGGTCCTAGTCTCTCCTACTAGTGGAGCCATCTTCTCCACATTCACTCTATCCAGGTGTCTCAGTATTCTCTAAGTTTCAATCAGATCTCCCCTCATTGTTCTAAACTCCATTGGGCACTGACCCAGAATCCTCAATCGCTCCTCATATGACAAACACTTCAATCCTAGGATCCCATTCTTGTAAACCTCTTCTGGACGCCCTCCAACACAAGCACATCTTCCCTTAGATATGAGACTCAAAACAGCTCACAATGTTCCAAATGCAGTCTGACCTGAGCCTCATACAGCAATACAGTCCTGTTCTTGTATTCCATCCCTCTCAAAATAAATGCTAACATTGCATTTGCCCTCCTAACTACCAAATGAACCTGCATGTTAACCTGAAAAGAATCCTGAACTAGGACTCCCACGTCCCTCTGTGCTTCAGATTTTCAAAGCCTTTCCCCACTTAGAGAATGATTTACACCTCTATTCTTCCTACCAAACTGCATAACTTCACTCTTTCCCACACGGTATTGCATCTGACACTTCTTTGCCACTCTCCTAGCATGCCCAAGTCCTTCTGCAGCCTCAGCCACTTCCTTGACCCCTACCTCAACACTACCTGCCCCTCCACCCATCTTTGTTTCATCTGTAAACTAAGAAACAAAGCCCTCAGTTCCTCCATCAAGATCGTTAATATGTAACATTAACAGTTGCGGTCCCAAACCTAACCCATGTGGACCTACTAGTCACTGGCTGCCAACCTGAAAAGAAAAACTCAATCTCTTCTCTCTACCTTCTGCCAGTCAACCAATCCTCTATCCAATGCCAGTACCTTGCCCCTAACACCATGGGGTCTTTTCTTATGCAGCACCTTGTCAAAGGCCTACTGGAAATCCAAACAGACCACATTCATTGGCTCTCATTTGTCTAACTTGCTCATTACCACCTCAAAGAATTCTAACAGGCATGACCTCCCCTTGATGAAGCCATGCTGATCCAGCCCTATTTGACCATGTCCAAGTCCTCCACAACCTCACCCATGAAATGTTACCCATGACCAAGGTCAGGCTAACTAGCCAATAAATTTCCTGTCTTCTGCCTCATTGCTTTCTTAAACAGTGGTGTTACGTTAGCAATTTTCTAGTCATCTGGTACTCTCACTGATTCTAATGATTCCTCAGCTATCTCCTTCAGAACTTGTAGTGTAGTGCACCCAGTCCAGGTGATTCACATTCCTTCAGACCTAACCTACACATCTTTGGACTATGGGAGGAAACCCACGCAGACACGAGGAGAACATGCAAACTCCACACAGACAGTTGTCTGAGGCTGGCTTCAAACCCAGGCCCCTGGCGCTGAGCGGCAGCAGTGCTAACCACTGAGCCACCATGCCACTCAAATTCTTCAGGTTCAGTTCTCTATGCATGTCTGTACCCAATCCACAATCGCACACACTAATTTTACACATCAATCTCTTCTGTAGGACCTTATCGAAAGCCTTCTCAAAGTCCAAGCAAACCACATCCACTGCCTTCCCCTCATTAACTCTACTTGTGATATCCTTAAAATTCCAGTAGATTTCTCAAGCACCATTACCTTTTCATAAATCCACACTGACACTATGATTAGTAGTGTCACTAGTGTCCTGTCACTGTTTTCCAAGTGCTCCGTTATCAAATCTTTTATAGGATTTTCCCTACGACTGATGTCAGTCTAACCTGCCTGTAATTCCTTGTTTTCTATCTCCCTTTTCTAAAAAGTGGGGTGACATCAGCAATAGCGTAACAACAATCTAGGAATGGAGGTCAAGTGTCCACTTCTGTGGGTCTATGCATCATACTTCAATCAAGTCAGAATATTGCAGCTCAAATCAGAATGCTTGGACTAGAGGATCAAAACCTGGTGGTGCCTTCTGTTTTTAAACGGAGACCCTTAACACCATTATAAAAAACAGCAGGAATGCAGTCTTTAGTCCGGCCTTTAATCAAAACCAACCAAGTTCACTGGTGACACACTGTTGTAGGCCGGATCTCAAACAATGATGAGACGGGATACAGGGAAGAGATGGCCTGCTTGGTGGCATGGTGTAAAAGATAGCGACTTCTCCCTCGACATCAGCAAAACAAAACAGCTAATCATTGACTTCAGGAAGCATGGAGGACGACACACCCCTGTCTACGTCAATGGAGTGAGGTAGAGACGAACGAGAGCATCAAATTTCTAGGAGTGACAATAACCAATCTGTCCTGGTCCACCCAAGTGGAAGCAACAGCTAAGAAAGCACACCAACACCACTACTTCCTCAGTAGGCTAAGGAAAGTAGTCATTTCTGTAAAGACTCTGATGAATTTTTAATTGTTTCACCTTAGAAAGCAATCTATCTGGATGCATCACGGCTTGACTTGACAACTGCTGTCCCCAGGACCGTGAGAATCTGTAGAGAGTCGTGAACACAGCCCAGTCCATCATGGAAGCCAATCCTCCACCCATTCACTCATCTCTACTTCCCATTGCCTCAGGAAGGCAGACCCCTCCCACTCCTGCTATAATCTCTTCCAATCTCTTGTCAGGAAAAAGAAACAAAAGCTTAAACACACATAGCAATAGATTCAAGGACAGCTTTCTCCCTGCCATTATTAGACTTCTGATTAGACCTCTCAAATTTTAAACTTAATGTTGAGCTCATTCTTCATATACCCAACATTGTATTCTTTGGTCTGTTCTATTACCCTAATGCACTTTGTATGGTATGATCTGCCTGTACTACAAAACTTTTCACTCTACCTAGGTAGATGTGACAATAATAAATCAAATCAAATGAACCCTCCAAAGCAGTTGTCATCCTGACTTGGAAATATCTTGCCGCTCCTTCACTGTCGCTGGGTCTAACTCTTGGAACGCCTTCTCCAATACTACTGCGGCTGTTCCTACATGACAAAGACTGTAACTGCTCAACCATATCTTCTCAAAGGCAAACCCAGCCGACAATGACCACGTCCCATGAAGTAATTTTATAAAGCAGATTAACAGTTTTTAAAAGCACATTATTTTCCACACGTAAATTGGCTGGCCTTTACCATCTTTGCTCTGGACACCTTCACCATTTGGTCGACTCACTTCTCGTCCTGTCAACAGCATAAAAACCATGAGTTTCCAGCTTCTTTTATTTCTGAAGAAGTCACATTAGATTCAAAACGCTCACCCTGCCTCACTCTCCACAATATTGCCAGACCTGCTGAGTTTCTCTAACCCTTTGGTTCCAGGAATGAGTGCAACAAAAACAATCACGTGAATTTTATCAGTACCCTCATCAATTTCTTCACATCCTTCCTGAAGTGTCCAGAGCTATCCACAATGCCGCAGTTGATGCTGAACTAGCATTCTATGATGGCTTGCGATGACGACTTCCTTATTCCTCCTCCCTACCCCTATCCAAATTGAAATATTTGGAGGGACTGCTGAGTGGCTCAGTCTTTCAAACTGGGAAGGTTATGAGGCTGCACCCTGTTCCAAGCTGATTCTCAGTCAGACAGGCAGCGACTCTCCTCAGTGCGCTAGGTAAGTAGAAGGTAGGAGATTGAGCTGTACAGCACAGAAACGGGCCCTTTGGCTCACAACGCTGTGCCAAGCATGACACCAAATTAAACTAATCCCTTCTGCCTGCCCTTGGTCCATATCCCTCCATTCCTTGCATATTCACATCCTGATCTAAAAGTCCCTTAAACGCCCCTATTGTAGCTGCTTCCACCACCACCCCGGCAGTGCATTCCAGACTTCTAGTACTCTGTAAAAACTTGCCACCCCACACTCCGTTTGAACTTTCCCCTCTCACCTTAAATGCATGCCCCCTAGTTTTAGAAAGGTCAACTCTAGGAAAAAGATTCTGACTGTCAACTCTATTTATGCATCTACTAATTTTATAGACTTTATCAAGTCTCCCCTCAGCCTCTGCCACTCCAGAGGAAACAGCCTGAGTTTTTCTCGCCTCTCCTTATAGCTCATACCCTCTAATCCAGGCAGCATCCTGCTAAACCCCTTCTGCACCCTTTCCAAAGCCTCCACATCCTTCCTGTAATAGGGCAACCAGAAATAACACTAAGTGTGGCCTAACCAAAGTCTTATAAAGCTGCAACATCCTGACTCTTGCACTCAATTCCCTGACCAATAAAGACAAGCAAGCCATATGCCTTCCTTACCACCCAAATATTTCAATTGCACGGTCACTTTCAAGAAGTTATGGACTTGAACCCCAAGATCCTTCTGTACATCAATGCTGTTCAGGGTCCTGCCATTAACTGTGTACTTTTCCTTAACATTTGATCTCCCAAAGAGGGACACCGCTAGTCACAGGCTTCCAGACAGAAAAACACCCTTCCACCACTACCCTCCGCCTTCTACAGGCAGGCCAATTCTGAATCCACACAGCTAAGTCACTGTGGATCCCATGCATCTCAATCTTCTGGATGAGCCTACCATGAGGGACCTTGTTGAAAGCCTTATTAAAATCCATGTAAACAACATCCACTGCTCTACCCTCATCAATCACTTTCGTCACATCCTCAAAAAGTTCAATCAAGTAAGACATGGCCTGACCCACACAAAGCCATGCTGACTGTCCCTGACTAGGGAACGCGTTTCCAAATGCGCGTAAATCCTATCCTTAAGAATTCTCTCCAAATGTTTCCCAATCACCGATGGGAGAGTCACCGATCTGTAGTTTCTTGGATTATCCCTATTTCCCTCTTGAATAGAGGAACAACATTAGCTACTCACCAGTCCTTCAGGGCCTCTCCAGTGGCTAACGAGGATATAAAGATCTCGGTCAGGCCCCAGCAATCTCTTCCCTTGCCTCTCTCAATAACCTGGAGTAGATACCATTGGGCCCTGGGGACTTATCCACCTTAATGCTCTTCAAGAGATCCAACACCCCTTCTTTCTTGATCTCAAAATGCCTTAGCATGTTAGCATGCTCCACACTATTCCCAGTATCCTCCATACCCTTCGCCCGGGTGAATACTGATGCAAAGTCGTCATTTAGGATCTCGCCCACATCCTCTGCCTCCAAGCGCAAGTTCCCTCCTTTATCCTTCAGTGATTCTACTTTCTCCCTAGTTTTCCTCTTGTTTTCAATACATGTATAGAATGCCTTGGAGACAGCGTACCAGAGAGGATGCAATGCTAATGTCATTGGACCAGTAATACAGAGATCTGCACTAATGCTCTTAGGATACAGGTTAAATACTTCTACAGGAACTGGTGAAACTGAAATACAAGAAATTTAAAACAAATGTGTGAAACGATGGCATGATCGATTGTCGTAAAGCTCTGTCTGCTTCAGCAACATCGTTTAGGGAAGGAAATCGGCCGTCATTATTCAGTCCAGCCTACACATGACTCTAGACTCACAGCAATGTGGTCGAATCTTAACTGCCCTCAGAAATGAGCCTAGCAAAAACCTCAGTTCAAGGGCAAGTATGAGCAACAAACATTAGCCCACACCCCTTGAAAGTGTAAAGATGTGTTTAACTAGCAGTCTGCAGTGCACAGAACACACACTAGAATAAACCTGCACAGCAAATCACTTACACCCATATATTGCCTCTGACACAACAAAATGACCAAAGGTATTCATTGAAACACAATCAAAATCTGTCAGTCATTCAGATGTTAGGATGATGAGCTATAGCTAACTCAAACAAACAGGATTTTAAATAGCAACGTGGGGGTAGACAGAGAGAGAAAGGGCGCAGGCCTGCGCCGGGGGGGAAGACATTATTTAATTGATTTGTTAGGGAAAGAGTGCAATCTGGGACTCAGGCAGATGAAAGCACAAGACATCAGTGGCAAACTGATTTAAATCAAGGACGGTCAGGAGGACAGAGTTGGGAGGAGATGCTTACAAACACTGGAGAGTGGGGGAGGGAAAAGGACAGAGGAGAGAGTTAAGAATTCACTTCACCTCAATACCACCCAACAGGCTGAATTAAACAGGGAGGAGTTGATGTTGGGAGGGGGGGGGGGGGGGGGGGGGGGGTGAAGAGAGGCGCTGTGGAGGAGCTGACGGTGGACCGGCAAAGATAGACAGGAATTCACAGCACAGTAACCCAAAACTTGCACTCCACAACTCTCAGCTCTGGGCCACACCAGCCTACAAAACTCCAAAGAGGTGACAAGCAAACACAAGACAGAGACACTTACAACTGCATACTGGCTGCCAGAATAGGCTGCTTTGTGAGGTCCAATCTTTTGACTGGGATACCTCTCGATACTCTCAGTCTCTTCCAGCCAAGCCACTTTCCGGGGCTTCTGAGTGAAGACAAGCCAGGACAGTTTGAAATAGTGGTTGTACATCTTCACCGGATACATTCTCAGATGTTTCCCCCCGAGGTTTGGTGCGTGCGTATGTGTGTGGGGGCAGACTTTGTGCGTCTCAACTTAGTGAAGCTGCAGCCACTGCCTTATCAGGTGTTAATGGTACCATTGTACATTGCAGAGACAGGCACCCCTTCCCAGTGATCACTAATACAATTAGCCTGCCCAATCAAGGTTCATCCTCACCTCCACAGCTGGTGGAGTGATTGAAACAGAACAAAAAGCAGAGTTATCTTCACATTCCACACTGGGAGCTCTAGGAAGCGCGCAGGAATATTTTCTTGTTTGCAAATAAAGTGCATCCGGACAAAGACCCTTTGCCCCTTATCAAAAGCGATCACAGTCCATGTCAGCACAGGACAGTAATCAGCCATTGTTTGAAGATAGGCAAACAGCACATGCCTCACATCATGTGAGCAAGGTAACTCTCTGCCACAGAAAGCAACTGAGGCCAAAATATTGAATGTTGTCAAGATGATAGATACAGATATTAGGCTAAAGGGATCAAAGGGTATAGGAACAAAAACAAAAACAGAAATTGCTAGAAAAGTTCAGCAGGTCTGGCAGCATCTGTGGAGAGAAATCAGAGTTAATGTTTCGGGTCAACTTGACCCGAAACATTAACTCTGATTTCTCTCCACAGATGCTGCCAGGCCGGCTGAGCTTTTCCAGCAATTTCTGTTTTTGTAGCTAGGAAAGAGTTGGTTTTTATGCAGGAGAGAGGGTGGTAGGGGAGGAGAGAGGGTAAGGAGGAAATGATAGGCGGGGGTAGAACCCAAAGAGAAAGGAGAACAGCTGGGTAGACAAAGGAGTGGATAACGATTAGCCTGGGAGAATGAATGGCTATTAATGAGGACTATTACAGGCTAACAATGGGTTGTGTGTAATAGCAGGCCATGTGATAACAAGGTGTGGAGCTGGATGAACACAGCAGGCCAAGCAGCATCATAGGAGCAGGGCCTGGTGTGTGGGGGTTGGGGTAAGGACAAGGACATGGGGAAAGGTGCTTCAAACCTGAAAATTGTTGAACTTGATTTTGAGTCCAGAAGGCTGTGGAGATCCCAAGCAGAAAATGAAGTGATGATCTTTCAGCTTGCGCTGAGCTTCGCTGGAGCACTGCAGCAAGCCCGAGTTAGAGATGTTGGCTTAGGAACAGGGTGATAAGTACAAAGTGGCAACAGGGGACAGAGTTGGATGATCTGCCAAGGTCATATTAAATGACAGAGCAGGCTGGAATGAGCTAAATGCCCGACTGCTGCGCCCTGTTACTTTGGCCGTGGTGTGATATCAAGGGAGCGCTGCATGGTTGGAGATGCCGCTTTCCTAAAGGAGCATTAAACTGAGGCCGTCTCGCATGGACGGTGGCCTTTAGCTGTTTACTGCATGACAGAAGTGGCTGGGGGCCCGAAGCGGCACCAGACCAGGATTTTGGCAGTCTGTGGTGAGGTGGCTGATGAGCCCAGATGGCAGTCGGTGGCGAGATGGTGATGTGGAGGATTGAGAGATCGCGCCCAGCCCGGGGGGGATGGGTATGAGATTGAGCCGGGGGCGGGGTGGTGTGGAAATCGAGCCCAGCACAGGACTGTAATTTGGAACGTTTAACTTTATTTCTCATCTACTCCTTCCTACTGAGAAGAACTGTAACATTGAACTTTTAAACTTTTTATCTAAGATTTCATGCCTGGGTACCTTATACCTAAGACAGCGCAATGAATGGTGGCATTGTAAACTTTTCACTGTATTCCTGTATCCCTGACTTGAGTACATGTGACAATCAATCCTAATCCTAATTCTAAAAAATATTTTAAGGCCATGATTTTTAAGAGAACCACCACAAGCAGCAGGAGGAGTGCTCCCGCATGCTAGAAAACACAATCTTTCGAGAACACCACAGAAACAACCCAGTGATTTCACACAACTCTTCTTGAGATCCTGCTGCATGCTGATCAGCAGCACGACAAAGTAATTTTACTTAAAAGCTCATCAAGCCGAGACATTAACTCAGTTTCTTTTCACAGACTCTGATTACTTCCAGTACTTTCTGCTTTTAGTTCATGTTTCCAGCATTTACAGCACATGGTTTCAGTCTGAAAAGTACAGCTTTCGCTGTTCAACCCATTAGGGACTTACTGAGCTCGGTGCAATAAGAATGGAAACTGTTCTGTTCATAACAGAAGTGCCTCATGAAGGCTTGGTGGGTCAATGGCCTGGTCTGGTTGATGAACTCGAGGTCCCAGTATGCTCTGGAGCACAAGCCTAGGTTCTTAGGCGGTCCTGTGGTGATGAGAGGTGCTATACAAATTCATGTCCTTCTTCCGCTCAAAAGTCATCATTGGTCTGAATTTACAGCAGTCAATTTTGTTACCAGACATGTCCATATAGGTCTCCATCACTGCACAGATGGCCATTCGATCCATTGATCCTGTTCCAGCCATTTGTTTGTGCTGTGCAAATAGCTCCACACCTTCCCCTTCATCCAGTAAACCCCTTTCTCCAAGTATTGATCCAAAAAAAAAGTGGTGAAAATTTCGATTTCCAAGTGTGAATGGCAGAGTAGGTTCAAGGAGCTGAATGGCCCCCTGCTCTTATTTCCCACAGTTTTACAGTGAGGGGCAACAGCACAAATCCTAGACACCAGTACAACACAGAATCCCAATTTCAACAAAAACCGAAAGAACTGCAGATGCTTTAAGTCAGAAGCTAAAACAGAAATTGCTGGAAGAGCTCAGCAGGTCTGGCAGCATCTGAGAAGAGAAATCTGAGTTAACGTTTTGGGTCTGGTAACCCTTCCTCAGGACACTGTACCCTTAAGCAAGGGTACAAGTTCTCAATCATTTCACGGGTGCGAACATTTCTCCCTATTTATTCTCACGATTTTGAAAACTTCCCTCAGCCTTCTCTTGTCCGAGGAGGAGAACAATCTCACCTTCTCCAATCTACATCCATGACTGAGATTTCTCACTCTAGGAACCATACTCATAAACCTCTTCTGTACTCTCCCATGCCTTCACATTCTTCCTCTATAATATGGTACCAATAACCAAACACAAGGCCGAGAGAGAGGAACTAGACTCTTGATAGCACACAAGGAACACAAAAGACATCATTCTACCCATCAACTCTGTCCTGCTTTCTAAATGATCACAGAAAATCCGTAAGAACCGGACTTGGAATGGGTTTAACCCAGATGCCTCCTGGTGCCAAACAGCCTGGATAAACATACTGGTCTTTCTAGTGCCTACAGTGCACTAAGATCACTACACTCCTCCACAGAATCTCAGAATTGTTACAGCACAGAATGAGGCCATTCAGTCCATGGTGCCTGTACTGATTCCATTCTCTAGTGCCAATCACCTGCTTTTCCCTCCTCATATTCCTGCACAATGTTTCTACCCAAACAATCATCCAATGCCCCTCCTGAATGCCTCAACCACATTTCCAGGCAGTACATTCTAAACTTAACTACTCGCTGAGTGGAAATGTTTTTCTCACATCATCATTGCTTCATTGCAGCATTTTCAATTGATGCCATCTCCTCCTCCTTCCTTTATTGTGTGGCAACAGCTTCTACCTGTCTACTCTTTCCAGCCAATCAATCTAATCTATCAATCCTCTTAGCCTTCTCTCCAAGGAGAGCAGTCCGAACTTCTTCAATCTACCCTCATCACTGAAGTTCCAATTCCAGCCTCTTGCACATCCAGTTTCCATTGTGGTGTGGCCAAAGATTCAAGGTTTGTAATCCCACAATCCCCCTTTTAAGAGGCTTCTCAAAACCAACACATTTGACCAAACGTCTAGTCACCTGACCTAACGTGTGCCAAAGTTTTGTTTAATAACCACTCCTGTGAACTCTCTGCACTGACTTGCAATGAGAGGTGCTATATAAATGCAAGTTTAGTTGCAAGAACTCCCATAAAGAAGGCCCACATGCGTGGAGTACCAGAGGTGTGCCATCAGGCAGTCTAGAGTTAGCACTTTCTGGAGTGCAGGCAGGGGAGATGATTACCTCGATCAAATAAATTCAGTTTTTGGACAGTAAAGATGACAAACAGCTGAGAAATAGCATATGCTAGCCCCGGTTTATACCCTCGGGATTGTGGTATTTATCGTGGGTCACACTCAGTTTCGCACAATCTAATTCCTCCAAATCTATATTCACGCCTGGCACACACTTTCCTGTTACACCCTGGTACTTCCCCATTGACATGGGTCAGTTTCACAAACATCTGCATCATTGCACACACATGCCCTGAAAGCACAAGACTTTTAACAGCTCTTTCATGCAGAAGTAGGCTTCAAGGCAAGACCAGCAACTGTCACCTGTCCCTAAGTGCCCATGAACTGAGTGGCTTCCTGGCCTACTTCTGAGGCCTGTTAAAAGTCTTCCACACATTGCTGTAGGTCTGGGGTCATATGTAGGCTACATTAGTTAGGGACAGGAGATTTCCCTCCCTGAAGGGCAGCAATGAATCAGATAGTCTTTTGTGACAACTGATTGTTTTATGGTGCCCACTATAGAAACTAGTTTTCAATTCCAGATTGACTAATTGAGATGAAATCCCACCTGGGATTCAAATCGATGTCCCCCAAATCATTGGCTTGGCCTCTTGATTGGTAGCCCAGTGATATTACTATCATCCTGTCTTCCCCATAGATAAACTGAAACTATGCAAGTGCAGGGTTGGCTGATAACTGGGCAACACATTCAAAGGGTTCAAATGAGAGCCTCTTTCTTTCAGGAAAATGTTTAGGTGCCAATAATACACAATTAATGTGCGGCCAAATTTCATCCAAACTCCATCTACAGGTTCACTAACAACACCATCGTTGTAGGCCGATCTCATACAATGACGAGACCGAATACAGGAAAGAGATAGAGTACTCAGTGTCGTGGTACAAAGATGACAATCTCTTTCCTCAATGTCAGCAAAACTAATGAGCTGGCCATTGACTTCAGAAAGCTAGGAGGAGGACACTCACGTGTCTACATCAATGGAGCTGAGGTGGAGATGGTTGACAGCATCAAGTTCCTTGGAGTGATGATCACCAATCTGTCCTGGACCACCCACATCAATGTGATGGCCACGACAGCACAACACCACCTCCTTTTCCTCCGGAAGCTAAGGAAATTCAGCACATCCATAAGGACCCTCACCAACTTTTACAAATGCACCATAGGAAGCATTCTATTTGGACGCATCACAGCTTGATATGACAACTGCTATACCCAGGACCGAAAGAAACTACAGAGAGTTGTGAACACAGCCCAGACCATCACGCCAACCTCCTATTCATTGACTCCATCTACACTTCTAGTTGCTGCGGAAATGCAGCCAACATCAAAGGCCCCTCCCACTCCGGTTATAATCTCTTCCAACCTCTTCTGTCAGACAGAAGACACAAAGGTTTAAACACACGCACCAACAGGCTCAAGAACAATTTCTTCCCCACTGTTATCAGACTGCCAAATGGGCCTCTCAAGTTTCAAATCTAATGTTGATCTTGCTTTTCATGCACCTTCTTTGCAGCTGTAACTTTGTATTCCTCGCTCTGTTCAATCACTCTATGATCTTTGTGTCTTTATATGTTGTGATCTGCTGTACTGCACGCAAAACAAAACTTTTCACTGTACTGAAGAACATGTAACAATAATAAATTAAATACACAATTACAAAAATTATTACAGTGCAGGAGAAGACTATTCAGCCAATCGTTTCTGCAGTGGCTCTTGAAAAACAAGTTTTCCTGTAATTCTGCACAAGGTTCCTCTACAGATAGCTGCCTACTTCCTTTTATTCACTCGTGGACTGAGAGTTTCGCCCACTGGCTAGTATTTATTGCCCGTCCTGATCTCACATGATTTTATAAACCTCAGACCAGACTTCTCAGCCTTCTCTTCCCCAAACTATTTCCATAACTGCAGTCCCCTTTCTGCACCCCTTCCGGTGTCTTCACATCCTTTCCATAATCGTGATCTTGATCAACTGGGCCAGTGGGTCAAGGAATGGCAGATGGAGTCTAATGCAAGGTGGTGCACTTTGGTAAGACAAACCAGGGCAGGGTAGATCCTTGGGGAGTGTTGTCAAACAGAGAGATACAGGAGTGCAGGTACATAATTCCTTGAAAGTGGCATCACAGGTAGACCAGGTGGTGAAAGCGGCGTTTGGCACTGAACAAAGGAGATGGAATGTCATGTTACAGCCACACAAGACATTGTCAAGGCCACATGTGGAGTACCATATACCATTCTGGTCACCCCGCTACAGGAAGGATGTTATTAAAGTGAAAAGAGTGCAAAATAGGTTTATAAGAATGTCACCAAGACTGGAGGGTTTGAGTTATAAGGAGAGGCTGGGACCTTTGTTCCCTGGACTGTAGGGCTGACCCTTTAGATGTTTATAAAATCACGAGGGGCATAGAAAAGTGAATAGCCAAGGTCTTTTCCCTAGGGTAAGGGAGACCAAAATTCAACGGCACAGTTTTAAGGTGAGAGAGCAAAAATTTAAAAGGGACCTAAGGCTAGGGGAGGCGATGGCCTAGTGGTATTATCGCTGGACTGTTAATCCACAGGCCCACATAATGTTCTGGGGACCTGGTTTGAATCCTGCCATTGCAGATGGTGGAATTTGAATTCAATAAATATCTGGAATTAAGAATCTAATGACCGTGAATCCGTTGCTGATTGTCAGAAAAACACATCTGGTTCACTAGTGTCCTTTAGGGAGGGAAACGGCCATCCTTCCCTGGTCTGGTCTACATGCGGCTCCAGACCCACAGCCATGCGGCTGACTCATAACTGCCCTCTGGACAATTGGGGATGGACAATAAATGCTGGCCTAGCCTGCAACACCCTCATCTCTAGAATGATGAAAGAAAAAAAAGGGCAACTTTTACATACAGAGGATGGTGTGCATATGGAGCAAGCTACTAGAGGCGCTGGTAGAGGCAGGTACAGTTACAACATTTAAAAGACATTTGGACAGGTACATGGATAGGAAAGGTTCAGAGGGATACGGGCCAAATACAGGCAAATGGGACTAGACCAGTTTAGGAAACTTGGTCAGCATGGATGAGTTGGGTCGAGGAGTTTGTTTCCATGCCGTACGACTCTACTATTAATGCAGATCCTAGAACAATACACAGAATTCCAGCCGAGGTCAAACTAGTGCCTTTTGCAAATTTGATATAATGTTCCCATCTCTTGTATTCTATGCCCCGATCAACAAAGCTGAGAATACAGTGTGCTTTATTAACAACCTGCTCTACCTGCCTCGGTACTTTTAATGGCTTTTATAATTTACACCATTTAGAATTGTATCCTTTGTTTTAACAACATTCTCCTGTTACTCAATTTTATATGGTTTCTTCGGAGCTTTAACTTTTCACCCCTTCCTCTACATCCTTACCTCTCCTTCCTGTTCTATCTAGATCCGTTTCTCTCCCCATTCCTCATTCCTCATTTATCTTTGCATCCTCTCTCTCACTCACACCTCATCCCTGCCCCATCTACTCCCTCAATTCCTCCTTCAGCCACTCACACTCACTCAGTGTCACCATCCTCCATCACTCATCGCTCCCCTCAGTTCCTTCCCACAGCCCTGCCCCTCAATTCCTCACAAGTTCCCATCTGGCCCACTCCCTCTCACCCTCACCCTCACATTCAGCCAGCCCTATTCCCAACATTCCACCTCCACCTCTGTGCTCGCCCCCACACCCTGCCCACTCACCCCGTTCCCCCCCCACCACACCCTGCCCACTCACCCCGTTCCCCCCCCCACCACACCCTGCCCACTCACCCCGTTCCCCCCCCACCACACCCTGCCCACTCACCCCGTTCCCCCCCCCACCACACCCTGCCCACTCACCCCGTTCCCCCTCACCCCGTTCCCCCTCACCCCATCCCCCTCACTCTCCTTGACCCCTCAACCTCACACACCCTCCTGCTCACATTGTCACTGCCCTCCCACCTTCACACCCTCCC